>QNUK01000129.1:1150000-1706224 GCA_013621035.1 Clarias magur | reverse complement strand
TGTAACACCCGTACCTCCACGGATCAGGGGAATAAGATCAAGTTCCCCGGATTACTGAGTTGACTCTTTGTCCCCACCTAGTGTGTCTATGTATTCTCTACCAGCACTTAAGCACTTAAGCACTAAACACGAACACCTGTGATTCCCTGGTGTGTCTACTATTTATTCCAGTCGAACCCGTAGGGCTTCGTCGGTTCACTGTTGTGCACCTTATGTTTGTCCTCACTTGTTCCCTCTCCTTGTTATATGTCATACACGTTAATGCTTCTCTTCTGCCCGTCTCGCTCCCAGGATTGAGCAGTGTCTGCAGGTGTGGGACTCTGGGAGGAAGGAAAGACCCTCAAGAGTCACAAGGACAGTACAAGAGTTTCCTTTGATTTCCACTTATCCTCCAGAAGCCGAAACGGGTCACGTTCGCCCACCTGCAGACCCTGCCTGGGAAGCCGCGCTCAGAGTGGCCGTGAGCGTCACGGGACTTTGTTAGGTGTTGTTTCTTGTTTGTGTTTTTTTGTTTGTTTTGAGAGAAAAAAGAATATTCAATAAAAACCCTGCTGATACAAAGGGATTCTGCATCTGCGTCTCACTCAACTCTGGAAGACATGACAGATGAACCGACCCTACCAGACGCAGCAGGAACCCCGCTTCCTGAGGACGAAGCCCCCGTCCTCGAGTACATCCGAGGCCAACAGAATGAGATTGACGGGTTGGCCAGAGCCGTGAATGACCTGGCGCGCGGGATGGAACAACTTATGCACCGCTTGCCTTTGCTCTGCGCGCCAGGTCCGCGCTCCACACCGCTACCACCTCGCCCGAACCCCCCGGAAAGGTATGACGGGAATCCGGAGGGGTGCAAGCGGTTTCTCTTGGCCTGTGAGCTGTGGCTCCTGGATTTCCCGAACATGACGGATCTACAGAAGATCAGCTTCGTCACGCAGCAGCTCACAGGAACCGCTATGGATTGGGCCGCGGCGGTTTGGAGCGCTGGCAGAATCGCGGCATCCAACTACCCGCAATTTCTTTCGGAGTTCCGCACGGTGTTCGACCACCCCGATCAGGGCAGAACGGGGGAACAACAGCTGCTGAGGCTGAATCAAGGGACTGCAACAGTGGCGGATTATGCGATCCGTTTTCGGGTACTGGCCGCGGAGAGTGGCTGGTGTGACCGCAGTCTCCTCGCTAGATTCAGGGATGGGCTACAACCCGAGGTCCAGCTAGAATTGGCCTGCCGGGATACGGGCATGTCCCTGGATGAGTGCATCACGCTGGCCATCAAACTAGACCAGCACCTCCGCAGCCAGAGACGACACATCCCCCCGAAAACCCCGCCCAAACGGTCGGAGTTCCGCCATCGTCCCAGCCTCAGCACCCCCGCGACGGAGCCTCGGGAAGGAACTCCGGGAGAACCTATGGACCTCGGCACATCCCGGCTCACGGCCCAGGAGAGGAGACGACGCATACAAGAGGGGCTGTGCTTGTACTGTGGGGGGGAAAAACATACCATAAATCACTGCCCCTTACTCCAAAAAGTAATACACATCACACCTCCACGCACACATCCCTCCTTCTGTGTTAAAGCACAATTGTCGTATGCTAACCAGTCTATGTGTGTCTTTCCCCTTGTAGATTCTGGGTCGGCTGGAAATTTTATAACATCTTCTCTTCTTCCCTCGCTACAGGCTCCCTTGTCGAAGCTACCAGCCCCTATCGCAATTAAAGCTTTGGATGGTCATAACCTTCGGCATTCTCCTATTAAACAAATCTCTGCGCCCCTCCGATTAACTTTTCCCGGTCATTCCGAGGAACTAAAATTCTTTGTACTCCCTCGGTCAGATCATTCCGTCGTGTTGGGTCTCCCATGGCTCAGCTCTCATAATCCTAATTTTGATTGGGAAAAATCTCGCATCCTATCATGGGCCCCTAGATGTGCTAAAAAATGTATACCGCCTACATTGACGGTCCAAACCACATCCATTGAAAGCCCGCTAGCCCTAGTATCAATAGAAGTACCATCTGAGTATGCACAGTTTCAAGACGTGTTTAGCATTAGGGCAGCCGCACGACTTCCCCCTCATCGGCCGTGGGACTGCGCGATTGAGATTTTGCCGGGAAAAACACCGCCGAGCTCGCGTGTTTACCCATTGTCCGTGGAGGAGACACGGGCTATGGAGGAATACGTGAGTGAAGCTCTCCAGCAGGGTCTTATCAGTAGATCCACGTCACCCGCCTCGGCAGGGTTCTTCTTTATCGATAAGAAAGGGGGGGGTTTACGTCCCTGTATTGATTATAGAGGTCTCAATGCAGTAACAGTAAAATACAAGCACCCACTACCGTTGGTACCGACCGCCATCGACCAACTCCAAGGCGCCTCTGTTTTTTCTAAACTCGACCTCCGCAGCGCCTATAACCTCGTTCGTGTGCGTAAGGGCGATGAGTGGAAGACGGCGTTTAGCACTACATCTGGCCATTACCAATACAACGTGATGGCTTATGGATTGGTAAACGCACCTGCGGTGTTTCAGGGGTTCATGAACGACGTGTTTAGGGATATGTTAAACCGATATGTGATAGTTTACTTGGATGATATCTTGGTTTACTCTCGGTCATACTCCGAGCACGTCCAACATGTAACTGCCGTCCTTCATCGATTGCGCAAACACGGGCTCTATGCGAAGGCGGAGAAGTGCGAGTTCCATAAAAAGGAGATCGCATTCCTCGGCTACCGCATAGGGCCACTGGGGGTCGAAATGGAGACGTCCAAGGTGAAGGCGGTGCAACAATGGCCGGAACCCCAATCGGTAAAGGCGCTACAGAGCTTTCTGGGTTTCGCTAACTTTTATAGACGCTTTATCCGAGGTTTCAGTATGCTGGCAGCGCCGCTAACAACCCTACTAAAGGGGAAGCCTAAGCGTCTGCGTGAGTTTCCGCCGGAGGCACGCAGAGCGTTTCAAGATCTGAAGACCGCATTCACTACGGCACCCATTCTAAAAATCCCCGACCCAACCAAGCCTTTTTTGGTTGAAGTCGATGCCTCTGAAGTGGGGATTGGGGCGGTGCTGTCACAGCGTCATGGCAACCCAGAAAAACTCCACCCTTGCGCTTTCTTTTCGCGTAAACTAACCCCTGCCGAGCGCAACTATGATATCGGCAATCGCGAACTGTTAGCAGTAAAAGCGGCGTTAGAGGAGTGGCGGCACTGGCTAGAGGGAGCCGATCACCCATTCGTAGTGCTGACCGATCATCGCAACTTAGAATATATCCAACAAGCAAAACGATTAAACCCTCGCCAAGCCCGATGGGCTCTGTTCTTTACTCGCTTCCGCTTCACTATTACTTACCGCCCCGGGTCAAAAAATAAGAAAGCAGATGCTTTATCCCGGTACTACACAGCCCCTGGGGAACCCATAGAGCCCGAGCCAATCCTGCACTCGTCTCTCGTGGTGGCACCGATCATGTGGGACCTCGACTCGGAGATTGCAGAAGCGGCACGGTCCCACGCCGCGCCGCGACAATGTCCTCCGGGGAGAACCTACGTACCGGTGTCCCTACGAGAACAGGTAATCATTCACGCACACACGAGTGCAGCGGCCGGACACCCCGGGATCATTCGGACTTGTAGACTGCTAGAGCCAAAGTACTGGTGGCCAAATATGCGGAAGTCAGTAGAAACAGTGGTTTCGTCTTGTGCAGTTTGTGCAACCTCAAAAAATCCTAGACCCTGCCGGTTGGTAAATTAATGCCGTTAGATACTCCTCACAGACCGTGGTCCCATATCTCAGTGGACTTTGTCACGGATCTGCCTGTATCTAAGGGCTACCCCACTATTCTAGTCGTGATCGATCGGTTTTCCAAGGGGTGTAGATTTATCCCTTTCGGCTCCCTCCCGTCAGCCTTCCAGGTAGCAGAAGCCTTATTTTCAACCGTGTTTCGCTGCTATGGTATCCCCGAAGATATCGTATCCGATCGTGGGCCCCAATTTATCGCACGAGTCTGGAAAGCTTTCTTTCAGAAATTGGGCACCACTGTTAGCCTAACGTCGGGCTATCACCCCGAGTCTAATGGTCAGGCCGAGCGGACTGTCCAGGAGCTCGGAAAATATCTTCGAGCATATTGTAGTAGCCGTCAACACGAATGGGCAGAATGCTTAATCTGGGCGGAATACGCGCAAAATTCGCTACGTCACTCCGCTACCGGCCTAACGCCCTTCCAATGTATACTTGGGCATCAACCCCCGCTCTGTCCCTGGGATGCCACACCCACCGAAGTCCCTCGGGTGGACGATTGGTTTAAAAGAGCGGAAAAGGTATGGGAAGAGGCCCACACTAAGATCTCCCAGGCAGTTCGTCGCTTTAAGAAATTTGCCGATAGACGACGAAGGGAAAGTCCTCCGCTCCAGGTAGGCGATAGAGTATGGCTCTCCACAAGGGACCTTCACTTGAATCTTCCCTGCCGTAAGCTCACACCCCGCTATATAGGTCCCTTTCCTATTTTAGCCCAAATAAACCCTGTCTCTTTTAAACTACAACTACCAACCCATTTACGCATCCACCCTGTCTTCCATATCTCTCTTCTTAAACCAGTGACCCGGGGACCGCTGGACGAAGGTGTGGCGGAACCAGCAACCCCAGCAGCCGTGGAGATTGAGGGCGCTCCGGCGTTTCGAGTCAAAAAACTACTAGACTCCCGGAGGAGAGGGGGTTCCCTTCAATATCTGGTGGAATGGGAGGGGTACGGCCCGGAGGAGCGGAGCTGGGTGCCAGCAAAGGACATCTTGCATAGAGGGCTCATTAGGGATTTCCATCTGGAAAGACCGGAACGCCCAGCGCCGCGACGTCCGGGTCGTCCCCCTCACCGGCCATCCCATCAGGTAGGTGAGCCTCGACTCCCTCCGGTTACACGGAGACAGCCCTCACACCCCCTCTCGGGAGCCGGTCCTGGGGGGGGGGGTACTGTAACACCCGTACCTCCACGGATCAGGGGAATAAGATCAAGTTCCCCGGATTACTGAGTTGACTCTTTGTCCCCACCTAGTGTGTCTATGTATTCACTACCAACACTTAAGCACTTAAGCACTAAACACGAACACCTGTGATTCCCTTGTGTGTCTACTATTTATTCCAGTCGAACCCGTAGGGCTTCGTCGGTTCACTGTTGTGCACCTTATGTTTGTCCTCACTTGTTCCCTCTCCTTGTTATATGTAAAACACGTTAATGATTCTCTTCTGCCCGTCTCGCTCCCAGGATTGAGCAGTGTCTGCAGGTGTGGGACTCTGGGAGGAAGGAAAGACCCTCAAGAGTCACAAGGACAGTACAAGAGTTTCCTTTGATTTCCACTTATTCTCCAGAAGCCGAAACGGTTCACGTTCGCCCACCTGCAGACCCTGCCTGGGAAGCCGCGCTCGGAGTTGCCGTGAGCGTTACGGGACTTTGTTTGGTTTTGTTTCTTTTTTGTGTTTTTTGTTTGTTTTGAGAGAAAAAAGAATATTCAATAAAAACCCTGCTTATACAAATGGATTCTGCATCTGCGTCTCACTCGAATCAGGAAGACATGACAGTCTTCTTTAAAATAATTTCAACATGAGTCTGGAAGTCTACATATAGTTTAGTGTGAGTAGGAATGCTAAAATGTTTTCTTGTCAACACTGCCATCTTCTGGATTACACATGTCACATAACCCAGGAAAATCATTCCAGAGGAAAAAATATTGTACTATTTAAACAGATTATCAGCCACTCCACCTGAAAAAAAAAAAGCAAATACAAATCAGTGTGTCTCTTGTAGCAGGCTGGATTTACTGTATGTTCATTTATTTATTTAATTTTAAGAACAAAATAGTTGAACAATTCTCACAAAAACTATTTTATAGACGTCTTTTAAACATTATTTAGTTTTGTATTTTTGTGCTTCCCTAAACAAACTGTAGCACATAGAAGATTACTAGAAGGAGACAACATCAGGTCATTTCTGAGGTTAATCTTTCTTGCAAAATTGTCTGTAATTAGTTATCTCACTAACTGTTTTCAGGCTTGCTTATTGAGAAATCACACCTATGAAGCAAACCATGCAAACCAGCTATATGGTCGTTTCCACACCTGTCTGCTTGTTAAAAACAGGTTGGTTACTACTCAAAGTTTAAAGACTGAAGACGGTAGAGGTGGGATATATGACCAAAAATATCACCATTTCACAGATTTGTCTATATTGATCAATATCAATGATTATCACAATGTACAATTTGAATTTGAATTTACATTCATAACACTGTAATAACACTACCTGATTTGAATAATAACCATCTGTATAAACCTGGCTATAAATTGTTTAATTCCAAACCCAAAAACTGAAGATCTTTTAAGAACTTTTGTGTAATAATTGAATTTTATATCAGGTGTTTTAAGCAGGTGGCGTGATGGGATATTGGTTAGTACTGTGGCCTTGCACATCCATGGTCAAGGGTCCAATTTTTGAATCAGTTCTGTGTGTGTGGCGTTTCCATGTTCTCCCGGTACTCAGTTTGGTTTCCTCCCTACACGCAGATTAGCTTAACTGCATGTGAGTAATTAGTGTGTGAGTAAGTGTGTGCTTGCTTGTGCCCTGTGATGGACTGGCACCCGGTCCAGAGTGTACCCAGCCTTGTGCCCTCAGTCCCCTGAGATGACTGTGACCCTGATCGGACCAAGTGGGCTGGCCTTTGGTCCCCGAGGCCATGGGTAAGGCTTGAGTACCCATGATCTTGTCAGCGTATATTGGGGTTTTCAAGGTTGTTCTGTTCACTTGTCAGAGGTGGTAATGTTACAGCATCACCCGAATGATGATGGGTTCCGTGTTGAGTCTGGTTCCTTTCAAGGTTTCTTCCTATTGTCACCTCAGGGAGTTTTTCCTTGCCACTGTCGCCGTCACACTAGGCTTGCTCATCAGGGGCGATCTTATCATTTTGATCCATACACGTTCACATTTCATACAAACTTCCATAATTTCTTTTGATTGTGTAAAGCTGCTTATCGACAATAACAATTGTTAAAAGCACAAAAAAAAAAGAGCTGAATAACATGGCTGACCAGTGTACAGTATGTAATGTGATCTTCGAGGAAAGTGAAACCTTTTTCGTTTTTTATTTATTTATTAGTAAATTAGGGTAATTGTGATATTTGGTAGGGTAGGTAACAAGTGTCATACTTTATTAGTGTAGAAATTAATTGACGCGCCATAAATTGTGGTGCAGAAACAGTGTTTGGTGTACAGTCTGAGAACAAAACAGACTTTTCTTACCCCAAATGAAACGGAATGACGTGTTTTGTTAGACGTAACTATAGATGGTTGAAGATGACGTGTGTGTGTTATTGTTGCACTGGTCTTTTTTTAAAAGCTGAAACCGACACTCGCTAACGGTCGGACAAACGCTGAAAGGAATTATTATTATTTTTCTTTCTTCTTTTTACTCGCAGCTGAACAACCAAACGGATGAAAGTCGATATTTGTCCCAGCTGAACTGAAAAACAAAGGTAATAGTTGATAAGGTGGATGACAAACAATCACACTAAAAATCTGTGTGATAATGGGATACTCGTTTATAACGTACGTTTCGATAAGAACCGTTAGCGTTTGTTTAAAATTTAAAATTCAACGGTATCTTTTAGCAAAAAACAGCCAAGTTTAAGTTAATTTACAAATGAAGTGGAAGGAATATGATAAACAGAGTTTCTTTCATTTATATTTTATAAAATATTTATTTGTATTTGTAAAGTATTGACACAGGCATTTGAAAAGTGTGGCATGCATTTGAATTCAGCCTCCCTGCGTCAATACTTTTGTAGAACCACCTTTGGCTGCAATTACATTTTTAAGTCTTTTGAGAGTATGTAAATTTCTACAGAGTGAAATTTTTCGTCTTTTTAAAATCCACAGATTCTGTATCGTATTTAGGTCTGGACTCTTTGACTGCCACATGGTGCTCCCACCACCATGTTTCATAGTCTGGATGGTGTGTTTAGGATGATGAGCATGGTTAGTTACATTTAGGTCAAAAAGTTCAATTTTGGTCTAATCTGGCCATGAACGCCAGATTTGTGTAGTGCATGACTGTGGACAGATTATCCCACCTGAGCATTGGTTCTTTGCAGCTCCTCCAGAGGTACAATTGTTAGCCCTTGGCTGCTTCTCGGATTATTGCTGTCCGTGCCCAGCTTGTCAGTTTAGGTGGACATCTTGGAAGGTTTGTCATACTTTAATTATGGGGCCGTTTTAGCTCGAAGTGCTGCATTATTAATATTTATTCTAATATATCCCTGCTTTTCTACAACTTCATCCATGACCTGTTTGGTGTGTTTCCTGGGCTTCATGATGCTGTTTGTTATACTTGAGTCTATCCCTGGAGACTTGGGGCACGAGGCAGGGGGAAAGATTGCCAATCCATTGTAGGGCACATACACACACACACACACACACACACACACACACACTCACACACAGGCAATTTGGGGATGGCAATTAACTTAATCTGCATGTCTTTGGTTTGTGGGAATTAAGTACCCGGAGGAAACCCACCAAACATAAGGAGAACATGCAAACTCCATCCAAACGGACCTGAAGATGAGACTGGTATCCTCAACCCTGGAGATCTGAAGGCTCACTGCCACTAGATGACGGGTGCCACTGTCCAGACAGCATATGGCAGCGATATAACACTCCTCACATAAGCATTTCACTGCATATCGTACTGTGTATGACTGTGTATGTGACAAATAAAATTTGAATTTTGAATTTTGAATTTTGCTTATTATTAAAACAAGGTGGTGGACTTTCAATCATGGTTTGTTACATGGAAAGGAATTAACTGAAATTGAGAATTAAATATTGAATTTAAAATACTGAGTAACCAGGGTAAAATGTATTTTTTCATATGAAAATATATAAGAGGAAATCAGTGGGACTTCATTTAAATGGGACTCAAAATTAATAATAGTATTGTTGTCTATCATTTACAGATAAATGTTAAATGTAGAGTGTAGAGGTAGCACTGTGGTCCCAGGTCATGTGGCTGTAGGACCACTCTTCCCAGTTTTCCCAGATAACAGAGCAGATTATTGAATCCTATTTAAAAATACCAGTTACCTTAATAATTTAAAAAGAAGGATAAAAAAAAAAATAGATGTTAAATTAAATAGCTGGTTCTTTGGCCAAACTCCAAAAGTGGCATGAACTTGGTGAACTTGGCATGAAGTCGTAATCAAAATTTGTGTTCAAAATGACCTAAACTGAATCAATTAAATAGTATTTGACTTATACTATAAGTCTTTAGTGTTAGTTCATTAGAATGAATTAGAATATACAAATGACATTAATAGAATTAATTAGAATATAAAATCTAAAAATTCATCAGGTGTTAAAAGAACTACATGTTGAAAAGGATGAAACCTATATCATTTCTCTCTCTCCATGCAGTGGTGCAGTAGTGCAGTGGCTTTACCGCAGGGTACCATTCCTTGGGCATCCTTGTCACCTCCTGTCTTCCTCATCCCTTGTTATAATGAAATCTGCCCATCAGCATCAGGCCCCAGCCCAGAGGCAGCAAGCCCTGCCCCGACAGAAGGAAAGGCCATGCCAACAGGTAATGTACTATAGGTAATAGGTAATAGTAATAGGTAACCATGCCAACTTAAGTGTGGGCTCTTTGGCTATGTTCACATTACCAGCCTGAAGGAACTCAAATAAAATGTTTTACCCTAGTGTGACCTAGATCTGATTTGTTTAGGGCTGTCTGAATATGATGCACAAATGTGATGTTTTATAGATTGAATCTGAGTCACTTTCATATATGGTCCTTGGCTGTTTATATATCTGTTACGTGAATTCCAACAGCCAAATTTCAAATTCATAGACTTTTAGGTTGGGCGCTGATATCAGTAGTCATGCTAGCTATTTAAAACCAGAATATTATAGTAGAAAACAGATCATTTTTGCTTCATTCCTTCCTTGTTCTCCTTGTTCCTTGTCCTCCAGTCTGGAGATGCCTTGGCCAGTGGTTCTGTGCACGTTAAGGGTAATATCATGATCCCTGCAGCTGCTGTTCCAGTGCCTGTTATGATGAATCCCGCCCAGCAGAAACTAGCCCCACCACTTGAGCAGCAAGAGTCGCCCCAACAGCACAAAAAGCCACACAAACAGGTAATGAATTTAAATGTGGGTTCTTTCAAATTTGAATACACAAATATTGTTCAAGGTGTTTTAATTCACTACAAGACAAAATAAAAGCGATACAACATGAAAGAGAAATTATTTACAGTTTTCTTAGCCACTTGTGTACATTCTTTAGATTTCTAATTCTCAAGGCAACTTGTATTACAAAAAATGTATTACACTGGTTCTCTGTTTAATAGTTTTACCCTTGTAAACATAGAGAATTAGTGCATTGCATATGTCATTACATCCAAAATGCTTGAAGCAACTGTCATAATCTGTTTTGGTGTGGAAGGCTAATCTTTAATTAATTCCAATTTTTGGGACTTTGGATTATTATAGTGCTAATAAAACAATAAAATGTTCTCCAGTTTAGAAAACGAGGCCATAATAAGGGCCGACATCAGATCACAGAAGAGATCATGGCTTCAGGAAAGGCTAGATCTACCGCAGCGCTTCCTCAAGTAAGATTATTTTTTTAATTCAAATGTTCATATTCATGTTGCACAAGTTTCAAATATAGGAAGGCTTGCTGTTGTGTCGTAAAACGGGTTTAATGTGTAGCTCGACCCGCTTATTAGTGCATTGTAGAATATCTTTTTTAATAAGCCGAACTGCTTGCCATCCTTCAAAACAAAATCCCAAGCATATTTTTGCTAAAATGGCACCCATTGTATATTCTTGGTTCATTCCCTCCTTGTTCTCTTGTCAGTCTGGAGACGCCACAGCCAGTGGTTCTGTGCAAGTGAAGGGTAAAATCATGACCCCTGCAGCTGCTGTTCCAGTGACCACCGTGCCTGTTATGATGAACCCCGCCCACCAGCAACAAGCCCCACCCTCTGAGAAGCATGACTCGCCGCAACAGCACAAAAGTCCACACAAACAGGTATTAAATTTAAATGTGTAGTCCAAATTGCTTGAATTTGCCATAAAATAACGGACAGAAATTATTCCCAGTTTTGTCAGTCGCTTTGGTGCATTCCTTAGATCAGAAATTCTCCAATCAACTTGCAAAATGATTCTCAACCGTTCTACTGGTTCTCAAATTTTTTTAGCATTAACCATAGAATTTATTTATTTTTTAGTTTTTAGGACCTTGGATTATTATAGCACAAATAAGAATTTCTGTCCTTCCACTTTCTCTCATCAGTCTGTAACTATGAAGCTCGAGGCAAAACCAGAGCAGGTCCCTGAACCTGAAGCAGGTGACATTCAGGACATCAATACAAAATCATCTGCTCCTGAAAAAGAGGAGACAACGGACCACAGAGTAAAGGAAGAGCTCGCTCTTGCTGAAGGGACAAGTATGCACCATTTCCTCTCCAATATATAAATCGTATATATATATATAAAGTATTATATATATATAATATTTTATATATACAGTATATTTATATAAACACACTGTAGACACGTGTAAACCCATTTGGCTTTGGCTCAATATATCAGCTGACCACCTAAATATATTGAATCACCATGTTTTTCCATTAATGGATTTTTTTCTTTCCTGACGGCACGGGTATTATTTTAAGATGACAATGCCAGCATTTATTGGGCTCATTGTGAATGAATGCTTCAGGGACCATGCTTTTTCACACCATAACCTTAACCCCATTGAGAATCTTTGGGATGTGCTGGAGAAGGCTTTACGCAGTGGTCTGTCTCCCCCATCATCAATGCAATCAATTAAAGAAAAAGGCTGTCCAAAAATATTAGTGTGTGTGATTTTTTGTTTTTGGTTGGGCACAGCTATACATACATACTGTATACATAAATATACACTACCGGTCAAATGTTTGGACACACCTTCTTATCAAATGGTTTTACTTTATTTTGATTGTTTTCTAAATTGTATATTAGTACTGAAGACAATTAAAATTATGACAGAATGCGTTTAATAACCCAGAAAATGCTTTGCACATTCTTGGCATCAATAGTTTTCCAACAATCCTGAAGCATTTCCAAAGGTGTTGAGGATGTGTTGGCTGCATTTCCTTCACTCTCCATGACAACTGTTTGTTGGACATACCTTGTTTTTTGTGTTACGTTTCCGAATAAAATGCTGGCTCCAATCTGACCACCTTTAATAATAGGATAAAATGTGTTTACATAATGTTACAGCACCTGTATTTATTATTTAGTCATTTTGAATTTAGCAGAATATTAGTACCATTATTTTTTACTGACTTTATTGAGAATCATTATAAATGTAGAACTTTCACTTTTTCTTTCTGTTAACAGCTGTTCTGTCAATGCCAATGCAGAAAATTGATCTAAATAGTAAAGTGGCCAAACAGATGTTGGATGCCTGTAAAGAGGTTTGTGCATCTTTACTCAGTTAACAGCTTTTATTTTGGAGAATGTATATGTTCCATTTATATTTAAACGCAATAAGCACAATTAAATTATTGATCATGTGACAGTAAAGCAATTATTCTGGTGTTTTGGTACGTTAGGTTTTATTTGGAGTATTTTATTCTTCGGGGGTGGCATCGTGGCTTAGTGGTTAGCACATCCAGCGTCCTGGTTTGATTCCCCCACCTTGGGTCCATGTGCATCTAGTTTGCATGTTCTCCTTGTGCTTGATGGGTTTCCACCGGGTGCTCTAGTTTCTTCCCACGAGTCCAAAAACATGCATGTTAGGTTAATTGGCGTTCCCAAAAAATGCCTGTAGTGTGTGTGTGTGTGTGTGTGTGTGTGTTCGCCCTGCAATGGATTGGCACCCAGTCCAGGGTGTACCCTGCCTCATGCCCTAAGTATCCTGGTAAAGGCTCTATACACAGGATAAAGTGATAGACTTTGTTATAATGACTGAGTGAGTGAGTCAATCTTCAGGTTCTTATTAAAAACTTAATAATCCTTATTTGTCTCTTCTCTTGTCAGTTTCTTTCCCTCTCTTGTCCGTCTGGATATGCCCCGGCCAGTGGTTCTGAGCAAACGAAAGGTAAACTCAGGACCCCTGCAGCTGCTTTTCCAGTGAGCACAGTTCCTGTTATGATGAACCCCGCCTACCAGCAACAGGCCCCACCCCCTGAGCAGCAAGCACCACCTCGACCGGACAGAACTCCCCGCAAGCAGGTAACAGGAATTCAAAGTCTGTATTTTGAAACAAACAAAAAAGTGCTGTACTTCACTAAAAGACCTAATAAAACAAGGAGGTAAAAGACAGAAATCATTTAATGAAGTAAAGGAAAACTAGTAAAAAATATTGGAAACAAAAATTTAAAAGAAGTGCAAAAGTAGGAGAATAATTTTTAATGAAATTGAGGTCAGAAGTCACTGTTAGCTTCTCTTTGGCCCCCCAAAACCCTCTCTCTTTGGAGCCGGCTTAATATGCAAAATATTAAAAGTTCTAATGCTCTGAAAACATGGAATGGATGCAAAACTATGTAAAGATCATGATTTTATATAGGTGACATTAGCAATTGTGGAACATCTTAAAAAATTGAGTTTACTTAAAAAATATATTAATTTTATGATTTTACGATAAAAAAACAAGATATAGTAAAGTAAATGTATTTAAAAATAAAATACGTTTTATGACGTTAAATCTGAATCATCAGATTTTGGATTATTTTAGGGCTAATAAACCTTAAACTCTTCTCCAGATTATAATACGAGACCCTTCTGCGGGAGGGCGTGACATCACGGAAGAGATCATGTCTGGAAGAATGACCAGATCTACACCTCCTCATGTAAGTTTACATTTTATTCAAAACATCATATCCGAGTTGCACCCAGGGACCTTTTTACACTTCAAGTTTAAAATACTCACAGTCATACTGTTGTGTTAAGAAGCATTGTTATGAAAAAAAATTCTAAAGAAATAATCTGTGTCATTAATAAAGTCAAAAGTTAGTGTTTGCTTTTCTTTG
Source organism: Clarias magur (assembly GCA_013621035.1). Taxonomy (NCBI): domain Eukaryota; kingdom Metazoa; phylum Chordata; class Actinopteri; order Siluriformes; family Clariidae; genus Clarias; species Clarias magur. The sequence goes on along the minus strand of QNUK01000129.1, from coordinate 1,692,176 downwards.
GACCACCCCCAAAAAACCCTATCTTGGAAGTCTGCTTAAAATACAATATTAAAAGGCCTAATGTATGAACACATGGAAGGGATACGTTTAAACAATGTGAAGATCATGATTTTTCATTGTCATATGCGTGACATTGAAAAATACTTAAAAATCCAATATTTACACATGTGGACAAAATTGTTGGTACCCTTCGGTCAATGAAAGAAAAACTCACAATGGTCACAGAAATAACTTTAATCTGAATCTATAGTATGAATGTTAACCAATGAAAGTCAGACATTGCTTTTCAACCATGCTTCAACAAAATTATTTAAAAAAATAAACTCACGGAACACGCCTGGACAAAAATGATGGTACCCCTAGAAAATACTGAAAATAATGTGACCAAAGGGACATGTTAATTCAAGGTGTGTCCACTAATGAGCATCACAGGTGTCTACAATCTTGTAATCAGTCAGTGGGCCTATATATAGGGCTCCAGGTAGTCACTGTGTTGTTTGGTGACATGGTATGTACCACACTCAACATGGACCAGAGGAAGTGAAGGAAAGAGTTGTCTCAGGAGATTCGAAAGAAAATTATAGACAAGCATGTTAAAGGTAAAGGCTATAAGACCATTTCCAAGCAGCTAGATGTTCCTGTGACTACAGTTGCACATATTATTCAGAAATCTAAGATCCATGGGACTGTAGCCAACCTCCCTGGACGTGGCCACAGGAGGAAAATTGATGACAAATCAAAGAGACGGATAATCCCAATGGTAACAAAAGAGCCCAGAAAGACTTCTAAAGAGATGTTCAAGGAACATCAATGTCAGATCGCACCATCCGCCGTTGTTTGAGCCAAAGTGGACTACATGGGAAACAACCAAGGAGGACACCATTGTTGAAAACAAATCACAAAAAAGCCAGACTGGAATATGCCAAACTACATGTTGACAAGCCACAAAGCTTCTGGGAGAATGTCCTATGGACAGATGAGACAAAAATGGAGCAGCTCTATGTTCACAGATGGAAAAATGAAGCATTTCAAGAAAAGAACACTGTCCCTACTGTGAAACATTGAGGAGGCTCTGTTATGTTCTGGAGCTGCTTTGCTGCATCTGGCACAGGGTGTCTTGAATCTGTGCAGGGTACAATGAAATCTCAAGACCATCAAGGGATTCTAGAGAGAAATTTGCTGGCCAGTGTCAGAAAGCTGAGTCTAAGTCGCAGGTCATGGGTCTTGCAACAGGACAATGACCCAAAACACACAGCTAAAAACACCCAAGAATGGCTAAGAGGAAAACATTGGACTATTCTAAAGTGGCCTTCTATGAGCCCTGACCTCAATCCTATTGAGCATCTTTGGAAAGAACTGAAACATGCTGTCTGGAAAGGCACCCTTCAAACCGGAAACAACTGGAGCAGCTTGCTCATGAGGAGTGGGCCAAAATACCTGCAGAGAGGTGCAGAAGTCTCATTGACAGTTACAGGAATTGTTTGATTGCAGTTATTACCTCAAAAGGTTGTGCAAGAAACTATTAAGTTAGGGGTACCATCATTTTTGTCCAGTTCCATGTGAGTTCATTTTTTTTAAATGACTTTCATTGGTTAACATTCATAGAATTCTTATTTATTATTACTTTTGTCAGATTAAAGTTATTTCTGTGACCATTGTGAGTTTTTCTTTCATTGAACGAAGGGTACCAACAATTTTGTCCACGTATGTACATATAAGAAGTTCAGTATAAAGTGCGCATGGCATGGCCCATTTCACATGACAATTGGCTGACTTCCAAACGCTTTCTCCTTCCAAATGACTTCCAACTCTCAAGATGAGCAAATTAAGGAGACTAAAAATACCCAGCTACGTGTGGGCATGGCCTTAGTGGCCCCACCCTTTCACACACCTGCTGATGTTAAATCTGCGTCACAGGATTTTGGATTATTTTAGTGCTAATAAAACAACAAATCCTTCTCTAGATTAGAATACAAGACCATTGTGTAGGAGGAGGGCGTGACATCACGGAAGAGATCATGTCTGAAAGAAAGCCCACATCTACATCTACTCCTCATGTAAGTTTACATATTTGGGTTGCACTCAGGCAACTCTTTCCAGCTAACGTTTAAAATATCTACAGTCATGCTGGTGGGTAAGGAAACATTGTTGTAAAAGAAATTATTTTGTGTCCCCCTTATTTCCCGATCAGGATGTAGTCCTTAAGGTCAGCTGTTCTGTTCAGACGCAGGGTGAAAGCCTGACTCCTCCAGCTGCTGTTCCAGTGCAACCGAGCTATGCGCTCACAGGAACAGCAGCCAATAAGGAGACAGGTTTTCATGAGTCCACACCCACACCTGCGGCCACTGCCACTGCAGTTTCTGAGCCTGTGTGCATCCCTGTGGCCAGAGGTCTGCTACAGGAGCCCAGAGAGCAGGACGAAAAAGTTGATGCAGAACCGGAGCCGAAACCTGTACCTGGGGTGGCTGAGGTTCAGGAAATCAGTGCTAAAACATCTGCTCCTGCAGAAGAGGAGAATGAACATGGAAGAGTGGAGGAACAGCCCACTCCAACTCAGGAGACATCTGTGCAGTGTGAGCCACTGTTTCTCTTCCAGTGCAAATTTACTGTATGTGTGTGTATAGTCACTGGGGCAGGGATAGCTCACTAGCTACAGGTGTTAACCTAGTGATTGGATGGTCCCAGGTTCAAGAGTCCCAGCACCCAACTTTCAGCTGCTCTGATGTATAGTGAAATAAAATGTAAGGGGGTCAACCAAATGCTGTATATATATTTTGAAAAAAAATTGCCCGTCTTGCAAGTTACTCGTTTGTACTGTATGTGAAATGTAACAGTGTTGTCTCTGTGCCTTTAAATCGTGAGGGGAATTCTGGACGCCATTTTGTCTCAGACCTGTTTTCCATTTTATTGGACTGTGAACTTTGTTTTCCTGAGGAATTTCCGATTTAAGGATTTGTCACCGTCAGGACAGCCTTACAGGACAGGAATTTTCTATAATTTCTATAATTTTTTATCAACGTGCACTCAGACTGATTTATGGAAACCTTTAAGGCCATCTCATTTCTTCCTATATATACCGTAGGACTTGTTTCACTTTGAAGCAGCTTTCGAAAGTTGCATGGCCTTTGCAATTTGGCACATCCCCTTAAAAAATTCCCAAGACCCTTGTGTGGTGTTTCCCTAAAGGGACATTTCTTTTGTGTTTTATAAAATGCTGAATTTTATTCATGGAAATCATTATAGATGTAGCACTGGCATTCTGTGATTTCTGAAATCTACTGTTCTTTCTGTTAACAGCTGTTCTGTCCATGCCAATGCAGAAAATTGATCTGAATAGTAAAGTGGCCAGACAGATGTTGGACACCTGTAAAGAGGTTTGTGCATCTTCACTCATCTAACTTTTTTAACTGACAGGACAAGTTTTATTTTGGATAATGAATCTGTTCAATTTTCATATAAACTCAATAAGCATAAGTAAATTATTGGCCATGTGACAACTGTTCTTGTGCTTTGGTATGCTAGGTTTTATTTGGAGACTTTAAATCTTCAGGTTCTTATTAAAGTTCTGTAGTAGGATTTCTGTAGTAATCTTTGTTTCTTTTTTCTCTTGTCAGTTTCTTTCCCTCTCTTGTCCGTCTGGATATGCCCCAATCAGTGGTTCTGTGCAAACCAAGCGTAAAATCAGGACCCCTGCATCTGCTTTCCCAGTCACCACCATGCCCGTTATGATGAACCCCACCTACCAGCAACAGGCCCCACCCCCCGAGCAGCATGCACCGCCCTGGCACTACAGAAGGCCACACAAGCAGGTAACAGGAATTTAAAAGGAGGTAAAATGCAAAAATAATGAATTGAAGTTAAGGAAAACTAGTTACATAATATGGAAACCAAAACTGAAAAGAAGTGCAAAAGTTTGCTTCTCTGTGGAACCCAAAAACCTCTCTCTTGGGAGTCGGCTTAATACGCAAAATATTAAATGTTCTCATGCTCTGAATACATGGAATGGATGTAGTTAAAAACAAACAAACAAAAAACAACAAGAAAATGTAATGATCATGACTTTTTAATGTCATGGGTGTGACGTTAACAAATTTGACCTTATATTCGCCATTTAATATTGTAAACAAGGAAGATTTAATAAAACAATTTAGGACTTACACATAAGGAGATTTATTAGAAGTTCAGGTGTAAGTGTGTTTAATAATAAAACGAGTTTTATGATGCTATGCTGACACAGATGTTAAAGCTGCATCATAGGATTTTGTATTATTTTAGTGCTAATAAAACTTTAAACCCTCCTCCAGATTATAATACGAGACCCTGCTGCGGGAGGGCGTGACATCACGGAAGAGATCATGTCTGGAAGAGAGACCACATTTACATGTACGCCTCCTCATGTAAGTTTAAATTTTTATTCAAACCTTCATGTCTGTGTTGCACTCAAGCACCTCTTCCCAACTAACGTTTATTCACAGTCATGCTGTTGTATTTTAAAAAAAAGCAATAATTTGTGTCCTTTCCCTTCTTGTTTCCTGATCAGGATGTAGCTCCCAAGGTCAGCTGTTCTGTTCAGACACAGGGTGAAAGCCTGACTCCTCCAGCTGCTGTTCCAGTGCAACCGAGCTATGCGCTCCCAGCAACAGCAACCAATAAGGAGACAGGTTTTCATGAGTCCACACCCACAACTGCAGACACAGCCATGGCCGTTTCTGAGCTTGAGTGCATCCCAGTGGCCAGCGGTTTGCCTCAGGAGCCCAGTGAGCAGGATGTAAAGGTTGATGCAGAACTGGAGCTGATAACTGAACCTGTGGTGGATGAGGTTCAGGAAATCAGTGTCAAAACATCTGCTCCTGCAGAAGAGGAGAAGGAGATTGGAAGAGTGAAGGAAAAGCCCGCTCCAACTCAGTGGACAACTATGCAGCGTGAGCGACGATTTCTCTTCTAGTGTGTTGTGTGTGCCAACAGCTTTTAGAATGACACAAATATTACATTACGGTTATGCAAAGAGTCAGTGTTGCTGTTGGCATGACACAGCATGACTGATGGTAGTGCTTACCTTCATACATTTCAAGAATGGTAGCAAAGAAGTTCTTTATTTCCAGGAAAAACATCCGGGATTAATTGATATTCTGCACAAAGGTAAAGGGACTGGACTTCTGAGGACCTGGGTAAAGTAATTTTTTTCTGATGAATTCCCTTTCTGGTTGTTTGGGGCATCCAGAAAAAAGCTTTTTGGACAAAAAAGATGAACGCTAACATCAGTCCTGTGTCATGCCAACAATAATGCATCTTGTGACCATTCAGGCGTGCAGTTGCTTCTCAGCCAAGGGAGTGGGCTCACTCACAATTTTTCTAAGAACACAGCAATGAATAAAGAATGTTACAAAACATCCTCAGAGAGCAACTTCTCCCAACCATCCAAGGACAGTTTGGTGATAAACAATGCTTTTTTTCAGCATGATGGAGCAGCTTGCTATAAGGCACCCATGATAACTAAGTGGCTTTGGGAACAAAACATCAAACATTTTGGGTTCATGGCCAGGGAACTCCGCAGATCTTAATCCCATTGAGAACTTGTGGTCAATCCTCAAGAGGCGGGAGGACAAACAAGATCCCACAAAATTCCCACTGCAAGCATTGATTATGCAAGAACCGCTGCCATCAGTCAGGAAGTGGCACAGAATTGAGCAGAAAATTAGTACTTAGTGAAACTGATTTATTAATTTTACTAACTTTATTGAGAATCATTGAACTCTGTGATATCTGAATTCTATGTTGCTTTCTGTTAACAGCTGTTCTGTCCATGCCAATGCCAAAGATTGATCTGAATAGTAAAGTGGCGAGACAGGTGTTGGGCACCCGTAAAGAGGTTTGTGCATCTTCACTCAGTTAACTTTTAAACTTGATAGGACAGCTGTTATTTTGATTAATTAATCTGTTCTATTTTTATTTAAACTCAATAAGCACAAGTAACTTATTGGTCATGTTACATACAGTATACTGGTCACAGCAGGTTTTATTTGGTTCTTATTAAACACAGTACTGTTTTAGGAAATAAATAATCCTTGTTTTTTTTTCTCTTCTCTTGTCAGTTTCTTTACCTCTCTTGTCCGTCTGGATATGTCCCGATCAGTGGTTCTGTGCAAACGAAGGGTAAATTCAGGACCAGTTCAGCTGCTTTTCCAGTGACCACCATGCCTGTTATGATTAACCCAGTCCACCAGCCACAGGCCCCACTCCCTGAGCAGCAAGCACCACCCTGGCACTACAGAAGGCCACGTAAACAGGTAACAGGAATTTACAGTAAATGCCTGTACCTTGAAACATCAATCATACACAAAGCTCTGGGTCAGAGTAATGTAATTCACTAAAAGACCAAATAAAAAGAAAAGTAAAATACAGGGATATAATATAGAATACAGGAATAATATATGAAGTAAAGTTAAACTAGTTACATAATATGGAAACAAAAAGTGCAAAATGTGCAAAAGTAGAAGAATAATCTATAAATATAATAAAACTGCAAAGTTGGTGTGTATACATTGAGGATATATGCGAAAAAAAAAATCATTTAGGGTGATGTAGGATGAGTAAATAACACATCCAGATGTTTTTTTGGATTTTTGTCTGTCTGTTTGTCTGCTTGTTTGTGAACACATCACGAAAAAACTACTAAACTAATTTTAACGTCTTCATTGAATAAAGTCAGAAGTCACTGTTTGCTTCTTTTTCTTTCATTTTTCATCTTTCCATTTAATAATAATAAAGTTTAGGTGTAAATGTATTTGAAAATAAAATTAGTTTTATATTGTTATGGGTCTTATGTTTGCGATACATATGTTAAATCTGCATCATAGGATTTGGGAATATACTAGTGCTGATAAAATCTTAAACCCTTCTCCAGATTAGAATACAAGACCCTGCTGCGGGAGGGCGTGACATCACGGAAGAGATCCTGTCTGGCAGAATGACCACATTTACATGTACTCCTCCTCATGTAAGTTTCCATTTTATTTAAACCTTCATATCTGGGTTGCACAAAAGCAACCTTTCTCCCCTAAAGTTTAAAATATTCACAATCATGCTGTTGTGTTCAAAAGAGTTGTTGAAAAAAAATTGTGTCATTTTCCTCCTCGTTTTATGATCAGGATGTAGCTCCCAAGGTCAGCTGTTCTATTGAGACGCAGGGTGAAAGCCTGACTCCTCCAGCTGCTGTTCCAGTGCAACCGAGCTATGCGCTCACAGGAACAGCAGCCAATAAGGAGACAGGTTTTCATGTGGCCACACCCACACCTGAAGCTGTGTCTGAGCTTGAGTGCATCCCAGTGCCAAACTCTGATGCAGGACTGGAGCCGATAACTGAACCTGTGGTGGCTGAGGTTCAGGAAATCAGTGCCAAAACATCTGCTCCTACAGAAGAGGAGAATGAGAATGAGGTTGGAAGAGTGGAGGAAAAGCCCGCGCCAGCACAGGGGACAACTATGCAGCGTGAGCCATGATTTCCCTTCCAGTGTGTTTAAAAACCTCTAAAATTATTAAATATTATACTTTTAGATGTGTATTCCATTTTAATTGTCATTTTAAAGAATCTTTACATTTAAGCAGACTTGTTCCATTTTGGACAATCTTTTAAATGTTGCACTCCCTAAAAATAAAATTTTATTTAAAAACAAACAATTGGAATATTTTGCAATAAACATCCCATAATCCTTGGCATGTGGTGTTTGTTTAGAAGGACATGCTTTTTGTGTTTCGTAAAAGTTTCAGAATAAAATGCTGGTCACAATCTGACCATCTTTCACAAAAGATGGGGTGTTTACATGACAGCAGGCGTACTTAATACAGTGGAACCTTGGATTGTGAACATAATTTGTTTCAGAAGTGTGCGTTATATAAAAAAATTCTGATATCAAAGCACTCGTATATCAAAGCATATTTCCCATAAGAAGTAATGGAAATTGCCATTATTTATTCCACAATCCAAAAATATTCATATAACGGTAATACAAAATATAAAGAAAAAAAACAATTAACCTGCACTTTACCTTTTTCTTCATGAAGGCTGTTGTTGCAGTACAGTTACTAAAGAGCTTTACGTCACTACAGCTTTACGTATACACACACGCGCATGTGGTCACAATGTTATAGTACACAGTACACGTGCACATGGATGTTGACTATATGAGTGATACATGCGCACTGCGACTGAGCATGGGAGGGAATTACCCACAATCCCACAGTGAATGAGAGAGAAGAACCATTGGCTCAGTTGTGTTCATGTGACGCTCGGCAGACAAACGCATGCATACTATGTATATCAAGACATCGCTCGTTTAACAAGGTAAAATTTCTAACCGAAAATTTCCACACTCGTGGACCAAGTTACTCACAATCCAAGGTTCCACTGTATTCTTATATTTTTGTGGTTAATATTTTTGTGTAAATATTATCTGGATATTATCTGCTTGTTATGATTCTTTTTTTTCCTTCTGATTATTTTGTGAAACATTTTAGATGTAGCTGTTGAACTCCACTGTTCTTTGTGTTATTAGCTGTTCTGTCTGTGCCAAAGAAGAAAATTGGTATGAATAGTAAAGTGGCCAGACAGGTGTTGGACGCCTGTAAAGAGGTTTGTGCATCTTCATCCAGTTAACTTTTAAATCTGACAAGACAGCCCTTATTTTGGATAACAAATCTGTTCCATGTTTATTTAAACTCAATAAGAACTATTGGTCACGTGACAGTCATGATCATACACAAGGGTAGTGTTCAAACTGTTGTATTTCACTAAGAGGAGGAAAAAGACAGAAATAATTAATGAAAGTAAAGTAAAAATTGTTACAAATTGAAACAAGTACAATATGTGCAAGTGTAAAATAAAATATTATAAAAGTCACATGTCACTGTTTGTTTCTCTTTGGCGCTCTCTTGGGAGCCACCTAAATACTCAACATACTAAAGTTCCTAATGCTCTGAATACAAATGGACGTGGTTAAAAAAAAAAAAAAAAAAAAAAACAATCAGACAACAACAATGTAAAGATCATGACTTTTCTATGTCATAGGTTTGATGTTAACAAGTGAGACATTATACCTGGCATTTAAGGTTTCAAATAATTGAGCTTAATATTTACCTTAAGATTTAAGAAATTTCAGGTGTACAGTTAAACCTTGGATTGTGAGCATAATTTGTTCTGAAAATGTGTTTGTAATCCACTCTTATATCAAAGTGAATTTCCCCATAAGTAATAATGGAAACTCTGATTTGTTCCACAATACAAAAATATTCATATAAAAATCATTAGTACAAAATATAAAATATAAATGAAATAAATAAACTTTAATTTACTTTACCGTTGAAAAGAAATGTGGCTGGTGTGGGGAGGGAGGGGGGGGGTGCATATTGTGTAGGACGATCACTGCTATCTTTTGGCTCACTGGAATCTTTTTCTTTTTGTGTAAGTGTAATAAGGAACCTATTTAATGACACTTGCTTTTGCATCCTTTTGAGGATTTCGCGGAAATGTGACATTCATCTCCCGCACTACTACAGCCTTTTTAACCTTATTCTTCACAGGGGAAGAAAGTATTGTTTTTTACTAAAGAACAGTACTGCAACAACGGCCTCTATGAAGAAAAAGGTTAAAAAGGTTATAGCAGTGCGAGGTAAAAGACAGAAATTATAAATGAAAGTCAAAGAAAACGTATTGCATATGGAAATGCATAATTAAAAAATGCTTTACATGCACATACGTGGTAACACACAGCATACGCGCACGCAGATGTTGACTATAGAAGTGACGCACGTGCACTGAGACTGAACAATTACCCACAATCCCGCAGTGCAAAACACTCAGATTAAGTTACTCGCAGTCCAAGGTTTTACTGTAAATGTATTTGAAAATAAAACTGCATCACAGGAGTTTTATTTTAGTGCTAATAAAACATTAAAGCCTTCTCCAGATTAGAATACGAGACCCTTGTGTGGGAGTGCGTGACATCACGGAGGAGATCATGTCTGGAAGAATGACCGCATCTACACATACGCCTCCTGATGTAAGTTTAAATTTTAATTAGAGCTGTCAAGCTATTAAAAAAGTATCTAGTTAATCACAGTCTGTGATTAATCATTAGTAATATACTCTTACAAACGTGTAATAAAGAAATGCATAATAAACTGGTTAAGGAAACAGACTATGCAGTCTTATAATATCTTAAATATTACATTTAAATCTCTCAAATGGGCTTGAACCTGGATCCTCTGACCCAAGAATTACCAACCTAGAGCCTTAGTGACTTATATCACTGTCCCCATATCACCAATAGTCTATTCTTGAAAAATAGCTTCCCTTGAAGGTAGCTCAAACTATTTTGGTTTCACCCAAACTTCCATTTGGAATCTTTTTATAAAGAAACTTGCCATGCATCACATCTGGTGATGTTTCATCGGTCATCTTATTATCCGTGTTAAATGTGCCATCATCACAAAGTCGCGCTGTGATTATGGGAAGCCATTAGCGTCAAACTTGGTCATATGATTAATTTGCGTTAGGAAAATAATAGTAGACTAATAATATATTAATTTTAAGATTAGTCTCATGCGTTAACATGTTTATATTCACAGCCCTAATTAAATTCTTTTATTAAAAATAAATAAATAATCTGAGACCATTTCCTCCTTGTTTTCTGCTTTTTCATGAGGCCACACCCACACCTGCATCCACAGCCAAGGCCGTTTCTGAGCATGGGTGCATCCCAGTAGCCAGAGATCTGCTACAGGAGCCCAGTGAGCAGGATGTAAATGTTGATGCAGAACTGGGGCTGATAACTGAACCTGTGGTGGCTGAGGTTCAGGAAATCAGTGTCAAAACATCTGCTACAGAAGAGGAGAATGAGATTGGAAGAGTAGAGGAAGAGCCTCCTGCTACTGAGGAGACAACTATGCAAGGTGAGCCACAATTGTTTGTGTAGTATATATACATACAGTAGTGCCAGTCAAGGTTTGGACACACCTTCTAATTCCATGGTATTTCCTGATTTTTATTTCTGTGTACATTATAAAACAACCTTGAAGACATCCAAAATATGCAATAATCTCCTTTGAACATTTGATACCGAGATGTCTGCTACTTATGCTCTGTAAAGATGCCCTTATCTGAGGTGCTGTTAGTTCGTGATTTTTGAGGCTAGTAATTAAATTAACTCTGAATTTCCTGTGATGGTCTTCATGGGAGCCAGTTTCATCATTTGGCTTGATGGGTTTTTACAAATGCTCTTGACAATACTGTTCATGCAAAAACGTTTGCTACTTAATTATGTAATGACATATAGAATATGTTATTTCACTGTTTTAAAATCTCTAGAATGTAAAATATAAATTACTAAACAGAAAACACTGAATTAGAAGGTGAATCCCAACTTTTCACTATATAAAATATTATGCAATACAAAAATTATACTGAAGGGTTGTATTTTTTGACATTGCCATTTGGCACATCCCATAAAAAGATGGCCATAATCCTTGTTGTGTGGTGTTTGGATATACCTTTTGTGTTTCATTAAGCTTCAGAATAAAATGCTGGCCAGCGTTAATAAAAAGGAGAGGTGTTTTTGTGACAGCAGGTGTATTTAACATTTGCTTGTTTTGGTGGTTACTGTATATTATCTGGATAATAGTGTTTAGCATAATTATTTATTTTTTTCACACTGTATTGTGAAACATTTTAGATGTAGCTGTGATGGTCTGACTGGTGTGTTTCTTGTGTCATTAGATGTTCTGTCTGAGCCAAAGAAGAAAAGTGATCAGATCAATAAAGTACTCGGAGACGTGTCTCATGCCTATGAAGAGGTCTGAGTATCTTCACTCATATTATGTTAGCGTCTTTAAAACAAAAAAGTTATAAATATAAATTATATTACATTAATAAATTAAAAGTAGTGAGATAAAAAACAACAACAACAACAAACAAAAAACGAATTACCCATTTGAGTTGCACACTGGATTCCGGACCCTGCCTGGTCTTTTAGATCCCTACAGTGGTGCTTTACTTATTGTATTTCTGTCCCCCTCTGTGTCAAAGATCCAATTCATTCTTTCAATTCTTTTATTCCTTGGTGTACAATTTACAAGGGAAAATTATGGCACAATAATAAAACAGAGGGTGTCCCCAGAAATGAGGCCCATGTTAAACGCATACACCAGCAGTAGCAGTAACACTATTTTGCACAGTGAAGATTAAACTTTGCACTTACTCCTTGCTTTGCATGAAAAATTGCATGACTTTATATATATATATATATATATATATACACTGTATGTGTCATGTAAATTTTCTTTGCAGTTGCACATTTTGCACATGCTTTTCATTATTGCTGAATTTCTTTCTTTTTTAAGCTAAATGAGGTCCTGCCCTCTTGTGACTCCGTTTCCTCTCCTTCTCTTGAGGAGATGGAGGAAAAGGAGGATAAACCGGACCCGGCGAACACCGAGCCCGCAACAGTGAAATCCGTGGAGAATAAATCTGAATATGAATATGAAGAGGGTGAGGGAGGACTTTTTTGCTGTTACACTTGAAAATGCTTTGATGGACAAATTTTTAATTCAAACGTTTAGCCAGTTATTAAATGTGTGATACAGTACGTAGATGTTGATTTTGAGATCTTATATTCATGTTTGATATTTCAGCCTCGTGGGATTTATAACCCCAGCTTAGAATTTTACCAACTCCTACTGTAGCATGATAATTTTTTTCCCCCAATTAATGTTTTCAGAGCACTCAAAAGCCGTTAGACCGAAGGAGAGGAAGAAGTACGACCGTGAATTCTTGCTTAGCTTACGGTTCACCACTGCCAGCATGTGCGAACCTGAGAACTTTCACATTATCGATGCCATTCTGAACGAGGTAAATATGACCATATTAGTGAGGGAATGCTCTATAGCGTAGTGCCAAACCCAAAATGTCAAGTGTACAATGTACAGTTAAAATTTTTTTTAGCAATCTTTGCTTTCTCTCTTCTTTTTTTAACCTGTAGTTGTTAAATCCCACATTTTTCCTTTTGCTTTTCAAGCTAATAAATACCCTCATAGGGCAAACCAACAAAGAAAATTTTTAAAGCCAATAAATGTTATTAACTCTCAGATGTGCAGGAAATCTGAGCACTGCATTAGTACCGTTGCTTGCTATTGTGTCTTTGTTAGTTTGCCCAGACTTATCTATTTAATAAAAAAAGAAATACAGAAACTATAGAAAATTATTTTTGTTGTCTCTCAGCCCCCACAGCTGTGTAAGTTTCATCAGGGTCAGCAAAAAAAGCCGCGCAGGATCATTACTGGAGTATGTCTGAGCAACAACGTGCAGCTGAACAAGGCAGAGGAAGCCTGGACTCCGGTGCTGAGGAAGTCCTGCAGCAGCAATGGTGACCCTGAAATGGTCAAGACCCAGGAGTTGTTCAGGAAAATGCGGGGCATCCTGAACAAAATGACGCCACAGATGTTCGGGAAGCTCATGAAGCAGGTCACAGAGCTAGACATCGACACAGAGGACCGTCTCAAAGGAGTCGTCGACCTCATATTTGAAAAGGCTATTACCGAGCCACTGGCTTCCGTCACTTATGCCAATATGTGCCACTGCCTTATGAGGGTAAGTTTAATATTTTTATGCATTTTCTACACTTTTAATCATGTCAAAATTTAATTCCATACATACATACATACATACATACGTACATATAATAAATCTAATCTTCTAATCTCTTCTTCTAAAAATTTCTACCAATAAGGTACAACAGTTTTTTATGTTGGCCATTAGTAGGGATGATGTCATAAAACATCACAATATCGTTGCTTGATCTGCACATGACTTTCACAATGCTTCTTTTGTTTTAAAATGACATTTAAAAGGTACTTTGCATTTGCTAGGTGATTCATTTATGTAAAGTAAAGTAAAGCCTTTATTTTGTCACATACATACATGTATACATTACAGCACAGTGAAATTCCTTCTTCGCATATCCCAGCGTAACTGGGGTCAGAGCGCAGGTTCAGCCATGGTACAGTGCCCCTGGAGCAGTTAGAGTTAAGGGCCTTGCTCAAGGGCCCAACAATGGCAACCTGGCTGAGCTGGGAATCAAACTGTCATGCACACTCGTAACACGACCGGCACTAGGACCTGGAAGTAGTACGGTCGGGTTTCCAGGAAGCATAAAAGGAGACAAAATGGCGCTTCACATTGCTCAGTCATTGAGTTCGCCCATGCCTTTGCTGACGCTACGCCGACTATTCTGTGAGTACTCACCGATTCTGGTTGCTTCTTTGATTGAGTGTGTGTTGCTAGAACGCGGGTTTATTTGTGTAGATCCTTGCTCTTTGTGTAAGAGAGTTCTTAGACTAATCGCGTGGTTATCCTGCCTATTCGTGCTGCTTCCGCGTTTGGGTTTACCATCCACGCTACACGGGCTAACTGCTAAGGCTTTTCAGTTTATCCTTCGGTTGCTCGTGACAGAATGACTGAGCCAAAAGCAGTAAACCCAGCGGAGTTTGCTCGCCTCTGTGATGTGGTTGACCAACATGCCAAACTGATCAATAAGCTCTGTGGTGAAGTCGCGTCTCTCCAAAGGGACCTCCAAGACGTCGCGGCCTTGCGCCGCGAGGTGGCGGAGTTACGGCAGGAGAACGCGACCCTCCGCGGGGTGGCTGCTCAGTCGGCTGTTGCCACGCCCGTCGCAGCGGCTGCAGCGCCGCACCCCTCCTCTTCTGATGTTTTCATAGCTTTACCGGATAAGTGGGATGGCACAGATGGGAAATGCAGCGTTTTTCTAACCGCATTGGATCTTGTGTTTGAGTTCAATTCCACCAGATACTCCACAGACCGACTGCGCGTTGCGCTTCTCGTCTCGTTGCTATCCGGGCAGGCAGCTGAGTGGGCCACGGCGGTTCTCCGATCAGATTCAGACACTGCTTATTCATATGGAGAATTCACCCGTCAACTAAAGCTAACATTTGAACATCCTGCTGCTGAGGTGGAGACCGATATGAAATTGTACCATCTGCGGCAGGGAGGGTCGTCCGTGAGTCGCTACACCGCGGATTTCCGTACTCTCGCCGTGCAGACCACCTGGGGAAACGCCGCCCTCCGGATGGCCTACTACGAGGGACTGGCTTCACGCATAAAAGATGAACTCGCCGGACGGGAGATTCCGACCACACTGGAGGGACTGATTCAGCTCGCTCTCCGGATTGACCAGCGCCTGCTCTCCCGTCCGAGGCCAGCCCCCCGGACCCTGCCGCCCATCACGCCATCTTTTTCACACGCCACATCCCGACCACCAGCCTTCACCACCACCGCTATGGCACCCACCGGATCTCCACCTCCCGCCGTGGTTGACACCGGAGCCGGGGAACCCATGCAATTAGGACGCGCCTCCTTGAACGCTGCTGAGCGAGAACGACGCTTCAGGGAGAGACTTTGTGCCTATTGTGGGTCAGGAGCGCACCATAGAGCCATCTGCCCTCTTCGCCCGGGAAACGCCCAGGCCCGGTGAACCATGGAAGCAGTTCACCGGGCTCCCTCCATCTCTCCGCCACCACGCCCAGCGTCTCTCGTCTCACGGTTCAGGTACACCTCCAATTTGGCCACAAACGAGTCAAAAGTTCTGCGTTCATCGACTCCGGTGCCGCTGGAAACTTTATTGACTCTTCATATGCCAAAAGATTGGGGTTGGAGACTGAAGCGTTATCCCAGCCAGTTCGGATTACATCTGTCGACGGTCGGCCCCTTTCCTCCAGCCCCATCATCGCCCAGACTCGACCCATAACCCTCGTCATCGACCAACACCAGGAAACAGTCCGATTTCACCTCACCTCCATCTCCTCTCCACCCATCATCCTCGGACACCCCTGGCTTCTGCAGCATGATCCTCTCATCTCATGGTCTCAGAACCGGATCCTCCAATGGGGGGGCCGACCTGTCTCGAACTCTGCCTGCGGGCACCGGCTGGGACGTGCTCTAGGGAGTCCGAGGCCCCTGATGTCGACACCAACGCTATCCCTGAGGCTTATCGGGACCTGGCTGAAGTCTTCTGCAAAAGACGTGCCACTCACCTACCTCCTCATCGGCCCTACGACCTGGCCATTGAACTTCAGCCAGGTTCTGTTCCCCCCCGCGGCCACCTGTACTCTCTCTCCACCACTGAGACGCGGGCGATGGAGGAGTATGTATCCTCAGCTCTCCGCCAAGGCACCATACGACCCTCCTCCTCGCCCGCCGCCGCGGGATTCTTCTTTGTAAAGAAGAAATTCGGCGAACTACGTCCTTGTGTCGACTATCGGGGGCTCAACAACATCACCATAAAAAACCGACACCCAGCGGTTCTTAAGAGACTGCTCGCTCACCAGCTGTACTGTAAGTTGGAGAAGTGCGCTTTTCACGAGCGCTCCACCACGTTCCTGGGCTTTGTCATCTCGTCCCAGGGTGTGGCCATGGACCCACAGAAGCTAGAAGTTGTACGTCATTGGCCCCTACCCAAGACTCTCAGACAACTTCAACGGTTTCTCGGGTTTGCGAACTTCTATCGTCGCTTTATCCGGGACTACAGTACGGTTGCAGCACCATTAACCGCTCTGACTCGGCCATCATCTCATCACTTCCAACTCAACTCTACCGCCATCTCTGCCTTCCACGAGCTCTGCCGTCGATTCACCACCGCCCCGATTCTTCTCCATCCAGATGCAAACAAACCGTTCGTTGTGGAGGTGGATGCTTCGGATGTGGGCGCCGGGGCTGTTCTCTCCCAACGAGGTCCAGACCAGAAGCTACACCCTTGTAGTTTCTTCTCCAAAAAATTTGACCCCACTCAGCAGCGATACGGGGTAGGGGACCGCGAGCTGCTGGCCATAAAGTGGGCATTGGAGGAATGGCGACACTGGCTCCAGGGCGCCAGGGAGCCGTTTATCGTCTGGACCGACCACCAGAATCTCATCACCATCCGGAATCTCAAACAGCTAAATCCAAGGCAGGCGCGGTGGGCTCTGTTCTTTGAAAATTATGATTTCCACCTATCATACCGCCCGGGGTCGAAGAACACCAAGGCTGACGCCCTCTCCCGACAGCACGAGGAAGACGCCCCCCGGGCGGACCCCGCGCCTGTTCTTCCCTCCTCCAAGATCATCGCCCCACTACGCTGGGAACTGGAGACGAGGGTTCGCCAAGCACAAGCCGCAGAGAACGAACCGGCAGGTGTGCCGCCTGGACGACTCTATGTCCCCAAGAACACCCGGACTGAGGTCATCCAATGGGGACATTCCACCCCTCTATCAGGGCACGCAGCGCACCCTACAATACGTGCAGCGTGCCTTCTGGTGGCCATCTATGGCCAAGGACATCGACGAGTTCGTTCAGGCGTGCCCAGTGTGTGCCAGGGCCAAGGACACCAATCAACCAACACCCGGGGAACTCCAACCGCTTCCTGTTCCCCGTCGGCCCTGGACACACATTGCCATCGACTTCATCACGGGCCTGCCGGTCTCCGAAGGGAAAAATGCCATCTTGACCATTGTGGATCGGTTCTCTAAAGCTGTGCACCTGGTGGCCCTCGCCGGACTCCCGTCAGCTAAAAGGACAGCCGAGCTGATTTTAGAGCACGTAGTCCGTCTGCATGGGTTCCCCAAGGACATCGTCTCGGACAGGGGGCCCCAGTTCACTGCACGGTTCTGGAAGGCCTTCTGCCGTCTGATCAATTCCACCTGCAGTCTCTCATCAGGTTACCATCCTCAGACTAATGGTCAGACGGAACGGACCAACCAACAACTGGAGCGCTACCTGAGATGCTTCGTCGCCAACCGTCAGCGCTCCTGGGCCCGCTACCTCATCTGGGCTGAACTTTCCCATAACCTCCATGTTTCCTCTGCCACCAAGTTAAGTCCCTTTGAGGTATGCCAGGGTTTCCAACCTCTGATGTTCGAACATCAAGAACCGGAGGTTGAGATACCCGCGGCCCAACAGTTGGTCCGCAGGTGTCGACGGTCGTGGATTCTAGCCAAGGAAGCAATCCAACGTGCTAACACCCGTTACACCATGCAACATCGCCGTCGACACCCTCCGGGACGATTGTACCACGTAGGTGACAAAGTGTGGCTGTCCACAAAGAACCTGCACCTCCATACAGAATCAAAGAAATTATCACCAAGGTTCATCGGCCCCTACCGCGTCACCCTCTGCATCAACCCTGTCACCTACCGGCTCCAGCTGCCTGCGGCGCTCCGGATCCATCCGGTATTCCATACGTCACAACTCAAACCCTTCACGACGTCACCCATGGTTCCCCCCACCCACCCTGCTCCTCCTCCCCGTATCATTGAGTGTGGTCCCGCCTACACCGTTCGCCGGATCCTTGATTCACGTCCTCAGGGCAGAGGGCTCCAGTACCTGGTCGATTGGGAAGGTTACGGTCCCGAGGAGCGATCTTGGATTCCGGGACTACCGTCGTCGGGTATCCTCCACCCCAGGACCGTCGAGAGTCGGTCCTGGACAGGGGGGTACTGTCATGCACACTCGTAACACGACCGGCACTAGGACCTGGAAGTAGTACGGTCGGGTTTCCAGGAAGCATAAAAGGAGACAAAATGGCGCTTCACATTGCTCAGTCATTGAGTTCGCCCATGCCTTTGCTGACGCTACGCCGACTATTCTGTGAGTACTCACCGATTCTGGTTGCTTCTTTGATTGAGTGTGTGTTGCTAGAACGCGGGTTTATTTGTGTAGATCCTTGCTCTTTGTGTAAGAGAGTTCTTAGACTAATCGCGTGGTTATCCTGCCTATTCGTGCTGCTTCCGCGTTTGGGTTTACCATCCACGCTACACGGGCTAACTGCTAAGGCTTTTCAGTTTATCCTTCGGTTGCTCGTGACACAAACCGCCGATCTTCCGATCAGTAACGCAGTGCCTTAGCCCTCTGAGCCTCCACTGCCTACGCTGTAGGTTTGTATGATGTGCTGCAGCAGCCAATGTTTATATTTGGAAGAATAATTTAGGAAATTAGGAAACCTAAATTTAGGAAACCTACTCACTGGGTCAACAATTGTCCTTCTGAGATACTTATGTTTTGGACACGTCCACAGAGGACTGATCATGGTGTTACACCATCTAGTAGAAGCGTGTGGTACAGACGAGTTTTGCGCCACATGTCTAAGCCACTGATGATCACTTATGGGATTTTAAGGAACTGAGGAGAACTCATTCTTCATTGTACTGAAATATGGTGTTAAATTTGCTATTTATTTTTAGCAGAAGATATTGTATGAATGAGAGATGTTAAAACATGATTCTATAGATTTAATTTTATAAAGCTCTTAATTGCACATGTGTTTTTCTTTTCCAGCTTAAAGTGCCCACCTTGGATAAACCAGGAGCCAGTGTGAACTTCCACAGACTGTTGTTAATTCGCTGCCAGGAGGAGTTTGAGAAAGACAGGGACAATGACAAGTTTAAGCAGAAGGAGCTGGATGCTCCCACGAAGGTGCACTCACACAACGCACACACACCCACACTCTCCAATGCAGTTCATTTTGCATGCTAAGAAACAAATGGCTTCCGAATGTTAGGTTAAATGATGCAGACATCATATAATTTCCTCAAAACAACAGATAACCTTGTAGTTTCTGTCACATCAGCAGTAAGAGATGTTAGGTCCTCAGTTTATATCTCCTGTTAGCTAGCACACTGCTTTTCTGCAGAAGGAGGTTTGTCTGCAGTTGAAAGAAGAGTTGGAGGAAGAGAAGGCCAGAGTCCACCACCGTTCCCTCGGCAACATTAAGTTTATTGGCGAGCTATTTAAGCTGAAGATGCTGACGGAGCCCATCATGCATTATTGCATCACCGAGCTACTGAAGAACCAAACTGAGAACAGTCTGGAGTGTCTCTGCAAGCTTCTGACCACCATCGGCAAGGACCTAGACTTTGAGAAGACTAAGGTACTCACTCACTTTTTAAGTTTTTAAGGTGGAATTTATGCACGTACAGTATTTGAGCTTTATCTATGTGTAGTGTGTTCTTAATTAAGTGTGTGTGTGTGTGTGTGTGTGTGTTTGCTCTGGAAGCCGTGTATGGACCGGTATTTCCGCCAAATGGAGAAAATTATGCAAGAAAGAAAAGCATCATCAAGGATATGTTTCATGCTGCAGGATGTGTTGGACCTGAGAAGAGTAACCAATTTCATTTTCTTTATTTAATTACAGTTAATCTTAAAACTTTTTGCCATCTTTATACAAGTTCTACATTTGATTTTGATCAAATTTTCCCTTTTTTTCCTCCCTCTATTCCAAAAATGTCTGGGGCATCCTATTTGTTCCCATAATATAGACCCTCATTTTATTATTTAGCATATTCATTATTTTAAAAAGGTATGGTAACAAGTAGAGATGGGACTGATTCTCAATCTAGGATCAGCATCGGGCCCGATCTACGCTAAAGAAATTTGTCTCGTATGATATATCAGAGAAAAAATATGATAAGTTTGATCCAATTCTGTACTAGAGAATTTTGATAAAGGTATTTGGGAACTGTGAATGTTTACACATGAAGAGACTTGAGTGTTTTTTGTTAGAATTGCTTTTATTATAAATATTTTATAAATAAACCATATGGGGAGAGTATCATTGTCCGAAAAAGAAAGGTATTGTGTTATGAGTGTCTAGTAAAAAGAGATGTACATAGATATGTACTTCGGTGTCTGAATTGGATTAATACTCTGTGCTGTAAGGATGTAAATGTCATAGATTCTTCTCCTCTTTCTTATATGTACAGAATAATTGGGTTCCCCAGCGAAGTGACCAGGACCCTAAAACCATCAACCAGATCCATGAAGAAGCAGAACTGGAGGAAAAGAGGGAGCAGATCAAAGTGCAGCAGCAGCATCTGTGCAAGAAAGCCTGGAGTCAAGAAAAAGTATGCCTACTGAGTAAACCTCAGGACAAGAGCAGTGCCTTCGATACATCCCACCTCAAGGTAACACTAAATAGCACAATAAAACAAAATGATCTAAATTTAAAACAGTCAACTAGCTGCTACAGAGCATGTAATTAAGCAGTATTTAGGCAGTTTACACACGTGGACAAAATTGTTGGTACCCTTCGGTCAATGAAAGAAAAACTCACAAAGGTCACAGAAATAACTTTAATCTGACAAAAGTAATAATAAATAAGAATTCTATGAATGTTAACCAATGAAAGTCAGACATTGCTTTTCAACCATGCTTCAACAAAATTATTTTAAAAAATGAACTCATGGAACAGGCCTGGACAAAAATGATGGTACCCCTAACTTAATAGTTTGTTGCACAACCTTCTGAGGCAATCACTGCAATCAAACGATTCCTGTAACTGTCAATGAGACTTCTGCACCTCTCTGCAGGTATTTTGGCCCACTTCTCATGAGCAAGCTGCTCCAGTTGTTTCCGGTTTGAAGGGTGCCTTTTCCAGACAGCATGTTTCAGCTCCTTCCAAAGATGCTCAATAGGATTGAGGTCAGGGCTCATAGAAGGCCACTTTAGAATAGTCCAATGTTTTCCTCTTAGCCATTCTTGGGTGTTTTTAGCTGTGTGTTTTGGGTCATTGTCCTGTTGCAAGACCCATGACCTGCGACAGAGACCCAGCTTTCTGACACTGGCCAGCACATTTCCCTCTAGAAACCCTTGATAGTCTTGAGATTTCATTGTACCCTGCACAGATTTAAGACACCCTGTGCCAGATGCAGCAAAGCAGCCCCAGAACATAACAGAGCCTCCTCCATGTTTCACAGTAGGGACAGTGTTCTTTTCTTGATATGCTTCATTTTTCCATCTGTGAACATAGAGCTGATGTGCCTTGGCAAAAAGTTCCATTTTTGTCTCATCTGTCCATAGGACATTCTCCCAGAAGTCAACATGTAGTTTGGCATATTCCAGTCTGGCTTTTTTCTGATTTGTTTTCAACAATGGTGTCCTCCTTGGTCGTCTCCCATGTAGTCCACTTTGGCTGAAACAACGACGGATGGTGCGATCTGACACTGATGTTCCTTGAGCATGAAGTTCACCTTGGATCTCTTTAGAAGTCTTTCTAGGCTCTTTTGTTACCATTGGGATTATCCGTCTCTTTGATTTGTCATGAATTTTCCTCGTGCGGCCACGTCCAGGGAGGTTGGCTACAGTCCCATGGATCTTAAATTTCTGAATAATATGTGCAACTGTAGTCACAGGAGCATCTAGCTGCTTGGAAATGGTCTTATAGCCTTTACCTTTAACATGCTTGTCTATAATTTTCTTTCGAATCTCCTGAGACAACTCTTTCCTTTGCTTCCTCTGGTCCATGTTGAGTGTGGTACATACCATGTCACCAAACAACACAGTGACTACCTGGAGCCCTATATATAGGCCCACTGACTGATTACAAGATTGTAGACACCTGTGATGCTAATTAGTGGACACACCTTGAACATGTCCCTTTGGTCACATTATTTTCAGTATTTTCTAGGGGTACCATCATTTTTGTCCAGGCCTGTTCCATGAGTTTTTTTTTTTTTTATAATTCTGTTGAAGCATGGTTGAAAAGCAATGTCTGACTTTCATTGGTTAACATTCATAGAATTCTTATTTATTATTACTTTTGTCAGATTAAAGTTATTTCTGTGACCATTGTGAGTTTTTCTTTCATTGACCGAAGGGTACCAACAATTTTGTCCACGTGTGTAAGTGTATCTCCAAAAAATCCTGTAAATTAAAATCGGCTAATTAGTATAACACTTATACTGGCTTCCAGTGTTAGCACGGCTCCTAAAACAACTTTCTTTATTTACCCAGTTTTATTTATTTAATGATATGTTTAAATACTGTAGAAAGAAATACCATTTTTTTGTTGACTCCCACGCCAGTTTCAGTCTCAGCAGGGTCAGCACAAAAGACCACACAGGTTCATCACCAGCTTATGTCTGAGCAACGACGTGCAGCTGAACAAGGCAGACGAAGCCTGGACTCCGGTGGTGAGGAAGTCTCTCAGCAGCAGCAATGGTGACCCTGAAATGGTCAAGACCCAGGAGCTGTTTAGGAAAATGCGCAGTATCCTGAACAAAATGACACCACAGATGTTCAATAAGCTCATGAAGCAGGTCACGAAGCTGACCATCGACACAGAGGACCGTCTCAAAGGAGTCGTCAACCTCATATTTGAAAAAGCTATTGCCGAGCCAATGGCTTCCGGCACTTATGCTAACATGTGCCACTGCCTTATGAGGGTGAGTTACCACATTCAGCCACTGTTACATTTAAGTTTCTTTAATATTTTAAGCATTTTATATGCTTTTTAGTAATGTCAAAACCAGTGGCGGCTGGTGCAAAAGTTTTTTTGAGACAACAAACAAAATTAAAATTAAACCTTTAATACTCGCCTGTAAATAGCCATTTATCAGGTGATTAAGCATCATTACTACTAGTATAAAATAAAGTATGACTCACATTGCATCCAGTCAGCAGCTACGCTTGCCATAAGAAGTGCTGGAAAACCTCGTTGAGAATGGTCCAATCACATGAGACCCAATATTTAAAAACAATATTGATTCGCTAAGAACAAAAGTGGGAGGGTTCGGGGCACCCAGGGCCGCGCCCCAAGGATGATTTGAAAAGATCCAATCAGAGCTCAGTCTCAAATCACATGCTTTTCAAAAATTAACGTGCCTACATAGACACTCTTTTGTCCGACGCCCCGCGTACACGAACACAAATGAACAGTTTAGATTTTTTTAAATGCCAAATAAATTATTTTAAGAAATACAGCAGAATATTGGGACTAAATGACTATTTCATTATTAAAATAATTATTATGTTAAATAATTACATGTGAAAGTGGCATTCTTCTCTGCTTAACTTTAAGGGGGGCGGCGGCCAATCATGGGCATCTGTGAGCTCAAGCACGTGGAAGTATCGGATAATGCTGTTCTCAAAGTGTGTTACGCCACTCCCAATGGTGCGTGAGCCAGCAGTTCGAATAGACGTGATAGTCTTTGGCCCTCCCTGATTGAGGAGTAGCCTTGATGTGGGAGACACCTAGCAACGGGTGGGAAATGAATAAGAGAAAATGTGGAAAACAAACAAACAACAAAAAACTTCTACCTATGAGGTACAACAGTTTTTTTTATGTGGGCCATTAGTAGAAATGCTGTCATAAAACATCACAATACCTGTTATTGGTCTGCACATTACTTTCACAGTGCTTCTTTTGCTGTAATATGGCATTCTTTATTGTACAGACATTTGGTGTGTCAAACATGATTAGATACATTTTTATTAAGCAAATATGCGTGTTTCATTAAGCAATTATGTGTGTGTGTTTTCTTGTCCAGCTTAAAGTGCCGACTTCAGACAAACCTGGAGCCAGTGTTAACTTCCACAGCGTGCTGCTGAACCGCTGCCAGGAAGAGTTTGAGAAAGTCAGGGACAATGACAAGATCTTCAAGCAGGAGAAGCTGGATGCTGCCACGGAGGTTGGTTACGTGTCGCAGGCATCAAATAATTTACCCTAACAACAGATTACTATGTAGCTACTACAGTATATGTAGATGGCATGTCCCCAGTTTATATCTCCTGTTAGCTAGCACTGTTTGGTGCTAGTGTTAAGATATTTGAAGGCAGGTTGGCATATTACCAACAACCTTTGCCAGTGTGGATTATGAATCTAAGAGTTGACCATTAATCCTGAGCGCCTATGCGTGTGCTGTATCTACTCTGCGCGCGCAACGTGTTGCAACCCTGTCATATGGGGTGAAAATGGAAGTGAGTGATGAACTGCATTGCTAGTTAGTATGTTAACATAAATTGTGATGATCTAAACAATCTGAAAAATTCTATTGACACATAAATTCCACAATTTGGACCACAAAAAGACCATCTCACGTCACCCACCCAAATTCAAGTGAATAACATTCAAATAATGGTAACAGTACAGATTGAAACTGAGCTTATTGATAGAATTTTATTGTTTCTCAATAACCATCTCTATTTGGCATACAGGACACTCTTGACCTAGTTTTAATCTGGTTTTAATCTGGTCTTGCCCAAAGATGAAAGATAAGATGGAAGAAGAAAAGACCAGAGTCCACCACCGTTCTCTCGGCAACATCAAGTTTATTGGAGAGCTGTTTAAGCTGAAGATGCTGACGGAGCCCATCATGCAATACTGCATTACCAAGCTGCTGAAGAACCAGACAGAGGACAGTCTGGAGTGTCTCTGCAAGCTTCTGACCACCATCGGCAAGGACCTAGACTTTGAGAAGACTAAGGTACTCACTCACTCACTCACTCACACATCCAATGCTCTTAATCTGAAGCTGAAATCTCTGCTCTTATTTGAGCTTCTGTAGTGTGTGTTGAAGAAAATGTGTTTGAGTTTGTGTGTGGTGTGGTGTGTGTGTGTGTGTGTGTGTGTGTGTGTGTGTGTGTGTGTGTGTGTGCACGCGCGCATGTTCTTGTAGCCCTGTATGGACCAGTACTTCCACCAAATGGAAAATATTCTACAAGAAAGAAAAGTATCATCAAGGATACGTTTCATACTGCAGAATGTGTTGGACCTGAGAAGAGTAAACTATTTCATTTTCTTTATTTCATTAGTTCATCTACAGTACTTTTTTTTTTACCACCTTTAAATGAGGTTCTACATTTTATCTTTTTGTTTTATTCCAAGAATTCCCAAAGTTTTAGGGGCATCCTGGTTGTCCCCATTAATATAGACCTTTGTTTAATAATTTAATTAAATTAATTATTTTTAAAAGGCATGGTAAAAAGTAGAGATTCGACGGATTCTGTATCTAGGATCAGTATTAGGCCAGATCTAAGCTAAAACTTTTGGTTCAAATATCAGACTGAGAAAAAAATGGACGAGTTTGATCCATTTAGGTGCTTTTATTATGTTTATTATTTATTTTATTATATATATTTTATAAATAGGCCATATGGAAAAAAAATATTATTGTCAGAAAATAAATGAGTTTCTAGTAAAAAGAGATATACACTGACACATACGTGTCTGGATTGGATTACTATTGTACTCTATGCTGGAAGATATGAATGGCATATATGGATCTCTATACCTCTGATTCTTATATGTACAGAATAATTGGGTTACCCAGCAAGTTGACCAGGACCCTAAAACCATCAACCAAATCCATAAAGAAGCAGAACTGGAGGAAAAGAGGGAGCAGATCAAAGTGCAGCGGCAGCTTCTGTGCAAGAAAGCCTGGAGTCAAGAAAAAGGATGCCCACTGAGTAAGCCTCAGGACAAGAGCAGTGCCTTCGATACATCCCACCTCAAGGTAACACTAAAAAGCACTAAAAAGCAAACTTGTCTACAATTTTTTTGTAGAGAAATTGGAATGCTGTGTGTTTTGAATTAATACTGAGCAATAGCTGTGTTGGAGATAATCACAACGAATCATGATTCTTTTGTGTGCTGATTCATGGAATCATGGATTCATAGAAACCCGTTTTTTTTTTTTTTTTTTGCATTTATAATAGAGATGACTGATCGGAGGTGTTTGATAATGTAAGCAGTTTCTTATCCTGTGGTATGTGCTAAACTCTTCTCTCACTGGCATCCTGTGTAGTAGCAGTGAATTATTTGCAGCCAGTAAAAAGCTAGAAGTTTTTTATCTGTGTGTTCATGTCATCTGATTATAGACTATAAAATAGCATAAGAGAGTTAAACAGAAAAGTTTATGCAAATGTTAGCACCCTAATTATCTCTTTGTGATGAAAAATATATTTCTTAATGACTTTTAACATACATGTTCTCAATGAAAGAAAATCATCAAAGACAAAATGTAGACAAAACATACACTCCTAGAACAAATACAGGAAATAAATTGAAGAGGGACTGTTAAATCAATCTGATCATTCTGATTCATATACATTCACATTTCATACAAACTTCCATAATTCTTATGATTGTGTAAAGCTGCTTTACGACAATGACAATTGTTAAAAGCGATATACAAATAAAATTGAATTGAATTGAATTATATACAATTGGTTTGCAATGTTAAAAAATGAGTCATCTATATAATTTATTTATTTATATATTTCTGTTTCCACAGCCTAGTACTTTGGATTTAAAAAATCTGCTTTTTGACCCTGGAGGAAGGAGATCATCAGGCTGTTGTGGGAAAGGAAACACTGGAACATCCGAAGTCAACACCAGCACCGAACAAGGTACAATTACTATGGCAGATCATTTAAATTAACTTACAATATAAAGAAATTTTAGGGTTAAAAATGTAACATAATTTTTTTTTGAAACATTTAAAAAAAAATTATTTAAAACATAATTACATTTATATGAAATTTTTCTAGTTGCTCTGCATCCTTAATTATTTCTTTTTATTATAATAAATACATTTAAAATGGATGAGAATATTAATGTAATGATGTAGCTTAGGTTATTTGGCATTCCCAAAATTTCCTAAACTGTGTGGTTGTGTGCCCTGCAATGGATTAGCACCCTGTTCAGTCTCCTGTAATCACCAGTAAGCAGTATAGAAGCTGAATTTATGAATGAATGAATTAATGATATGGGCACTACATGCTAGTTATGATGACCGGGCAGTGTAAAAATTATTCTTGAATTAAAAATACATCCAATAGACCAGTTTAAAAAAAGTTGCCAGCATAATGACAATATTTAGATTTTGTTTTTTAGCAAAGTGTGAAACGATGCAAGTGTCGCCGCCTGCTCCGAGCAAACTCCTCCTGAGCAAGCATGAGCTGGGAATGAAATCCACCACCATCATAGAGGAGTACTTGGAAATCAACAACCTCCAGGTTAAAAGTACAACCTAATACTGTACCTAACCAATGCTCATTTTAAACAAAGGTGTGAAGAGATATAACTCTCTCCTTGTGTCTATCTCTCATGCTCGCTCTCTCTCTCTCTCTCTCTCTCTCTCTCTCTCTCTCTGTTCTATAGGAGACAGCGGAGTGTGTACAGCAGTTGAACAGCGTGTCTCTGCTCTTTGTGTTTGTTCGTGAGGCTGTGGACTTGACCCTTGAACACAGCACCATAGCCCGACAGCAAATAGGGCTTCTGCTGGACAAACTGATCAGCGCCTCCATTTTACCTCCTGAACAGTATTACAAAGGGTGAGTGTTCCGCAAACACACCAGTGAGAACAAGCCGAATGCCATTACGTCCACAAAAAATTAAAGAACCAGTTATTTCGTCTCATTGTTAATGCTCTTACTTTCACTTTAAACAGTTGATGCAACTTCACCAAACAGTGAAGGGTTCACCTTCAAGATTATTTTACGACCACATTTTTCAAAGTTTTAATAATGCATTGGATAGCTCATAACCCGATTCTAAAATCTGCTTTGCTTATGCACATTGAAGCCATATTTTGCTTATTTGGACAAAATAAACGTAAAATTTTTAAAAAATTTCTGTTAAGGGTAAATTATTGATCACAAAAAGACAAAAAAATGCATTATGAAATTTTAATTTAGAATTTTAACTATGCCTCTTTTAATAACAGTTTGGAAGTAAGTAAATGAAACATGTGATAGCTTGGAAAATTGTCCAGTGACCTCAAAGATCATGCTATAAATTTTATAAAAAATATTTATAAAAATCTAAATGGTAAAGGTTTTACAGGACTTTGCACCCTATATAAAATATTAATATTTGTGTCTGTGTATATTTGGGTCTTCAGCCTTAAAGAGATCTTGGAAGCAGCAAGTGACATGGCCGTCGACATTCCTGAGATCTGGCTGCATCTGGCGGAAATCATCACTCCTGTGCTGCATGATGGAGGGATCCCCATGGGGGTGCTATTCAGGTAAACTTTTACCTTTGACGGCGTTTCCCAAGCAGCAAGACCTTTTACAGTATGAAGAGATGAGCATCTCTGGAGTTGGGTTAATAAAATAAAAGAACAGGGGTACTGAATTAAAATTTATGAAGGTCAATGAAATTTTTTCCGAAATTTTCCATTGTATGTCTATAGAAAAATAAGGAATTCAAATTTTTCATAGCATTTCAATTATGTTTTTGTCAATTTTATGCAACTACTTTAAACGTTCTTTATTGTTCCTATGTCAAGATTCAATAAACAATCTTTACTGAATCTTCACATAGGCTCACTGTCACAGGTACAGTCACATGGTGCTATACCGTTTCCACTGTTTATGTTGTTGTTTATATTTCAGCAAGCAGAGGTGTACCATTAATCTCTGAGCATGTACTAATTGAACACAGGATGATATTTATGATGGCCATTTTGCTTACATGAAATTAATTATAAATTGGAATAAAGTGAGAACATGTCCCAGAGAAATGTAATATCATAAAATGCCTTTTCCCCCTTCTGTTTATTTGTTAATATTAGGGCACTTATAGTTGAATTCAACCTTCTTAACTTCCCTGTGTATGTAGAGCTGGCGAAGCCATTGTTGCCGATAGGAACAGCAGCTATTTTGCTGGTCCACATCCTCAAGCTGCTATGTAAAGAACTGGTACATGTCCTTCTCACTTTCATTCTCTCTCTCTACCATGTTATTAGAAACCCATAAATTAGTCCTACCTGTTTAAGGTGTGAAATTATATTTAAACAATTAATCACAGATATAAAACTAGTATTTTTTTTTTGTATTACTGTATTTTAAAATAACAGTATAACCTTGGATTGTCTCAGTAGTGCCCTGTTACTACTGATTTTACATTCAGTATGCATGAAGTAATTCAATACATGAGGCACCTAAAATATATAAATGTTAACATTTTGTCATTATTTCATTTCTAGAGTCCCCAAAAAGCTGGTGCCTTGTGGAAAGATACTGGACTGGAAAGACTTTCTGCCCAAAGAAGAGGATATCAAGGAATTTGTGAGGAAACAGGTACCACGTATACTTTACTATGTGTTTAGATAGAACAAATATCAACCAGAAAATACTAATAAAAAGAGGATACAGTGAATGAAGTATGTGACCATAGTGCATTGAAGACAGAATGTATATGAGTATATATAATGTGATACCAGAGGAGGAAATCCCTCTCTTGACACACAGCAGAGTTATTGTAAAGTCTAATTGCAGTTAGCAGTTAGGACTGTCTTCAGGGTAGATTTGGTCATCCTGAGATCCACCACTCTGGTGGTGGATCTGTAGTGTCTGAATGGAATGCAGTTGTGTGCATTTTCCCACAGTCAATATGCAGCAAAACACATTGAGTGCAGTGTGATTCTAGTGAAAATGTGGTTTACTTTCATATAAGGCCATTTTCAGCTGTGTACAGTACACACTTTGTGTTTTGGGGATCACTGTGAAAATGAACCAGCCAACTAACCAAAAGAATTAGCTTTATTCCAGCTCTGACTGGACAGGTGGACTCATGCATACAGTATGAATATGTTTATAGGTAATGGAGTTTACGCTGGGGATGAAGTCTAAGACACTAAGTAAGCAGGAGCTAAAACCGGCTGGCAGATTGAGTAAAATGATAAAACCCTGAGGATCCGTGACTGGGTGAAGGTAAACATGAAAGTCTGGCTGTGTTTCAATCCTACTCGAGGAGATGCTCTTGATATGTGCAGGGCCGAACCAACCAGACAGTGAGTATAGTTCTGGATTCACATTGGTTAGAAAGTGTTCATGATGTTGTGTTTTCAGTCACAGCAGCTGATAGTAGTGCAGTATACTGTAAATTCTTCAACTAGATCAATAAATTAATATTGTATTGTTGGCTCAACTTTTTACAATGGAATTTTTTAAGACAACAAGAAGCAAAAAAGAAAAGTCAATATTACTTCAACAGACACACACATACACACACTACGGGCAATTTAGGAACACCAGTTGGCCTAATCTGCAGATTGTTGGACTGTGGGAAGAAACCGGAGCACCCAGAGGAAACCCACCAAGAACATGGAGACCATGCAAACTCCATGCACACAGACCCG
The DNA here is from genome assembly GCA_013621035.1 of Clarias magur. Taxonomy (NCBI): domain Eukaryota; kingdom Metazoa; phylum Chordata; class Actinopteri; order Siluriformes; family Clariidae; genus Clarias; species Clarias magur. The sequence continues at coordinate 1,661,216 of QNUK01000129.1, read as the reverse complement.
AGGCGAATCAGACCCAAAGCCGGGAGGTGCGAGCTGACAGTACTAACCAGGGTTAGGGTTAGAATTCTCAGTATTTTTAAAAATGCTATATATTCCAAAATAAGTTTTAGTAAAACTTTTAGTAAAGTTTTAGTAACATTAACGTTATGCTCAGGCTTGCTAGACACAAACCAAGTCTGTATTAATGTTTGCATTAAATCAACTTGTTGTGTACCCAATGCCGGGGAGAGGGGGGTGTAAAATGTGAGAGAGAGTGTGTGTGTGTGTGTCGGTGTCAAAAAACTCGGCACTCATAAACCAAGACATGCTCGTTTTTCAAGTCAAAATGGATTAAAAATCTTTGCTCGTCTTGTGGAACACTCGTAAACTCGTAACTCGTATGAGTTACTCGCAATCCGAGGTTCCGTTGTTAGATTAACATTCATATAATATAATATTCATATATGAAGATTACTGCAGCTCTGAAGCCAAACTAAAACAGAAATTTTCTTGATATCAATTAACTTACCAAGTATTGAAATTCCAGTACTCCTTAACTGTTAAGTACTTCTGTGCCTTTTTATAAATTTTCATTTTCTAAGTGTTTGCATGGCCGTACGTTGTAGGGGGGCCCAGGGGCATTGCTAGGCATGCAGTTACGAAAGTTTAGCTACTTAGCTCCAGTAAATCTTTCCCTAGCTTGTGCCAGTTGTGTACTACATTACATTCCAGTCACATTTTCAGATGACACATGCACTCTTGTAATAAAGTAAAAACCCTGTGACCGGAGCACAAAAGCTGTATTTTAATCAGAGTCACAGGTTGTGCAGCTTTTCTAAAAACAACATTTATAGTATTTGTGAAGCCTTAGAAAGGAAAGTGATCTGTGACATTGTCCTTTAGATAACATTAATGCCATACTACATACTGTAAACAATTTCTATTTTAAAATATACTGGACGTATTTTTTTAAATACTAAGAAATTCTGTTGAAGTAATCTTGACTTGTAAAAAACTCTTGTTGCTGTTAATTAATTGGTGGTTTCTAAGGCTGGTAACTCTACATGAACTTCTCCTCTGCAGCAGAGGTCAATTTTGGTCCTGGGATGGTCTTCATGAGAACCAGTTTCATCATGGTGCTTGATGGGTTTTGCAAATGCACCTGACAATACTGTTTTTGCAAGAACTATTCCATAACATCTGACTGTTGTTGTTACTTAATTAATTAAAAAACTTAATTAATGCCGTATGTGTTATTTCGGGGTTTTAAAAAAATTGTTCCAGGATGTGGAATATAAATCAAAACTTGTGTCCAAACTTTTCACTGGTATGTCCAAACCTTTGTCCGGTGTATCCAAACCTTTGTCCAAACCAAACTGGCACTGTATATCTTAGGTGGTATATTGACTTATTGATATTATGAGATATTGTGTGAAACGTATTCATCTTTATCTTTACAAGTCTTCTTTTACGGTTTTGTTTGGTTGTTTTTTTTTTAAAGAGAGGGCTGCTGTGGAGGATTGGATCAGGGGGTGATGGTTGGCCATTTGGCGCAACTGGAGGAGCATGAACAAGCTGTGGTGTTGGGAGGACTGTAAGGGGCCTAGGTGACTATGCAACAGCTTTGGGAGTGATGTTTGGTCTGGTCAACACTCTGAAAACCCAAAGCACTGGATGTATATTTTTAAAGCCATCCAACTGATTTTTATTGTACTTTGAGCGACACACAGAACAGTACTCCCTTTGGATTCACATTTTGAGAAAGAAATTCTTGTTGCCATAGACGCTTTTCAATGTCTGACAGATTGGTGAAAAAACTGTTAATTTGTGCTAATTTTTTTTAAATGATAATATATTTGAACATAAAAGAATATGTAAGAGACTGATAAGCATCTGATCTTATCCAGGTATTTTACTAAACCTTAAGCAAAATAAACTATATTCTATTGCTTTATAACATTAATGCCATACTACATACTGTAAACAATCACTGTTTTAACTTTGACTAATTTAATAAATTTTTATGTATTAAATTACTAGGAATAAATGTTTTTTTTTTCATTAAAATGTTTGTGTGTTTTAATTGTTGTGGCCAACATGTTTTTTTTTTTTTTTTACAGAAAAGCAATCACTTGAACACACATCAATGTGCTGAGTCTGATGAACCAGCAAATGCAATGGAAAGAGTCAACTTACTTTTTTGAAAAGTCAAAAAGTTGAGCTAAGTCAACCCTACTTAGAAAACCCTAGAGAAATATAATTAATTGAGCCCATGACCAATACTATTTGGTCCACACTGTGTTCACTAAAAAGCACTGTTTTAAAATAATTGGTTTCACATCAGCAATTTTTCTTAAGGTCTAGTAAATAAAATAAAATAAAAAAAAACCCTGCAACTTATTAATAAACTTTGAAGCCCCATCCCTTTTTTTTATTGAACTTAGCAAATATTCTAATATTTTTCAGGTACTGTTTTTTTTTATTTGATTTTATGAATCTAGACTATATGAAAATTTCACTTTTTAAAAAAGGAAATCTACTTTTCAGTGATATACTGTTTTTTTCACTGTATATAAGCAGTGTTTAAAAGCATAAAAAATATTCAGAGACATTATCAAATGTAAAATGCTGTTATAATAAGTTTTTTGCTCTTGACCAATCATGCACTGTATGTCTGTTTTATCAGGGGGAGCCATATATCCTTCGTGTCAGGAAATGACATCGTACTTGGGCAAATATGAGATATTGAGATGGCTAAAGATCTTTCAAAAACATAGTTGCACATGAATGCCTATACGTTTGGTGTCCTATACAGTAACTGCAACATCTATGTGTTTGATACACACAAATATAGTTTAATAGAACTGAATAGTGTTTCAGTTGTTAGAAAAAATATTGTCAATAGAAGTTACTAAATTTATAGAGTAAGCAGCCTACAATTGATATACATGTTATAGTCAATTCTAAAGTATAATGTAAATATAAGAAGTCAATATATCTATCATGACACATACTGTAGGTAAAATACATGAAGTCTTATAAAAGTAATCACATTGTCTGTATTTGCCCAACAAACCATCCATTACCAGTCATTTTAAACGTCTCAGTCATCTTTAAAAAATTGCAAAAGCCTTAAAATTTTCAAGTATTTTGGCATCGATTTTTTTCCTTAATTCATGAAGATTATTATAACACAATATACAACAGTTAGTTCAAACCAAGCAATCTGACTATAGGAAAGGCATTCCACAAGGGGTGATATTGGATTGTAACAGTCTTGGAATGTTTAATTATATGTATCAGTCCACATCCCAGGTGTTCTACAATCATTAATTACAGTAACTGGGTGAAAATAAGTCGATATGGTCTGCCATACTGAGGAGAGAGCAACTGTCTGCCAAAACACATTCGAAAACAGTTACAGAAGCACTTTAAAAAAAGAAAACATCTGATAATGTTATGTCATATTAAACAACACTTTGTCCCCTTAATAACTGCTTATAAAAAAAAGCCACTCCACATCGGAACTATCGGTGTTCTTTTATTTACGGTTACGAAGCTAACTAGCTAAGGCTGAATATCAACTTTCTCTAAAACCCCTGATCAAGGGCACTACTAGCCGTGTGTGTGAGAACGGGTTGTAGACTCTAGTACTGTACACTACAGTAGCTTTCCGTTTAAGCATATTTGGAATTTAACTCTGGAAGTCAGATGTTAACGGTGCTGATATCCTAAGCAGGATAAGTGGACATATAAAGAGATACTTGCGATATGTACAGGACTGCCCACCACCTAATAAGGATTATTCCATGGCTAACTGTTAATCTGTAACTGTCAGTCACCAGTCCTGCCCGCTGATCATGGAAGGTTATGTGTGTGGCAGAGCCAAATAATTAGTTAAATTGGTTTATTATTAACAAATAATAATCTGTTGATAATAAATGGTGCTTGTGGAACTCTTGTATAAAAGCAATGTCACACTTGTGGTTGTGCTGTATTGCTGGATATAGCACGGCTGTGATACCTTCGGACCTCCAGATGCACCCTTTTTATAATATGAATATTTTATAATATGAAATAAAATAAGATGGAAAAGCTAAGGCATGTTAACGATAATAGAATAGGTCAATAAAGTATGCTGTTTAAGTGAATCAGACCAATGAAAATTGATCTACAGCATGATGGGTGAAGGAAATAAGGTAGTGCAGACAGACACACCTATTTGTATTTGTGATATTATTTTTCTGGTGGAGAGACAGAATAAAAATGAATTATGCGTAGCCTGTAATCTGTTTAAAGAGTATTTTTGACTTTGGAATGAATTTCCTGGGTTATGTGACATGTGTAATCCAGAAGATGGCAGTGGTTACAAGAAATAACATTTTAGCATTCCCAAGAAAATACCATCATGCTATAATGTATGTAGATTTCATACAGAAAGACTCATGGTTGAAATTATTGAATGCATTGGAGCAAAGGGAAAGAAGGTGCAGGACTTTAAGTACTTAGGGCCAACGGTCCAGAGCGGAGAGTAAAGAGGTGAAGAGACGTCTGCAGGCAGGTTGGAACGGGTGCAGAAATCACAGGATCCCTAGCTGAGGTACACACACACACACACTCACACTATATACAGTATATACAGTATATATATACTTTGTGTTTGTGTGTGCGTGTGTGTACCAAATTAGATTTTTATTGCTTCTTACTGTTTTGTCTTCTTACTCTCTGATCCATTTTATTCAAAAATATAAGAAATGTTCAAGTCAAACAGAGACTTTTGATTGTCCAGAATAACAGAACGCAGTGCTTGGATACCATCAAGGTAAAAAGTGTTCTCACTGCACCAGAGCCATGATCGAACTGTCTGCTTCATGTCTAAAACGATGGCCTTCCATCAACTCCGTTAATGGGCAAAACATGTGGAAATCGCTTAGATCAGGATTAGCAAGGTCAGGACTATATGGGAGCTGCGAACCACAACATGTGGCAATAAATCCCAGCTGAGTTCCTGTAATGTGCAAGTGGTGTGGTCGGCAGTACAACGTCATGCATTGTCTTGTTGGCGCAAACACAACTCACTCATCCTTCAAAGAAATTATTTCAGTGGGCTGACACCTCCGCTTGTGTTCTGATAATCCATGCTGCCTATAACTTTTTTGCTACTTATTGGTTCTATACATGCACAGGCAGACAGGATTGTTTAATTAATTTAGTTGATTATATACTGGGAGCATTATTTGATGGGTATATTGTCTATTAGAAAGTGTTGCCTTTAGAAAGTGTAAAAATACACATTGTGAATGGTTAGCAGAATACATCTTTTCTCACTATTTTATCAAGAATGCTAAAGGGGTAAATAACAGTGCTACAACAGTAAGTGGAGTATGTTTTGATACCATATTCTAACATTTATTGGAGAAACTGGGGTAACATATTCTGATATCTCCATTAAATATTTCCAAATATATCAAATAACTGTCAGAACACCTGAATCATACAAACCTCTTTAAAATGTTTGCACCATCCAAATTTAGGTGCCACACAGCCCTGCCTCCCTCTGTAAAGGTCCCAGGTTCAAACTCCAGCACCAACAAGTTGGCACTGTTGGGTCATTGAGAAAGTCCCTCAACTTCTATGATTTATAATCAGAAGTTAAAAAAGTGTAATTGGCTCTGAATAAGGGCATCTTATAAACTGTTGTAAATGATGCTCTCTCTCTGCTGAGAATGTGACACGGCCTCCTGGCAACAGGGATGTCACTTTGTCATCTAGTTAGGAGAATGTCATCCTTCGTCCCTGCCCCTAAAATCCTTGTCCATCCAAGAACCATGTCAGGACCCAGTCACACCGACCACTCCTGTCCCAAATGCTGTTCCATTCAGACTTTCACCAGAGACCCACACTATGGCTCCTTCTGGCTAAGACACCTGCTTAACTCTGGCCCAACCCCAGCCCAAGTTCTGGGCCAGCTCTCATGCCCTCCCGGCCTGCCTCCCATACACAGTGTCTATCTGGCTGTTATGCCATTCCTTAAATTCCATATTTCCATAGAGCCAAAGACCTCTATGGGGAACTTTGCTCCTTTGCATTAGAACCTTGGTATCATGACAGCAGACGTCAGACAACAGTGACTGGTTAGGACTACTTTTGGACTTTGTTTAACCGTGGCTTAGATGTGTCAGAAGGGTTTCGGGGCTTCAAACCACAGCATGTCCCATAGTAACCTGCATAGTCACATGGTCTTTATAGTGACACCGAAGTTTGGTAGAGTCTAATTTGTCTGTTACAAGTGATTTAGCTTTGTGCAGAGAAAATCAATATAGCATCTACTTGGTTTTCTGCTTGGTAACAGCATGGACATGAACATTTCTTACCAAGCAATTGACCAGTCAGAATTGATTGCCCTCTGCTAAAAAGTTCTTATAATTCACAACATGCAGAAGAAACAAGGGATCCCAATCATTTTCACTTCTCCATTAACATGAAATCACATTTGAGTGAAACTGGAGTGCATTGACACTAGCGTATTGGTTTGATTATACTTGGCCTCTCTGTTCTACTGATGAAATTTCATAGTGCTGTTCTGAATGAAAAAATAAATCTGAATGAATATTTTACACTACAGCTTTGGAAGAGGTAACCCCCGAAATGATTTTTGATTAGACACTCTTGTGAGTCATTTTAAATGTTCAAGATGCTAGAAATCATAAATACCCTTTAAGCTTGTTTTATTTATGCAGGCACAAACAATGCCTGACATATTTCAAATCGTTCCCAAAAACACTACTATTCATTGAGTGTATAATCTCCTGTCAGCAGAGTTGTCAGTGTGAAAGGTCAGCAGCAATCATTAACTTTAAATGCTTTCAACTGTTTTCAATGATGTCCAATGAATTATGCAAGTAATATTCAAACGTATTCAGATAGACGGTTGATTTCAAATAGAACAAAAGCTAATCATGTTCTGTATTTATGTTTTGTAATTAAATGATTTCATCGGTTATTTTCCCCAGTTATTTCTTTACGAACAACAAATATTCTAAACCAAAACCGTATGGGCACAGAGATAATACAGACCACAAAAGTCACCAGTGAGAATACATTTATTAAGCTGAGATTAAAGAAATAATTATTTCAAGACAAACAGATCTACTGTAGTCAATTATATTAGAGATGACAAAGTCTTTATATAAAATATAAATTACTCTTTACGAACTGATATCCATATTTGAAATGTAAAATTGACAAATGTTAGATACCTAATACTGAGAACTACACACGAACAGTCAAAAGTTTGGACACACCTTCTCTGTCAATGGTTTTCTTTCTTTATTATTATTATTAGAATATGTTCCAGATTTTAGATAGTCAAAAGTAGCTAAATTTAGCCTTGATGACAGCTGGGCACACTCATGACATTCTCTTGTGCAGAGGAAGGGTGGGGACAGAGTCAATAGCTCTATTAGTGCTACTACAACTACTGTACAAATCCCTATTATGGCAGGAAACTTTGCCATCACTTTTATACTGGCATGAAGAAATAAAGCTCTGTCGATCAGAAAAATCCCAAGAACTTTGAATGTCAGTCAGCAGCTCCGCTTGCCGTAAGAAATGCTGGAAGACTCGTTGAGAATGGTCCAATCACATGAGCCAAAATATTTAAAAACAATATTGATTCGCTAAGAACAAAAGTGAGAGGGTTCAGGGCGCACAGTGCTGCGCCCCAAGGATGATTTGACAAAATCCAATCAGAGCTCAGCCTCAAGTCACATGCTTTTCAAAAATGTACGTGCCTACATAGACACTCGTTTGTCTGGCACACCGCGTACATGAACACAAATGACCGTAATACAGTTTAGATTTTAAAAATGGCAAATAAATTATATTAAGAAATACAGTGGCATATTGTGACTAAATGACTTTATTTCATTATTAAAATAAATAATTATTATGTTAAATAATTACATGTTAAAGAAGCATTCTTTTCTGCCTAACTAAAAGGGAGTGGGGGGTTAGGCGCCCCTGCGCCCCGTATTGACCAGCCGCCACTGCTGAAAACCTCTGGAAACTCCCTCAAGAATGTTGGAAAAACATTCCAAGAGCCTACCTCATGAACCTGACTGAGAGAATGAGGGTACATAGCTACTAAAAGGTTACTACCTTGAAATATCAAAAATATAAAACATATTCTGAGTTATTTAACATGTTTTTGTAGACCACATCCCATAATTGTTCTGTCCCAATTTCATGATGTTTTGAGTATTAATATACAATGTTGGGGGGAAAACATAAGAAGGTTTGTCTAATCTTTTGACTGGTAGTTTACGTTGAGCTGAAAGGCATTCGTTTTTGTTTTGTTTTTTTGACAACAAACTACAGTACAGTGGAACCTCGGATTGCGAGTAACGTGGTTTACAAGTGTTCCGCAAACCGAGTAAAGATTTTAAATAAATTTTTAATCAGAAACCGAGCAAGTATTAGTTTACAAGCACCAATTATCATGTATCACGCATGCGACTCTTATTTTGACACAGAGCGGCAAGCGATCGCAACTGAGGCAATGATTTTTCTCTCTCTTGTGCTGGGTAACCGTCTCCCCTGCTGCGTCCCCTGTGTCAAAATAAGAGTCCCTTCTGCGTCTTAGTGCTCGTCTCTTATAATCAACATCTCCCTCTCTCTTCTGTGTGCGCGCATGTAATTTGCCCCACACACACCGACACACACACACACATACACTTTTTACACACACACACTTTGTGTAAGTGATTTGACACCGACACAGACACATACACACTCAGATCTCCCCGGCTGCACAGACACGCTTTATTTACACAGAAAACTCAGCTCTGTCGCGATTCTTTTCAAAGGTACGGTGCTGGTTAATTTGTTATTTTTTACTTTACAGCAGTGATTCCGTTAGTCTGCTCACTCGAGTATCATTAGAGAGAATTCTTTTCCCCTCGTTAAAACAGTGTTTGAATTGTGTATGATAGTTGTGAAACTTAAAAAGTGAGGTGTGGGAGGGAGAAGGAGTTTTACTGTTTAAGACGAGGCGAGGGGCAAATTCCACACACACACACACACACGCGCGCATACAAATACACGGCGCCTGCACGCACAAACGGAAATACTTAACTGTCTGGATTTATTTTTACTTTTTTTTTAATGTTAAGTGCAGGTTAATTTGTTTTATTTTTACTTTATATGTTGTATTAATCATTTTTATATATTTATTGATTTAGGCTGTACAACAAATAATTTGAGTATTCATTATTTCTTATGGGAAAAGTGTATTTGGTTAACGAGTGTTTTTTGGAATAAGAGCCCGCTTCTGGAACAAATTAATTCAAATCAAATTAAAATTAAAATTTAATTCGTCACATACACAGTCATACACAGTATGATATGAAATGAAATGCTTATACGACTGCTATTGACCTACAATATTACAACAAAAAAGAAATTAGATATTTAAAATAAAGAAACACTTATTTACAAAATGTACAGAATAAGAATAAAAATAGAAATGAAATAAAGTATTTGAATAAGATAAATATAAAGAGGTTAAAGAATATCTAATAAAAATAGTGGATATATAGTGACTGAAATGTAATGGAAATGTGGTGTAGTGCAGACCAGAATGTAGTGAAGTTCAACTTCATGGTGTGCAAAATGTGCAAGTGTGCAAATGTTCCATGTGTAAACCAGCTGTGCGTCCCGGTAAAAAGGAAAAGTTAAAAAGTCTGCAGTCCTGAGGTGTGCAAAATGTGCAAGTATGTGAGTGGTAGGTCCTATGTGGTGTTGTGATTGAGAGCTCGTATAGCCTGCGGAAAGAAACTCCTCCTCAGTCTCTCTGTGTTGGCCTTCAGGGAGCGGAAGCGCTTTCCTGACCGCAACAGAGAGAACAGTCCGTTGCTGGGATGACTGAGGTCTTCCACTATCTTCCTGGCCTTGGTCCAGCACCGCTTGTTGTAGATCATCTGAAGGTCAGGGAGCTTGGTACAGATGATGCGTTCAGCTGATCTGACCACCCTCTGTAGGGCTCTCCTGTCCTGTATGGTGCTGTTCCCGAACCAGGTTGAGATGTTTCCCGTCAGGATGCTCTCTATGGTGCAGGAGTAGAAGTTCCTGAGCACCTTAGAGGGCAGTCTAAAGTCTCTCTGGCGTCTGAGGTGGTAGAGACGCTGCCGGGCCTTTTTCACCACGGTGTTGATGTGACAGGACCATGACAGGTCCTGCGTGATGTGAACACCGAGGTAGCGGAAGCTGTCCACTCTCTCCACTGGTCTCTCGTTGATGGCGGGTGTCTTGTAGTTCCTCTCCTGCATAGTACTGAAGTCTACTATCAACTCCTTCGTCTTACTGACGTTCATATTATGCTCGTAATCCAAGGTTCCACTGTATTTCCTGAAGAGTATTCATATATTTCCTGAAGAGTATTCATATAAAGTTCTGAATAAGGAAATTCTTTCCTGTGTCAGTCTTAACCCTGATCAAATCAACAGAAAGCAATGCAACCTTAAATAAACACAGTCTCAGTGGACTGAATAGATGTTTTCTTTCAGGTCATTGGTTACATTCTCTATTCTTGCTTTCGTTTTTTTTTCTTCTTTCAACACTGTTGACTGGATTTATTGGCACCCTTTCTGAAATTGCGTAACAATGAGAGTCTAAAGTGAACATTACAACCTTTCTGAGTCAAACTTCTCACTCAGTGATTTCTGTACTGATATTTGTGTAATCATTATTTTGTAGGAAGGTTTTGTCTAATCTGATTGTGCCCCAAGTCTCCTGGGATAGGCTCCAGGCTTCCTGTGACCATGTACAATCATGCTAAGTGGTGTAATCTTATCTCGAAATGCAACCACATGACGCAGTCTGATAAGGTGTATTCTTTAATCTAAGTGTACAAACAGCCTAGCACCACTGTAGCATCAGGAAAGCAAACATGACTGCTACTGTATCTTGCTCTTGGAATTCCTGGAGCAGGACATCACAAGCTACCACATTTAACCATGTGGTAGAAATCCAGAAAACAAGTAATTCATATGGGTAAGATCAAAGTAACGAAGGTTTATTCAAACTTCTGCAGAAGGACCAGTTACAGCATGGAGAAAAGTGATTTCTTTCTCTCAGCCATCTTATTTTATAGTCTGATAACATAATCTATGCCCTGTACAGTATATGATGCTCTTACGTTCACGTTACTCATTTGTTTATCTGACCCAGATGAGATCTCTTCACCAGCTACAATCGGTTTGTTTCTATTCTATCCTCAAGCCTCGTCTTTCTACAATCCTACAGGCATGTTTTAAAGCTTCTACAGTCTCCGTGGCACAATTAATACATAGATCAGAATTAATTCATAATGAAAATCAGATTTTTCTATTACAAGTTCCCCCTTTTGTCATTCTATGGCAACTTTGACATTTTAATATTACCAATTTCAATACTACCTCTAATCACAAATGATAAAGCAGTACGTTAGGTAAGTTCATCAGACATCGTCTTTCCATCATGGTTTTTAACAATATCTTCAGGATTTAAGTCACTATTGTAATAATCGTCACCTGGAGTTTTAGACCAGAGTCAGGTTTTCCAGGTCATCCCCATGGGGTGGAACCCATTACTCTCAAGTCAATGTTCTGTTGCTCTATGTTGTAAGTCTACTGCAGCATTTGATACAGTATTTCACATTGTTTAACACTAGTTTGTGTATACACATGCAAAGACACAGCCCTTTACACTGGCATAAAAATACTATAATACTACAATCAATGAAAGGCCAATAACAGCAGCCTACAACCAACTGCGTTAACCATACGTTCTGAGAATGATCTGTTAGGATGTGTCTGTAATTGCTTTTTCATGTTGTTTATGATGTTGCTGATATCACCACACACACTCCCCACCTCTCTTGACCAGGAAAATCTCTAAAGCTATTCTATTTTGAATTTATATATCTCTCTGACCTGTTTAAGTTTGTCATTTACTAACTGCAAAGCACTCACAATGTCATGTATACAGAACTAACCCATTTATCTTGTTCAGGGCTGTTGTCGTTCCTCCACCAAGGAAACGTGACCAGCCTATATTTGCTCCCGGGCAAGCCCAGGGCTCTGCTAGGGTGTAACCTTGAAACTTACCAGGTACACCTCTTGTTATTCTTCATCCATTTTATTCATCCACACTTTGGGAGATACACGTTCTGGATAACATGAACCTGTCCAGTGCAAATACCTGGGTAGAGTTGCATATACCCAGTTGATTAACCCACACACAACATTACCATGTTTGTAGAAGATAGATCTGTGAAAGGACAATCCCCATTGATTGATTGAATGGGAAGGTTGGTGATGTGTAAATATGTTGTGTACATTACTCAGACTATTCTAAGTCACGTTCCCTGTTTCCTTTTTGATCTTGTACCACAGTACACTTCTACCACATATATGGAATTGTCTCCATATTTCTTAACAGGCAGCGGGGTACAATATCCAACTGGTGCGTCGAAACATGGATTATTGGTATAATGACCAATGGTGATTTCGGTATAATACAAGATGCGCTGTCTGCATTAGCTTCTGCCTCTGTAACATTATTAATGGACAAATGGGCATGGCGTGACATTTCCAGCTCAAGCCGCTGGGTATGTGTGTCGTATTATTAGCACCACTTTCGACTTTCGACCACTTCTGTTTTTCTTCTCATGCACATATAAGTATTGTCATTAAGTGATCTTAGGACCGATGCCTTCGTTGCTGCTTCTGCTTTCCTGAAACAAGATGTTTGTTAGCATGGGCATCACATTTAAACTTTAAACATTTCATGTACTGTCATCACTGCAAACCCGTGTTAATACCTTTTTCTGTATCAAAAAATACTGATTTATCCACGACCATTTTATATATAGATTCTGTAGCGGGACTTCCTATGGCTCAATCCCAGGGAAACAAAATTGATTAACAGTGGGCAACACATTTTTAAGCAATTTAACATGGTTTCAAGTAAATGTGATGCTTTTTTGTATAAAACACAATAAAACTGCTTGAGGAACTAGAAACATCCAATTACACTGACCCACTATATATTTTTCGGCTATACTGTACCTGTCTTCACAGTTGCTGGTCCAGCACATAAACACATGGATTAATCCGGCTGAGAAGTAAGCTCCAGGTCTTATTATTATAATCATCATGCTCCTGTAGCGAATAGGAAATCATGCAACTATTCTTTTCATCAAGAGTTTGTGCAAAAGGTCTTGCAGAATATGGGATGCCCAATTCTGGAGTTGTTTATAATGCCGATTTTATTTCAGTGAAAGATTGTTCTTGCTTCTGGAGTTCATCTAAGTGCACTGTGGGCCTGTAGACCCTCCCATGTGCAATATATCTCATTGGGGCCTCGGGGATTGCATAGATCAGAAAAACCTTTTTGCAGTGAAAACACTTTTACAAGAATGAGAATTATTTTTCTTTGTTTTAGAATTTGGAATCTTTTAGAATAAGTTTTCTTTTGTGCCAAAAAAAATTGTCTTAAAGATTTGACTGTATATCGATATGGCTTGTTTTATGCCCTTGATCTGCTAGACAAGCTAACGACAGCTTTCAATAATGAATTTAACACTGGAATTATTTCAGGAATACCGTTAGGTAAAAGTTTGCAGGACCAAAAAAGTTTACTTTGGGGTTATGAATTCCAGTTCAATTCCCTTGATTAAACCTACATCATGCTTTCCCTTAGGTGGTTCAGTGTGTCAAGACTCTGAGTTACTGAATGGAAGGTTGGCGGTTCGAGCCCCAGCTCAGCCAGGTTGCCGCTGTTGGGCCCTTGAGCAAGGCCCTTAACCCTTTCTGCTCCAGGGGTGCTATATCATGTCTGGCCCCAGCTTTTTAGTACAGCAATGTATGTGAGTAATAAAGGCTTAACCTAATTTTAATTAAGTGATGATAAACACGAATTGTCTTAAAAATAAAAGGATTCACATACTGATAACTGAGTCTTCTGCCTGGCCAGGTCTTGTAATGTACCCAGTTCTTTCCCACATAATTTAACAGCATTGCACTAGCATTTGTCTCTCTGAAGCTGTTCTTTACTGTTGCATAAGAGGTGCATTCCCAATCACTCTCATTCATTCATTCATTCATTCATTCATTCATTCAATATATCATCCAAAGGCCCAAATCGTTTTACACATCCTTCTTACTTTTAACCAACAACCCGCTAATGACCTAAGGGTCATTTGCTTTCTCATGTGCACACATTATATAGTAGGTCTACAGTGCATGAACTACACAATTGCGCTCATCTCAAAAACGTGAGATGTGTGACATACAGTGTAATGTATTTACTGGAATATAATTTATGGCAGTACAGGTAGGTATGGTGCATGCACATGTTTTGTCTATCAATGTAGCATTTATTGAACTCATAGCTGAAGTGCAGAGCTTCCATTAATACACATACAATAGAGACAATGTATCACATTGTCTTCAGATTCAATATCACGGTTTAGTCTCGTGAGTTTTATACATAATTTACATATCAAACCTTGCCCCGATAGATTTACTGGACAACAATAAGATAGCAAAAATTCAAATCTGATAAATACATTTTACATGCATACTTGGAGAAAGCCAAGATTTCTCAACTGCCTGTCCTGAAGTTCCTGTCCTGAAATTTCGGAAATCTGCCACGTCAAATTGTCAAATTCACATATAGAATCTACCAAAAATGTAACATGTTTACCAAGTATCTGCAATACTATCGTTGGCGTTTTCCTAATATACTTCAAGACCATGCTTAACATATCCTACACATGTACGGTACCTACAGTGGATGTTTCCATGATAAGAAATTGCTTTACCAATTACACAGTAATCACTAAAAAAAAAAATTTCATTGCAATCAAAGCAAGAAGTGTTCCTAAGAAAACTTTTTTGACTCACCCTTCCCTTCAGGCTGAATCACTTCAGTTCAGTCCCCTCCTTCTGCTCCTTCCCCTTCTGTGCCATTCTCCCATCACATTCTCTTTCTCTCTGCATGCTTTCTCAACCTCAAGGCAGATCTGGTTATCATGTCCATTCTCACTGGGAAGGCTTCTGTCAGTTTGCAATCAATGTTGCGATCCACGTCACATACTCTTTTGTTGATTCTTCTGGACAGGATTTCACATCATGTTGTTTTTTTCAGGCCAGTTGCCTGAGTTTTGTGGAAGTTAGTTTAGACATGAGCAGACTTTTACAGTAGGTTGATGTGATGTGATGTCAAAATTTCTTACAAAATACAAGCATTTCATCCTCAAACTTATGTCCTCCAGTCTGATAACTGTTTGTTGGCCTGAAAAGAATAAAGTCTATTGGCCTCAACACCCCTGGACTCCAAAATGATCTTTGCATCTTTGGTTAGTCATCCCAGAACTAGCGCACTTCTTAAAACAAATTAATGATGTTTACTTCTTAAAACGTAATTTTATCATTTTCTTTCCACACGATTTTAGTTCTTTTAATTGATCCCTGTGTTGAGGCAAAATAATGAATCCCTGGTCCTCTTGCGCTCGATTGCCAGTTGGACGTTCGAGATGAAGCGAAAAGCCTTCAAGGCTTCATCGCTCCGGGATTCTCCAATGCCTTCCTCAAGCGCGGGATCCTGCCGACTACGCCAAGAATTGTGGTGGAAATTCTGAAAACACTATAATGACAAGAAATTCATACACTGGGTAAGAGCGAAGTAAAAAAAAAAGGACCAGTTTCATACAGCAAACAGTTGCAGCATGGAAAAACACACACACTTCTCTGCTAACATCTAATATAATCATAATCTACGCCCTGTACATGATGTTCCTACGTCAAAGGAACTGATTTTCTTTATCTGACTCAGATTATACGTCTTCACTTTATCAATCAGTAGCAGCTACAATCTGTTTGGGTCTATTCTATTCTCAGGCTATTCGTTCTACAATCTAACAAGCAAGTTTTAAAGCTTCTACAGTCTATGTGGCACAATTAATAAATAGATCAGATTTTTCCATTATGGACACAAATGTATATGCTTGGCAGACACCCACCCAACCAGTTGACATCCTGTATAATATGTAGTTGTCCTGTCTGAACCCTGTGGGACACACTGGAATTGTTGGAGGAGAGACCATGATGCACCAAAATGTTAAAGGTGAGTCATGTTCCCTTGTTCCTGTGGGCTAAATGGGAAAAGGCTGACTGATGAGGAGTCACCCTGGGCACACTATTAATGTCAGACGTGGGTTGATGTGCATATCCTGATACCTGGGGAGGCTATGAACATCATTCATTATACACTGTTAAACAGTGGGAGTTGAAGTAGAGATGAGGGCTGGAGTTGATATGCACTCAGATAGCCCCTTGGCCAATTAAAACGCTATAGCAACTTCTCATGAGCGTGACACTTACAGACCCAGGCACCAACGGTAACAGTGCCCTTTGTTCATTTAAGGAAGAGACATGCATATGTGCACAATTTCAGTGTGTGATAATATGAACATTATACACCAACCAGCCAAAACATTACTGCAAGATTAATTGAATAATATTAATTATCAGTTGTGTACTGATGTGACAACTGTTGTAAACTGGTGACAATATAATATGCAACTATGGCTTATCTGGCACAGCCTGTCTAGTCAGATCTGGTCTGGATAGAAAATCCAATGTAGGACAAATCTCTGAAAAATGTAATACTGGCCATAATATACAGGTATCAGAACAGACAATGCATTACAGCCTGCCATGCAAAGGGCCTATCAGGCAAAGTGTTCTCAATCTAATTGAGAATCCATGGAATGCGCTGTACAAACAAGTCCCATCCATGGACATTCCCAACCTACAACACCCAAAGGAACCACTCCACCCTAGAGGGGCCAGCGTTGCCTCAGCGGCACAAGGTAAACCTACACTACAGTATATTGGGCTTAATACGTTGAATTTAAATGTTATGGATGATAGATGATCTATTCTGTAGAATGACAAGAAATATCGTCTGGCATCTAAGTGATATATATATATTTTTATAAAACGTTATATGCTACACTATATATTTCCTCTTTAAATAGGTAGACTGCAGAGATGGACAAAACCTCATATGAATGTTTTAGTCTTATCCAAACACAAAAACTGGATGATGAGCAGGAACAAATCTTGAGGGAAACACCTTGAAAAGATGATTTTTAAATGTAATTAACAGTCACCATAGATTAGAACAGGGTAGAGCAAGTTGAGAAAGCCAGAAATGAGATCAGAAACCAGAAAGACTATTAATGAGCACATGAAAGAACACAGATGCAGTGAGAGTGCTAATATGAGGATGGATGGAGGATATAGTCATAGTGTGTGTGTGCAGTCAGTAGCTGCGTTAATATGAATGTCCAAGATGCATGTGAATTATACTCAGTAGCCATGTTTGTAGGCCATATTAAAATGTGCAGTCGCCCATTGCCAATTCCATCATTGATATATCACTTTTGTCAATGACAATTATATTATTGCATTACTTATTTATGTTTTTTTTTCTTCTATCTTTTAGCTAGATTAAGTATTGACTAGCAGAAGACAATGAAATTATTAGAAGCAGTGGAAATAGAAGGCTTTAAAATACCATATTTATCTATAACACCATACACCCACAAGTACATGCATCACTTGAATAATAAATAAACAACCAAAATCGGTAATTATACTTTTTTATTATAAGAAATACACAGCACACTAGTTTTTTCACATGTTGTGTTAAAGAACATTTTCATGTTCAGTAAAGGCACTTACACTTGAGTATATGATTCATAGTATATAATAGAAATATAAAAAAAAAAAGAAAGAAACAAACAAACAAAAGTTAATCTAAATAACCCCCAACTAATTTAATAAGATTTAAATAAAAATTAACATCATATTATGAATTAAACAGTGGCAAACTGACAGTCATTAAGCTACATTTCACTATAGCACTATATTCACTTTGTCAAATGCATCAAAATAAAAAAAATAACGTTGTGTTTTTAGTACAAAAGTCACAGCACGTGCTCAGGCAAATGAAAGCGAGCTATCATGCAGATTCAAACATTTGCTTAGATTTATATTAATCTCAACTCTCTAAAAGAGACCTTGGAAGATATTGGAAATCATGTGAAAATATAATACATATTACACTGTGATATTAACCATGTCAAATACACCATAACTGGAAGGAAAAGAATCGACTACATTTAACACTTATTGCAGATAGATTAAATGAGCATAATCAGGACTGCTTAAATTAGGAGCTTAATATGTACACCATGATGGTCTGAGAACAACTTTCCAATTGTGAAATTTGAAGCCTGACAACTACATGAAATGGAAATGTTTCTCTTTGGCATGGATCTCTGTCACAAGTATACATAGTGCATTTTACAATCTGGGTAAGTCATTCTTTAATTTGGAATACATGCCTACATACAATGGGAAAGTCTGTTGATAAGGATATTAAATTTTTTTCTTCAAATATACCTTTTAAGAGAAAAGTATGTTATAATATCACACAGACAGTTTGTGCATCTTATGCTTCACTTAGCTTTAAAATTGTAATGTTGCCCATTTGTATATTTTTGCCATGTTGGTCTTTGCAAGTGATGGTTTCTTGGTTTCAAAATAATGAATAAAAACCTTCAGGATTAACCAAACGCATTAAAAAAAAATCTTTTAAAAGTACTGAAATAGTTAATATTTAAAATAATTTAAATATATCGATTCATTAATATCCACAAATGTTCTAAGTAACTCCTGTAATTCAGTACTGATTTGTCCTAATGCCGAGTGACCAGAATCACATGATCTCATTCTTCTCTTTAGCCTACATTTTATACGCACTATGTGAATTAATTTCGTTAATTTTAGATATACAGTCTGTCACAGCACATATTATTCATATGGGTACACGTTTACTTTCTCCCTCATCAACACAATTTTAAAATTCAACTGTTTTGAATAGATATAAAGATGAAATACAGGCTTCATTAGAATGCTGATCCTGGAAGGAGGGGAGTTTATTTAGAGAAGCAGAGAGAAGCACAACAAATCAAAGTGTGATCATAATGTTTACCACAGAACAAAGTGGCAGTATTTAATGCCGCTCACTTGGCATTGGAATAAATCATTTTTGAGTTGCAGGATAGTTCTTTCAGTAACATACAGTAGCTGACAAACTAAGTAGTGAAACCATCCTTTAAATTTAAAATAAAAATGCTTAATGGTTAAGCTTTGTAACTAATAGACATGTTACACTGAAGGAATTTACTATTTGTTTTATTGAGCAAGAAACTTTCTCAAAGAGAAAATTACTGAAGCTTGGTGGGCGGGTTAACAAACAGAACTGATTAGATTAGGCAAATCTTCCTTGGCACGAAACAGTCCAACAACTCGATTAAAACCCAGAGTTCACGGAGTGTGAAAATTACATTCACTTTACCAGGATTGTTTTTTTCCCCCCCAGATTGACCGTTCAAATTTACAATGGTACCGTAAGTGGCTCATAACTGTCAATAATGTAAAAGCACCTATATCTTTAAAAGCCCTGTACATCAAAATAAGCAACGTATGATTCAAATCACCAGTAAATGTCATATTTGTGAGACAATCCATTATAGCAGAACAACAAATAAATACATTAGTATGCATCGCAATGTGCTCTGGAAGTCAACAAATATGTCATTTTTTGTCGGCGGTACATAATCTAGCTGAGAAGCTGTTTTTGCAGCTATTGCTGCAAACTGTGATGCCAAGAGAGATATGTGTGTGTACAGGAGAGGAATTGTGATGTGCATCATAAAAATGCCATTGTGGAAGTGGAAGAAAGTGCAATATCTACACACAATTTCAACACGTACAACTCAGGAGTGGAATTAAACAGCTCTGTGGACATCCTAGAGATACTTATCAGGGGGAAAAGGTTTTAATTTGCTAGGTAGCATAAAGATTGGACTTCCGATCAAAGGAAAAAAGGTCATGTCAGATTGACTCTATACCAGTGCGACGGGTGCACCAGGGTAAGATGGGAAGTGCATGAAGCGATGCACCCTTCATGCATAGTGCCCATTGTACAAGCCTCTGGAAACAGTGTTATGACCCATGTCTACTTCAGATGGTCAGGTGAAGGCTCTACAACATTATCGTCCCTTATGGCACAGGCCTAATTCCGCAATAAAAAGGACAAGATTTATTGTCATGAAAATTTTCACACATTAATTTGCCACCACAGTGTTCTGACCTTAACCCCACCTGGACTGGATGTACTTGACAGGACTTCCGTCAGTAGTAAAAGATCCCAGCTAAAAATTAATGCAACTCTGGACGGAGGTAAATCTACAATATGCTCCAGCAAATGCACGCTGTAATCAAACAAAAGTGGGTGACTTAAAGCATTCGCTTAGGAATTGATTTGAAAAGATCATATATTTTTGTGTTCACACAGATCTGTGTCACATTACGGCAGAAAATCTGCTTTGTGTCAGCTTATAGTAATGTGAATCTAGCCGTCTTTAGGCACATTAATTTTTTTTTATTTACTTTATTAAACTCTCTCATAACGAACTGTAAATAATTTTCCAGAATTCAGTCATATGAAAATCCATTGAGTTTCCCAGCCAACCAAAAACATAATGCAGTGAATAAAGGGGCAGGGTTTTTTCCTTAAAGTTTAAAAAATGGGTTAAAGCGCAACGCAGTACAAAAGCTATTAGGAAAAACATAAGCTTTACACCATCTCATAAAAAGTGTTCTGCAATGTCTAGTGGTTCAAATTCTTAAAAACATGTTGTTAATAAAATGATTCTACGTAATTATCTACTTCTAAAACCAAATGTACAATTTAGCCAAAAAAGTTATACACCATGATGTTTAAAACAGATTTATCAGCTTTACCTTTAAGACAGTGGCTCCAAAAATATATTCAAGCATTAACTGCTATCTTCATCCACTGTAAAATAAGATTTCTATCAGTGGCTTAAAAATCCCTGAGGACTGCCTAAAGTCAGCAGCAATACAACCCTGTAAAAGCAGACTTTAATGTAACGGTGAATAAGATCATGTAGTTCAGGCTGATGCTCTGTGGTTAGTGTGTTTCGAAGGTTCATTCAGTCAAAAAGAGGCATGCATTTACAGCACTTGGCAATCTTGCCCTGTTTCTTGGTATCATTATTTATCAAGGTGTCCTGGTAGTTTCCATACTCCTCGATAGCGTCCTCCACTCGAGTGATGTATAGCCAGGCCACAATCACACCAAAGAACTGGAAAAGAGAAAAAAACATGTTAAGTCTAGTCAGACACAAGTACAGTTGCCTTAGGGAAGTTAAGCTCGTTAAGATTGCCGGCAGTCAGACTGTATATTCAGGAAAGAAACTTTGGTTTTAAATTGTTGTAAACTGGTATATTACTTTCCTTGTAAAAAAAAAGAAAAAAAAGAAAACCAGAGAAGAATACATCTTTGCATCCCTCACCTACTGTATACTCAGTACACCCCTTTTCAACAGGAAAATGCACCTGCCATACTGCAAAAATGGTTCAGAAATGGTATCAGGAACATGACAGGGTTTAGCCTCCAAATTCACCATATCTCATTCCGACGTGCCTGATAAACAAGTCAGATCTTTGGAAGCATTATCTCACACCCTTAAAGGTCTTGAGGAGCCCGTGCCTTGACAAGTCCGAGCTGTTTTGGTGGCGCAAGGGGGACTATGGCTTATGTTATGGCTCATCAGTGCACATCAGCAGGAAAACTTCATCTGCGCACCGGACAGAGGCACTTAAAATTCTTGTCCTCATGATGGCAAAGTACTTATCACAAGCCAATCACTCATTGTATCCTCCCTGCCTCATTTCCTGTAAAGTGAGTCCCTACAGACACAGAGGAGTCAGGCTAATATAAACTCCTCAATGTTTGTACTGCGCTACATAATGAGAAGTACTGCAAACTGAAACTAGATTTGCAAATCCCACAACCATGAAAAGTGCAAGTAGTCAAAACTATACGCATACAATAAAACACACCTGCCTTCATATTTAGAGCCATGCAATATAGATCAATCCATAAAGCATTTTCTTGAAATCAGAGTTAGACATACAGTATGAACCCAGGTATCAAAAGGAGGTGTTTATGCAAAGTACTAATCTCATGAAACATCAGCACTTGCCCCCTTTTAACCAGAAGGGTTTAAAGGGTTTAAAGTGCAGTTTGCTAAGCCAGGTACAAAATGAGCCTACAAGATTTAAGATGGCTAAAAACACTATCTATAGAAATGTTTAAATAAACAAGATGTTTTTACTCAAAATAAACCATTTTGAAGTTATTTTAAACCGGCAGGCTGTAATGCGTAATGTTCTTTTTTTTTGCAGTTTGTGCTAGCCTTTGGTCCCCATGGGCATAGATGAGCCTTTGATACCCATGATCCTTTTCACCAATTTGCTGCTATATAATTTAAAATAAAATATTAATTGGCAGCAAAATAGCGCAGTGATTAGCACTATGGTCTGGCACCTCCATGGTCAAGGGATCGATTACTCCCTTGGATCTGTGGGAGTGGGGTTTCCATGTTCTCCCAGTGCTAAGCAGGTTTCCCCTGGGTGCTCTGGTTTCCTTCCACAGTGCAAAGACATGCAAATTAGGCTAATTGGTGTTTTAAAATTCCCTGTAGTGTGTGTGAGTGCTTGTATGCCCTGAGATATCTAGGCTTGTACCCTGCCTTATGCCCACGCCCCCTAGGATAGGCATCAGGTATCCTGGATGAGTAAGTGAGAGTATTGTTCAATTCACCTAGGGCTGGGGTTATACATCATTTATATAGAGCGGTATATAGCAGTGTACGGTAGGTCAACTGGAGGGTTATGTGGACTGCAGAAATTTCAGCGCATTAAACCACCCAAAAAATATAAATAAATAAATAACCTCAGCTGACTGACCAATATATGTAAAATCTCTTATGGATTCTGTTAAACAAATCCTCCAGTGTAGCTTGTCATGGACAATCATACCTGTTTTCTAAAATTATTATCTAGCTAAAGGCAGATTTGTTCAACCAAAATTTTAAAGGCCCAGCTATACAAAATTCACTGGTCAAGATAAGCATGACTGAATATTGACATTACATACATTTCCATGTATAACCATTATAATCAGCTCATGGTTTCTTTTGACTTGCACCCCTGCTCTCTAAATAAATTAATATTGAGGACTAATTAATTAATATTCTTTGGGCCTTTTCTTTGAAAAAACCTGCTACAATGTTTCATGCAGTAAAAGATGGCAGTGCTAGTGGACACAAAAAAAACATCACTTAGAACCTCATAGTGTCATAGCAGAAAATGTTTTATTGGGGTGTAGAGTTTGAATCACGGTAATACCACAGTTACTGATGTCAGGAGCGGTGGCTGGATTGTTTAGGGTGGGCTACGGAAAAGTTCTCTGTGGCGCACCCTGTATTTTATAGTACGCACAAAAAAGACTGCTTCAGGTTTTTTTTTTTTGAACACGTTATGAATACACCATCACTATAAAACTCTGATTACCCTACCTCATGCATTTTAAAGGCCAGACTTGGTGCTAAATTGTCACTGCATGCAACAGGTCGCTTTCTATTTTAAAAAGATTGAAAATTGTTGTTTTCTTTTGCTCGTTTCTAGGTTACTTATTTGCATGTTAACACACAAGATAAGTGAAATGTGTAAAAAGCTAGAAATGTGCATTGACTGCCAGATTACAGTGTCAAAACTGACCAAAAGCAGAGTGTTCATCAGATGGTGGCTGCTGGCACCCCAGTCTAGTGTTATGCTCTTTTCCTTTTCCTTGGATGGTCACTAACCAATTGTCTGTTTTATTAGGACACATATTGTATGGTTAACACAACTTTGGTAATGTTCTTAACATAAGCATAAATTAATCATTTATAGTTTTGAAAATATTTTTGTTTTTCTTTTCAGACAAGAATGAATGTTAGAAACTTTCACTTTTCATCCTAATTCAACAGTAAAAAGGAATTCTGAGACACTAGTTTGTAAGGAAAGTAAGTAATTTTTACAATAATTTCAAAAGCTCATGCTAGATGATATATCATCTCCCAGCCTTCAGGTACTGAGGAATGAGAAAATGCAAAGATAACCTACTGTAACATGTTTAGTGACATCATGTTATCTGTTGCTTCTGACCATTAAAAATGGATTAAATCACTCATCTCTAATTGTCAGTAATTTACAACAGAGACCGATGCAGTGTTTCTCATAACTCTGTAATATGTTAACTATCCACACAGGTATACTACAGTACAGGATGTTTTAACAACTAGCGGTTGAGGCTCTGGGATGCTGAAAAGAGGGTTGTGGGATCAATCCTCATCACCATCGAGTTGCCAGTTCTGGGCTCTTGGACAAGGCCCTTATCCCTAGGCAAATACAAAAATCATTCCACCGTTGCCAGTCCCAAAGCCCATCTAGCTAGCAATCCAGCACTGTAAAAACCACCATTGCTATGGAAATGCCAACTGCAGTTGGGCTTTGGGGTACTTAACTTATGCATTGTGTCACTTATGGTTATTATTAAAATAACACCACATCCTGTTGTATGTTATTCCTTACTCATTACTAGCCTTAGATGATGTAAATCTGTGAATAAGTTCTTACTATAGAAACAATAACATACAGAACAAGTTGAACTTAGACAGTTGGCACTGCTATTCAAGCTCCTGTTAATATATATATATATATATATATATATATATATATATATATATATATATATATATATATATATATATATACTCTGACTAATCAGAAGTAAACTGCATTGTGCTTATAAACTGAAAAAACGTAATCCAAAAGGATTTGCCAGAAAGAAGACAGTGTGATGAATTTTAAACAGCACATTTATATCTGTGTGAAAAGCGGGAAATTATTTTGATAAACCTTGAACATTATGTATTTGAATCCAAACTGAATATATTATGTTTGAATTACAATATTTTTAGCAGCCTTTACTTACAAAACATTACTTTTATTTGTTATACACCAGTACCTCATAAATGAAGGGAAATTATTATGAACATCATTTAAAATCGTCTAATCTTTACAATGTTTTAATTACAGTGACTGGTTTGGGAACATGGGTTTAACAGCCATTTAGAAAACATGAGAGAGACTTAATAAGTAACAGGCTGCATAAGTAACAGGCTATAATGAAATCACATCCTTATTAGTAAATAATTAAGAAAAAAAAACATGTTTCATGCTATTTAATCAATAAACAAGCAAACACCTGACCTCACCTGCACCTGACCACTGATTATATGATAGCATTTTGTTTGCTATTCTGAATTACTGCAGAAGATTTTCAATTTTAATTCATAAAATACCATTTTTAAAACTCAACCATTCACAATTCTGGCTTTAACATAAAATACACAAATGACATTATTGATCAACTTCTACAATGTTTATTTTTGTAGCATTAGCTTGCTACAATATGTACTGATCAGTCTCTTACCTGTGGAAGTAAAATTCCAAGTAGGAGTCCAGCCATGATCTTGTAGTTATCCATTAACCAGATGAATACAGCATCAGTGCATCCTCGCACATAGATGATGTTTATGAGGTCTAATCTCTGATAATATAGAATAAGGAAGAATACATTTTATAATTTTGTTCACAATGAACTCAATAACACATAACATTTAAGCCAGAAGATTCTAACTTGTTAAACTTAGCTGACGTTCAACAACTGAACCTTTAAATTAATTTTTTTAATTGCATCAGTAAATCACAATCCAGTTAAAACCCCTGTTCTGTGCTTAACATTTGCCCTTAAAATAGATACAAGTCAGTATCGGATGCTCATATCATTCGGAATAATGAAACGTACCTGTTTGTCCAGGACTTTGTACCCACACAGTGTGTTTATAACTTCATTTGGCTAAAAAAAGAAATACATTTAATGTAGATTAGCACTAAACCAAAAAGATGCATGAATAATTATGGGATGTAAACCATGTTTAGATCAGTCTGGAGTTATATAAGCCTACAACAGTTCCAACAATGTTGACAGACTGAGATAAAGTGATCATACATCAGGTACTGAAAAGCAATATATAATAAAGGGCATCTGTGGGGAAACAAGTGAACAGAGGAAAATAAAACACCACAAGTAAAAGTCAATTGGCAGGATTGAAGGGAAAAGTCATTTCAAAATATAAACATACTGTTCACAGGCAAAAAAAAATACGAAGCCAAGTAAAAGACTTTGGAGATTTAATCAGTATAAACAGCAGGGTTTGCTGGTTTACCTTAGGGAAATAAGGGCTAAATCTAGTGCACTCATCCAATTTGTGCCTTAACACACAGCGATGCTGGAAACTCTCCATTAGCTCAGGGTCAATTGTTATTACATTCATTAACAAGTTGCATCAAATGGTTAATAGTTCAAATTAGAGTCTTTATCCTGAGGGAAAACTGCTAAATGCTGCAAGCAAAAACTTTCCATGTTTGTCTTTAAAGCAGTGACAAAAAAGGGAACTTCAACATTTGGAAGTTTATATTTTAGCAATAGACCTTTTCCTATGATTTCTTTTGTGATTAACTTCTTTTTATTTATTAGCAATACACAACACTTAAAACTAAAATTATCAAATTAACCCCAGGGGAAACAAAATGAGAAAAAGAAGAATATAAATATACCCCCAAGGTGACATGTAACGCACCTACCCACCATAAACTCGAACCATAAACCCGAACCATAAACCCAGCAAGGATCTTGGTCCAATACAAAAAAGCAGAAAAACAGAGTGCAGAGATTACATTAGAGTGCTGGTGCTCTAGTACAACTTATTGCGAGGTCTGAATGGTTTCAGAAGCTTACTTACTTTACTTGGGTAGAAACATGGGAAGAAAAATTAGACCAGTTAAGAACTCAGTGATAATAGCAATAGCTCTTAAAAAAAAGTGGGCTATGACTTCCATCAAGGAAGCGATGGGCTATGCTTTATGAAATCCTGAGGGTTACTGATTCACCAGTAGTCTAATGGACAGCAGACATGCAAAAATAAAATGTTGAGGAAAAAAAAAAAAAAAAAAAAAACAGACCTGGCTATAACAGCATGTATAAGGCACTCCGCAGGCCAGAGGTCCTGGGGCAGAGCAGTTGTGATACATGTTTACCGCCCAGTCTGAGTACTCTGTCCCACCACAGCATTTGAACTAGAGGTGAAATAAAATGGCATCATAAATAAATATTTTAAATCAAAAACTTAGACAACAAATATTTTTTGAAGAGAAACACATATAAGTCATATGTTAGAGGACAAACGGGTGTTCACTGGATGATCCAAGCCTCTTCATACCCCTATGTTTCTGTTTTAGGTGCCAGAACATATCAAACAAATCAACATTTCATTGTTATGAGTAACTGGTAAGATTGCCTGAGTGAAATGAACCTGGGTCAACAAGGCATGATATATGAAAGGTGAAATAATTTATCTGTCCTACTTTGCATTCATTCATTGAGCCAAAGTTTTCAGGGGGAAATAAATGAATAAATATTAGTTCCCTCTCTCCCTCATTCCCTGAGCATTGCAATTCAAATGCCAATCTCTCATCTCATCTGAACAGAATATATTTTGAGGCCAATGAGTATTGTAGAGGCAGAGACAGATTATTTTCAGTTGAGGCAAAGAAAAAAAAAGAAAAGAAAAGAAAAAAAACCCTGCGAAAACAAGAATCATAAACATGAACTATGAACATAAAGGAACATAAAGCTATAGGCTACACCTGAGAGATGGGTAGTCTGTGCACCCCTATGGCACTACCATGACAATTAATTAAGCATTCATAAGATCCTGTCCAACTAAACAGGAACTTTCTGGCATATGGGTGATAAATAAATATGTAATAATGCAATATAAATATAATAAAAGTAAAGCAGCAGCAATAATACTATTAATAACTACTACTACTTAATAATGCTATTAACTACTATTAATAGTAGTACAGTAACTATTACTGTACTAATACTACTACTATCACAGTCATCATCATCATAATCAGAAGTAGTAGTAGCATTTTGCTCAAAAGACAAAAAAATGTAAAAAAAAAAAAAAAAAAAAAAACTTCTACATTTTGCACACTAAAACACTTTGACAAACCATACTGTATTGACAAACCATCTACTTTCCAATGGTAAAAGTAATCTTGTGGTATGTGGTAATAGCCTTGTACTAGACCATTTCACAACAATGCATCACGGATTATATTTTTCTAGAAAACACAGCTCCAAATATTTACAATAACAATTTTTTATTAAAATTGTTTTTAATTGGTTTTATTTATTAAATAACATGTTAGAATTTAATTTCTCTAAAGTAACATTTTGCTAAATTAAAGGAGTTAGTTTCAGTTATCTTAACCATTTTTTGAAATCTTCTTTTCTCTCTTTTGAAGTTAAACAGATAGAAAAGCAACTTTTTGCATTACAGAGAAAACCCAAAACAAATGTCCATTGTCCTGAAGGCTTTCCTGTATAAAAAAAACTTTTTACACACAAATTGAAGAACAGCTTTATTTAATCTCTTACTGTTATGACGTGCTGACATTGGATACTCCTTTGTACAATTATGCTAAATAAACATTTCAATGGAGAAAATAGGACACAAACAATTACAGGGAATGCGTTGCTCCTGTGGACACCATGTTTGATTTGCGCTTGCTCTACTGTCAGACTGAATACTGTAATAGAAAAATATTCAACACCTTGTGATTAATCATATTTGAGAATGCAACAAAGTTGTGGCAAAAATATTATATCCTGAAATTTTGAGTTGCTAACAGTGCCAGTAAAAATACTGTACTGTATGCCGAACCCTATGAAAAACTAAATTCAGACAATTACCAAAAGTTTAGGAATTTAATACAGAGAATCTGTGAGGAAGACACTGCTATTAAAGTACTGATACCTGAAATACCTTTAGAAAAGTCTACTATCACAGTTTAAAACTATAACATGGGGCAGTGGTTGCTCAGGGTGTTAAGGCTTCGAGTTACTGATTGGAAGGTCAGTGGTTCGGGCCCCTGCTCTGCCAGGTTGTCACCTGTCAGTAGGGCTCTTGAGCAAGTCCATTAACACCATCCGCTACAGGGGGTGCGCTGTCTTCAGCCTATTAACAAGAAGCTGGGATATGTGAAGAACAAAGAATTTCACTGTGGAGTAATTTATATGTAACGAATAAAGGCTGAACTTAACATTATTATACGGTCATATTGCCCAGCAATATCGTAAAAAAGTAGGATGTGACAAAGCTGTAATACAGTACGTTTCACAATAAAGCAACTAGTTCTGCACAATTAACCACTAGGTGTAGAGAAAGCTGATTGGCTGAGCTCTCTCAGAGGGGAGGGACGAGAGGTACTTAGTGCTCACACATTAATCACGGCTCTGTCAATCAGGGGCGTCTGTGAGCTCACGCAAGTGGAAGGAAACTTGCCCTCCCGACTGAGTGCTAGTAGTAGCCTTAATGTGGGATCCCCATAGTTGACTAAATTAGGGAGAAAATCTGGGAAAAATCCCCCCCCCCACCTCTCCCAAAAAACATCTTAATAAGATCATTTGTTTTTAGTCTGGATTTTAAAAAAAGGATGGGTATTAAAATCAAGTTTTAATACAAAATGGTACATTTAATAACATCATAGTGTATATTGTACATCGTAATGTAAATTATGATCAAATCTAAAAGCAACTTAAAATTTTGGTAAAATATGCAGTTTTTGTAACCAAATTAAAAAGCTCTGTCAGATTACATTGGCTACCCACAGTTAGATGGTTATAAATTGAGGTCAAAAGGTGAAAAACACATGACGCCCAGGAAGGATTGCAATTTTAAAACAGGTGAATAACAATCTGACTCTAAAGAATGTGTCTAAACTGTAAAGAGAAATGACACTGCTCTATGTGTGTGTGTGTGTCTGTGTGTGCGCATATGTGATTGCATCGTATTTGAAAGGAGCCTAGACAGTTGGAAATGCCAAGCTTACGCTTAATGGGAAGCCCTTTAACAAAGCACAAAGTGACTGTTGTTAAGTGCCAGACATAATCCTGAGAGGCAGGGATTACAAAACCATCGACAATGAATTGATGTCTTTTCAGTAAATTCTAAAATAATAAATCTATTTTTTCAAGCAAGGTTTACTATTTTGTCAAAAACTGTGAACACCTAAAAAAGACAAATCACAACAATTACTACAGCCTTACTGACACATACAAATTTACGCACTCAAGCAGCGTGCAGATAAAGTGGTGGAGTTTAAGCTTTTGACATGCAAAGAATTGTTTCAGGTTTTTATGAATGCACCA
The DNA here is from genome assembly GCA_013621035.1 of Clarias magur. Classification (NCBI taxonomy): domain Eukaryota; kingdom Metazoa; phylum Chordata; class Actinopteri; order Siluriformes; family Clariidae; genus Clarias; species Clarias magur. The sequence continues at coordinate 1,630,853 of QNUK01000129.1, read as the reverse complement.
TGCTGCCTTCATAGACCTGTTTCCAATTATGATAACTGTACAAGCCAAAATGCTATAGGTATTACAAGCAGGCTTTATTCCAGTAGCTTAAAGAATAGTACATGGACTATTTTTCTGTGTGTGCTATATTGGTTTATGTGAGCAATCAGAAATATACTCTAAACGGAAAATTGGTCTTAGTTATATAGTAAGCGCCACTTCAGCACTTCTCCATTCACACAGGATGTGAAAGAGGATCATTAAAAAATTTCATGGCAGACAAGAGCCCCAAATTAACCATGGCTTTGAAGCTGGTGAACATCTAAAGCACAGTTCCCACTTTCATGATGTTTTGCAGTGTTTGCTACAGTGTTAAAATTTTCTTTGCCATTTCTGGCAAGATGTAAATCATTTCAAGTCACTTTGACAAACCCTGGTAAGCCACAATCGTACCCAATGACTGCACAGTCCTCTTAGATTCCTGAATTCGTAGTGAACCATATTAAAAATTATGAAAGCGGGAACTGGGCCTTATCAGCAAAAGGCAGGCGTAGTCTCATTTCTCTTGTATGCAAAATGGGATTAAGAGCTTAAATCAACTATCAAGTGTGCCACCAATTGGCTGTAATAAAAGCCTGCAGCCACACTTGCCTTTTGTAACTAAGGCTGAATGAGAATGTACAGTCTGGAGAGAGTGTTTACTGTAACCCAAATCACAGATAACTGCAGCACTCATGCAGCACATAAATCTCCAAATCACAGTACCCAACACTACTAACATACCTTTTACACAATTAACCAGCAATGAAACCATTAAGATCAAAAATATATTCACCTGGCCTTGAAGTCTATTGCCTGCATTGGCTGTTTTTTTTCTGATTTAGTCCTAGTTACCTTGGAGTATATCAGTTGTTGCAGCTTTAGTACTTAAGTCTTTGAAAGTTATAATCTACAGTATACACATGTGAAAATGTCATGAAGGTTGTTTCTCTTACCATCAACAGCCCAAAGATTTTGGCAAAAAGACGTGCTAAATAGGATTGCGGGGATCTGGAACCTATACCAGGATACCTAGGGTCCATCGCAGGGCAAACACACATACACACACTCACACACAATGTACAATTTGGGTACGCCAATTAGCCTAACCTCCATGATATTGGCCTGTTGGAGGAAACCGGATCACCTTGAGGAAAAAAAACCACCAAGCACAGGGAGACCAGGTAAACTCCATTCACACAGACCCCGAGGAGGGAATCGAACCCTCAACCCTGGAGGTGAACAGTAAGGCTCCAGTGCTAATCACTAAGCCGTCCATCTATGTCATTCAGCTTTTTGTTTTTCCCTGTTGAGACTAGTTTTAAAAAATTATGTTAATACTTTCTCTAGTGTGTGTCTCATCAGTGCACTATGAGGGAAAAATATTTATTTATTAATGAATAAATAAAATAAATATTAATCATAGACGAGGTAAAATGTTCTATTAGTTGTGATATGGACTTGAAGTCATATTAACATCGCTTAAGAACACTCAGTTACAATGATTATGGAAAATCTCTTTAAGTTCTTACCTTTTTTTGAACAAAGTCCATGATGTTTTTGAAGTCAAGGTCATCATAATAATTCACCATGCCTTTACGAACATTTTTGTTAAGAAGATCAACCGTCTGAAATATAGGGAAAAAATTTTAACTAAAACAAACTGCACAATGAGATAAACAGAAAGCCGTTAGACATTTACAGTCCATCCTCTTCTACTATTACAAGCGTGCACGACTTTTTGCTGAAGTCATAAAGCTGAATGTCAGTCCTTGGAGGGCCCTTATTAGTTATATTAAAGCCTTACATTAAAATTGATCTTTTTTCCATTTTGCTGAGAGGAATTCCTGACCTAAGGGTGGGGTTGATTGCTACTACAGACAATGACATTTCATGATTTAATATCAATAGTGATTGTTATATATATATATATATCTTTTTTTATTTTATTTTTTTATCACCTAACATCCACAAAAACAAAAAACAAAATTTAAACCAGAAAACATTTGGCATAGTTTATTTGTCTATAGAACGATTAATGACAGGAATTGTAAGTTAATGTACTAAGCAGTCTATACAGTAGTGGATGCATGGGTACTGAATGTAGTATGCAGCCAGCAGGTAAATTTTTTATTCTGTGCTGTAAAAAAACAAAAAACAAAAAAACATTTTAACTTTTAGATTTTTGTTGTGCAATTGGGGCTTCATTCATGAATTTACTGTAAAAACCTCTACATCATCTACTTCACTCTTGATATTAAAATAAATGCATTACTTAACCCTAGTTAAACATGTGGTACCTTTGCATAGAAATTTCAACCAACATAGGCGCAAGCTGGACATACGTGCAATGCCAGGTGCTCGTATGCCGAAAATGCTTCACATGCAGAGCCAAATTTCATGCAAAATTTCAGTTTGTATGCTGAGGTACCACTGTAACTCCAGAATCATTAGATGCATTGAACCTAATATCCCACTAATAATTGGAACAATATCCCAATATTGGACCAATTAAAATAAAAATGCATCATGGAACCAACTCAATCATGGCACCTCAACTGATTAGGCCTGATCAGAATGAATCCCAATTACAACCGAAATATAACCTGATGAATACAAAAATATTACCTATGTAAGGACTTATTAGAATTGTTATTGGCCTGCCTGACCAAAAATAAACAAATAAAAAAAAATTAAATTATTGATCGCATTTACTTTGACTGTCTATAAAGAAAAGACACCGGAAACCTACTCGGTTCCTGAACAGCAGAGCCACAATTCCACCTAGGAGCTCCAAAATCAGACAGACAGCCAATGTGTAGAGAAACTGCAATGAGAAACAGCAGAAGGTGATCACAAAAATCAATATTTTACACATTAGAACAATTTAAGCTATTTGAAAAAAAATCCCATTGGAAGGATAATATGCTTTGCTGGGTGTGTAATGAGACCACGTTAGCAGTAAATGTGTCTGTTCTATTAGTAAAAAGGACTAGACAATTACTGAAAAACAATAACAAGTAAATCTGGCTTTCTATTCAAGAAGAATAGAAATGTGTTGATAGTGATAAATGGAATTTTAAAAGACATTGCCACTACCAATACACCTGTATAATCAGTCAAACTAATATCATTTATCACATTATATTTCTCTGAATTCAGCAACTGTAATGTAGTGAGACTTTACTGTAAGAATCGTAATGAATATCTCATATTAATCTCTGGACCCCAATTAACATTTTTATCAAATCAAGTTTTCATTTATTTTGTACTGTTTGTCATTTTTCTGTATTACTATATACTGTAGTGATTTACAAGGGGCGTTCATGTCAAAACGGGACTTGTTATGAACTTTCTTGTGAATAAAAGCACAAAAATAATTCACATTTACAGAAGACTTTATTCAAAGTACGGTGATGAGTATCTTTGCCACATCAAAAATGGTGAAAACATTTTCAAGCCCATACGTCTGTGAATGATGATCTCGCTGCAGTTATTCCTGTGAACATTCATGTGCAATGCCTCATACTAATTAGGACCAGCATTAAGACAATTAAGACATCATGCTGACTGTAATTTTAATATATAGATATTTTTTTCGATTAACAAAATTAATTCTACATTTTGCAATAAATGAAAAAAAGATTTTAGATAATCATTATTTTAGTACCAAAATAATCCGGTATATTGTCATAAAGAACGAAAATCATCCAGAAGCAAGGACAGCCAGAGAAATTTTGAATTTGTATTTTATGCATTGTTGTAACAATAAGTAAACTAACCAATGCTCTCTCTCTGTTTATGCATCCTGTGCAAATATTTCTGGTGCTTGACCCATAAGATGTGCATTAGAATGTCAAATGTGTGATTACCCTCACCTGCAAATAAACTGATTTGTGATATCAGGCTTCTGGTGAGTGCACAGATATGATTAGTCTAACACCTGGGCCTCTTTTGCATGTTAATTACTTCGTTGATATGGAAAATCTTTTTTTTTTCTTCGATTTTCTATTTCATATGCCTTCATATGGTTTATGCCTTAAAGAAGGTCTCTGACCGAAAGCTTGCTTCAATTTAAAGGTCTTTGCACAGGTTGAGTGTGCAGATGCTTCTCTGCCTTTTAGCGTCAAGTGCACTTTAAAAACTCTGTATCATATCATCTTCTTAAAAGGTCTACTTAAACTGAACCACTATTGAGACTCTAATGTGGATCCATTTTACGCTCTAAATACCTTTGCATGCATTTCCTAAGACCCAGAAAGACAAGAATGACGATAAAAGATGAAGAAGAAAAAAACAGGTTGGAACTTGCCACTTTGAGGAGAGTCAAGTTGTCTCGCAGTGACGCCAACACGCCAACGAATGAGACAATGAACATGACAATCCCAAGCAGGATGAGGATGATGGCTGGAGCAAGGAAGACCCCTTCCAGAGTTTTGTACCGCTGCCTTTCCACTTCAGCATAAATGCCAATGGCCAAGATGAAGCCACCCACCAGCTGCAAAAGACAGATGGGTTTAGTGACTCTGTTGTAAAAGCAAAGTGCACTGCTATACTGTGAATTAAACAACAAAACAAGAAAGATGTGTCCTGGAGATTTGGCTTTGAACATTAGGCTGAACTGTCCTCAAATGCATTGATTATTATTTAAGAAATACACTTAACAATGTAAGAACTAACTTAGAAGCAACAACAACATAGGACAATAAGACTATTAATAAATACTGGCAATCATTATTAATGATAATCTACTACTTATAAATTATAACTGAAATATTACTAACTATAATAAAAATAATAATAATGACATGGATACTAGAACTGTCTCTAAAATAAAGTGTGTTGGCAAGGTACTAGGCAACAACACACTGCCAGAACAGTTTCGATGTGCTTTGCATAGATTGTACAGGTCTTTATTTATACAAGTATTATAAACTTTATATTATTCTTTCAAATAATACATTTTGGTCTGAGATTGTATTGGAGAGAACTGTTAAACATATAGTTCCCAAAATTCCCCATTTCCCCCATTCCTCATATTATTCCCCCAAATGCTTACTTGCATGTTCACATAACACACCTGGAAAATGTACACACAAGTCAGTTGTAACAGTAAATGTGCCACAGTCATGTTCAACTGTCCCAAATGTCATGTGAATGCCCATTTCTGTTTCTGTTTGGAAGCTTTCAGACAGGCAGCTATATCTTGAAGTACAAGGTAAGAGCCAGAAAGATGAATTGTGTTATACAGGATACTGTATACACATCTAAAATTAATTAAATAAATAAATAAAAATTTGTAAAGCAAATTAAATTTTTAATTTCTATTTATTACTATAGTGATGAGTAAACAATAAAAAAAACATAATAAAATCAAAATCATAAAATTTTTCTAATTGTATAAAACCGGACAAATAATCTTGGGTTTACTGATGTAAAGTCAGTAAACATCAGTAAACTTGGGTTTACTGATGTAAAGTCAATCTCTGGCTTGTCCATTTAGCAGCTAAATCAATATCCAGATTTCTGTTAATGCAATACGCAAATAAAATTTAATTAAATATAGGTCAAACCAAAGTATACCGCTGATGGCTAAAATAAAAGTTATAGTATTATGCTGTTGCTAATGTTATACTGCATGCTTAATTTGCTCCGGCACTTTATAGGCTACGATGGCTGCCATCAAAGTGAAAAAGTGCTGCTATAATCTCGTAGCAAATACAGTCTGTGATTGATATTACTTGGTGTAATAAAATAATTAGCAACACTAGCATTAGCATATTTTTTTCTCTAAATCACCAGCATTAAAGGAAATGCAGGAAATTCATGCTTGTTAAGTTCACAATATGCAGTATTTCAGTAGATTTATTATCTGCAATACCTACAGTATACGTCGCTTGGCAACATGGAACTATGTACCGAAAAATATATTTAACAAAAATACAAAATAAAAAGCAGCAGATTCATAAATGTATCAGCTCTCAGATCTGGGTGTTTATGATATAACTTTATTGTAAGCATCAAGATAGGTTGAAGGGGAAAAAAATTGCAGGGATTAAAGAACCTGATTCCTACATCACTGAAAAGCCTGATTGAAAAGAAATGTCTTGGCCAGGGGTATGGCTTTGTAAAAAGTCTATAAAATCTAAGCTAGGAAATACATCTGAGATCAACATCACAAAAGAAAACAATAGTTTGTCTTACAGAAAAAGCCTACTAACAAACTGGAAGTCCAAGTATAAGGTTACTATCACACATTGGAAAAACCTGACAGTCGACTCAATAACAATGGAAAAATATTCTGCCCCAATCAAAAAAATAAAACTACCAGCTACCAGCGATTCATTTCACAATAGCTACAATTCAGACCTTACAAACCACATGATGAAAGGCAGACCACAGATTTCAAAGATGTTCAAAAACACATGCATCTAAATTATACACACAGCCACACAACTTTCACAGAATACAAAGTTGGCATCAACATTTATGTATAATGTATGTCAATACTTCAATCTTGGATCACGATGTTTCTGTTGCAACTGAGATCATTTATCCCGGATCATTTTTCAAAGGAACGTTGGCCAATGGTCTTAAATGGAACAACATTCAAGATGCCCAAGGTTTAAACCTTGAAATAAAGGTTTGTATACTCAACTGTATTAAAGTGCAATATACTATAAGGCATATGATACTTTTTTTTTTTGGAAGATGTGGACAAAGGTTATATTTTCTATTCACAACTGTTCAAAGGAAAGGGGTATTGCTAATCTTCCTTTGAACAACAGTCTGAAAAACGTTCTTTAAACACAGCCAATGAATAGTCTCTCACTGTCAGTCAGCATGCATGAAGCACTAAGGTAAACTTATAGTAGGCTGCCTTGGCCAGAGCTGGGAACCACCCTTTCTCTCTTCATTATTATGTTTATAATAATGGTTTTGTCTTTTTACACTCTGCAATGTAAGGCTCGAGCTTTAGGTGGTTGAGTGAGGTTTCGATTTAAGATTTAGCTGCCGTGTTTGCAGTAGATTATTCACGATGCGTTGCTCTTAACCATCGAATGAGGTTTGTTGTGTTAAAGCTTTTTGCTTTAGAAAAAACTTTGCATATTGCAAATTTCTTTTAGAGAGACTTGGTATTATTCCCAGGCTGGCGACGGCATGTCAATGTGGCTGTCGACGGTATTTTGCGTCATCACAATAATATGGTTTATGTGATCAGCCAGTTGAGAGACAACCAATCTGTAAAAATTAAGTGATTATCGGCTGATTTCTTCAATTAATTTCAAAATTTAAGGAACACATCTACAATCATCAATGAAATAAAGTAAATAAAATCTCTAAGGTCTTACAGCACAATAGAAATATTATAACTGATATTACTTCAGTGGATCAAGCTAAGTATTAGATATAATAATGCAGGAAAGCTCCATGTAAATGATATATTAATATATATAATCATCTATCTACATGGATCATAGATTACCTCAGAAACTGACCACAGTAGGTGACGTCTCGAGAGTGTGAATCTGACATGATTGCCTGCAACACTGGAGCCCCGCAGGGTACAGTCCTGAGTCCGTTCCTCTTCACCGTCTACACTCTGGACGCCATATTCACCTCAGCAACCTGGCACCTACAGAAGTTCTCTTGGCCTCATCATGGAGGATAATGACGGAGTACAGAGGACTGATTCAGAACTTTGTGGACTGGTGCCAACAAAACTGCCTCCTGATAAATGTAGGGAAGACCAAAGAACTGGTGGTGGACTTCTGCATAAACATACTTCACTATCACCAGTGAACATTCAGGGAATGGGCATTGAGAGAGTGGACTCTTATAAATAACTGGGTGTTCATCTAAACAGCAAACTGGACTGGTCAGACCACACGAATGGAAATTAATGGAAAGGGCAGAGCTGAGGAGACTAAGGTCATTTGAAATGCAGGGAGCACTACAGAAAACCTTTTTTGACTCTGTGGTGGACTCAGCCATCTTCTCTGGAGTTGTTTGTTGGTGCAGCAGGATCTCTACTGCAGACAGCAAGAGACTAGACAAGCTTATAAAGAAGGCCAGCTCAGTTCTGGGCATTCCCCTGGACAATGTACAGGAGGTGGGAGAAAGGAGCTATCATGAAAGCATTCATTGCTGGAAAATGACTCTCACCACCTATATGAAACAGTTTCCTCGATGAGCAGGTCCTTCAGTGACAGACTATTACATCCTAAATGTTTGAAGGAGCAATCTCGAAGGTCTTTTTTCTCCCTGCTGCTATTAGACGGTACAATCCGCTCCCAGTGAACAACTCACTGCACAATGTCATTACTGTGATATACTGTTGCTGTAATATACTGTTGTTACGATACCTTACATTTTTACAATATAGTTTCAATAGTTTTATATATAATAATATAATAGTTTATAATTTATATTTTTATATTAATATTTTTCTTTTGTATTTATACACTGTAGTGTGACTATTTTATGTTTGCACAATGTTCTTTGCTGCTGTACCATAGAAATTTCCCCACTGGGGGACGAATAAAGGTATATCTTACTGCATCTTGTGTTCAAAAATAAACTGGATTTTGAATGATTAATCAGATCCTCTGTTGCAACCAAACACATACTCTTACTCACTCATTCCTTACTGGAAGCCTGGAGCTGATCCCAGGAGACTCGGGGCCCGAGGCAGAATACTCCAGGGATGGTGTGCCAATCCATCGCAGGGCACACAAACACAAAAAGTCCCACACTTACAGTACTCATAAGTTACGGACAAAGTGGAAATCTGCCTAATCTACACCTCAGTGGACACTTGGAGGAAACCGGAGTATGCGAACAAGAACAGGTCAGAAAGAGGAGAGCTTTCATACACTTTCACAGATTTTTTAAATATATTTTATTCTCTCTGATCTGATCTAGCAAACTGGTCAACTATACAAAACATAGATGTAAATATTTGTTTATTCTCGTTACATGACATTCAAAACAGATTTTTGAACAATACAAAACAAAAACTCAGACAAACGAATTGCTAATGGTTATGCATCAAAGGCTTGCTTTTAGGCTTTATTATCTTTGACTATCAAATTTTTTTACTTTAATAAATACCGTACTAAGAAAATGTAAACATTTGCATAACCTGAAAGTCAATGTTTTTTATATGACACACTGATGGGCATCTCCAGCGTTTCTTTCCGCTTAAACCTGCTAAGCTAGAGCATGGAACTATTTCCATTACCACTTGGCAAAACAAAACTTCACCCCAGGAAATGCCCTTCATGCCTTTAGGCCAATCAGATAATTGCTTTTTATCAAAGCCAAATTAAACAAGGTGCAAAGAGCTGGCATGACTGTGTGCCGATGATGACCTTTTTACCAATCTAAAGGAGAAGGAAGGCTCATTCATCAACAGTGACAACGAGCGGACAGCACTCTGCCTGTATTAGTGCAATAAAGACAGAAAACAATCCAGACACAATAAATCAGAGCTGCACAGAAATAAGTCTTTGTATCTTTGTAGGCTATATACGTCTAATAAATGATGGAAGAGACAACTGATAAGGTCATCGCTGATGTTACATGAAATCATTAATAATAGAATTTTACTAATTTCTACTATCTATATATGTACACTTGGAAAAGCCTATCGAAACGCAGGTTTATACTAAATGTGCAGCTCTTGTGCAAGGACTTATAAGGCCGATGCACTACATGAATCAAATTTACTATTAGTAAACAGTTTTTATAAAAAATTAAACTTTGTTATTTAACAAAGAAAACCTGAACTGTTCAAATGGTGACGATTTGTATAAAGAGGTGTTTATTAAATATTTATGGTAGGAGTTGCAGATGTCTGCACTTTGTAACAGGCAGTTAGTTTTCTGCCAAGGGACAACATGTTCAGGACAGATGACTATAATGAAAGTGTCAAGCAATTTGTACAGCGAATGCATCACATAATCCAGCGCTAATGACAAATAGCTTTTAAAATATGTGTTGTCATTTAACAAAGAGAAATGAGTAAATCACTGCTGGGGTAACGTTTTTGTTAGGCATTAATTTAAATGTTTGGAAGAAGTCTAACAGTCTGCTAGGTTTCCTAGCACCTAAAAAAATCTGCATGACAGAAGTTAATGCTTTTTTATTCCTCGGTAAAATAAAAAGCTGTGTTTTTCAAAGGGAAAAGCGTGAGAGCGTGAGCAAGAGAGACTCACTGAGCTGCCTTTAGGATCTATTGTTTATGTTCTCAGCATAACATGCTGAGTGTGTGCAGTCCTTGACAAGAAGCAGGGCCTCAGTGCTGTTCCAAACACCAGTAGCTTGCACAGTGTGTCAACCCTTTTTGGCTGTTTATGCCTTTAGATTTCATCCTCCTGATTTGTCTTACTATGCGCATAGATAACTTAAAATTACTATAAAAGAAACCATAGTACAGGCTCTACTAAAGATAACTGAATATCTGTAACAAACTTATATAGTTCCAAGTGCTGACACTCTAGCATTGTACATATGGGTGGGAATCATCTCCTGATTTGATATTACCACAATACTGGTTGTATTGAAATCCTGTTAGTTTCACAATTTTATTTAATTGTGTTTCTTTTATTTTGTTACGAATAACAAACAAACAACAAACTTAGCAAGTAATTCATTCCTACCACATGGGATGCTGTGCTGTCTGCCAAAGTGTGAATAGTCACCTCAAAGATTATAGAGGAATGGCAACTTGTTATTTGTCATAACTACTAATTAATGTTAAAAAAAAATAAAAAAAAATAAAACGATTTTGGAGTCATTGTGCTGATATATGAATTGCCACATGAAAGGATCGTGATACATCACTAAATCGATTTCTTGACATCTTTTATTGAACAGAATACTGACACACATCATCATTAAAGCTACCATTATGAGATTATGCAGTCTAAGTGATATGATTTCTTTCTGATTTATTCAGTAACCCAAAGCTTTATATCTGTTTGAGCCACCATTTCCCCACATTATTATGTATCATGTTTCCTTTGTGTCAGAGTGTCTGCTTGCACCCTGGTGAGAATGGCCACATAGCAGCTAATCTGCCCCACCTCCCACAAAAAAAAAAAAAAAACAATTATGGGTGTCCATGGATTCAATTGAGCCCCAGTGGCTTAAAACGGGTGCAAAAGCAGGAAAGAAGGCTATGGGCGAGTGACCCAATGGCAAATGGGGATTTAAGTATAAAAGATATGCTAAATGAAACACAAGAGGCTACCCCTTCCAGTAATGTTATGCTTTCTTGCTGTTATAAAATTCAAAATGGCCCAAATGGTTCAGGATAAATTTAGGGTAAGTGTTATTATATACACAAAGGTATAAATATCCATTTCAGTCCGGGTGCAACAAGCATTGTTGCCTATGGTCACCTGGGTGCAAACAGGATCTGCCTTCATTTATTGCCCTTTTATGATGCTGAATATTTTAATTCGCTGAAAATGGAAAGTAATATAGTTACTAAGTCCATGTGCAGGATCTAGAAAAGCACTTTACTACAAAATCTGAAATAGAACATACAAGGATACAATCGTATTTCACAAAACTTGCGATAACCGTAGAATTTAGTTTTACAGAGTAAGACCTTAAAGTTAACAGTTAAAAACATATGAAAATATGGTTTATTGCAGTAAAATATATATATACTGTATTTACGATAAAAAGGAAAATATTATTTTGTCTTCGTCAATTCAAGCATTACGGATACAACATGCGTTATGGATGTTACATATAAACTCCCAAAGAATGTATTTGTTACCAATATACTGAACCATCAGTTTATATTTTACTAAACCCTTGCTTATAGAGTTTAAAAATGAGAATTATATCTCTCTAGACTTTTATAAAATAGAAAACTAGTGCATATGCACTAGTCTTCTATTTTACAAAAGGAGAAATAAACGTGTTATGGGTATGACAGAATATTTTGTAGAATTTCTTTGAATTAAAATGCACAACCAGTAGCAATAATTGCCTAAACCCAACAAATGAAGGGATGCCTAACATAGTTACTTTATTAAAATTTTTTGTGTCTATTCTTGAGGAATATGTACCATTACAGATGTGACATTCCTGACTACGTAGTTTTTCGTAGTCCTGACACTTACCTGACTACGAAAAATCATGCACTTAAAACAAATGCCTTAAAAACTTGAAGAGATTACATAAGTATTTAAACCATCAGATGTTGACATCTGTGTTATTATGGTATAGTAAAAAACTTTGGTAAAATTTTTTTTTCATTGGAATTGCCCTCTTTACATGTCTTATTACAAATCATCACAGCATGCCCCTGTGATAGGCGTTCACCTAAATCTTATAATCGCTCATCGCTCAATTCGAAGCTCACTAGGTCGGCGGCCTCCCCTTCTGCAAGTGTGTGAAGGGGTGGCGCTTCCTGAATGGGCACCGGCTGGTGATTAATCCCCACTAATGGGTCCCGGGCTTCTCCCCGCACTATAAACTACAGCGGGGAGTGTAGCTCGAGGTCTGTGGGTCATCGTTGTGAAACTAAAAAAAAGTCTCTGAGCAGAGTCGTGAGATGGAGGAAGAGTGACATGCGAGCGGAGCAATGGAACGCGCCCCAGGGACTTCAAAGTCGTGAATGGTATTCTGACCATAGATCACCGCGGGGAGAACAGCCGTGAGCATGCGCCACTCTGCCCGCCGCCAACACTTACCGGCCTGTGCCCGCATGCCAGCGGGGTACTACCCTCCAGACCTGGCGTGCACACCTTTCCTACCCTTTTTCCCTTCTTTCCTCCTTTAAACCTTTCCTTCCCTTTCATCCTAATTTAAATTACCCCTTTTCCGTAAGACCTTGCCTCGTGTCTGTGTTTGTTGTTGCCACCCGTGTGCCGTAAACAATTTTAACGTGTATGATAAAATCATATTTTTCTGTGTAACGTTGTAATAAAAGCTAAAATTATTAATAAAAGTAATAAATGTCCACCTTTTGTAGATTTGATTTTAAGAGTTGAAATATTGCTTTGCTGTCTTTATTAAAAAATACATAGGACTATGCTGATGTCCAAGTCTTGAATAAATTTTGATGGGTTTTGATGATTTGATTTAGGTAGTATAATTAGGTAGTATATAATATAATTAGTATAAAAGTACCCTTAATAGTTTCTTAACAGTAAAATTAGAATGCTTAGCAAAGTAACTTCTATCTCTTCTAGTTCCCAGATATGGTGATAAAATTATGCGTTCACAGAATTGCTGAATGGATTCACTGGGGTTATTTACAATAAAAACATAATTCAACAGCATTTACATACTTAATGGTTTTTTCTTAGTTTAAATAGTTTCCTGTCTGCTTTGTGAAATAATTATAGGTTTTAACTGTAATTGTTACAACAAAAACCTTTAAATTAGACAGTTCTGAGCTGTAAACAACCCAGGAATTTGATGGGTAAACATGTTAATTAGACGGGAAAAAAAATAGAAAAATTTCGTGAAATATTTATGGTAAAGTACTGGCAAAATTTACGGCTTATTTTTTTACAGTGTAGATTATTAACTTGAGTTTCTCATAAGTGGTGTGAGATGACTCCATGTGTGTTTACGAAAATTGTAGATGTTTTGTGAACAAAAGTTACACAAAGTGTTAATGTCCCCCCTATGTATGGAGACTTTCAGGACAACCTGTGCTCGAGATGCAGGCAGTATGGCAATGAAAAGCACTACTAGCACTCAGAGTACATTCATGCTTGAGAGTCTCTTTTGGATTTCCTCTTTTGATGATTTTTAACACATGGGAGTCTCGGAGTGCATCAAAGTGTTCAAAGGCGAGAACATAAAGCCTCCCCCATTTGCTCTGAATCCATAATACATCATACACACATTACACTGCCTTCTAATATCAGGAGTTCTGAAGGAAATACAAGATGACAACATCTTTGGGACAAGAGTAAGGACCACATATAATAATATTACACGATATTATCTCACACGATCCTCAGAACATACTGGCATGTAGGATCACTGGATTTGCTCTGATTTCCGCCATGATACATCTCATACTGACAATGAGCAATCATTTTCCTTATGTAGCAGGACTGTTGTATACACAAGCAAGTTTGATTAAAGGAAAACATGTTTTTAAAATAAAAAATTTGCAATAAAAGGAACTTTTGAGCACTCTTAACAGAAAAACAACAAGGAATGGGTGTTTTCTAATTTCATGTTGCACATGTGCTTTGAACCTTACTGTAAAATTCTCTACTCTAGTGTGCAGCCCAGAATAGTGTTTTTATATATATATATATATATATATATATATATATATATATATATATATATTTTATTATTGTTGTCGTTAGAAGAAAAACCATAAATAAAAGCAAATCACACAGACACAATCTTTTTACACCGGGTGTCTAGACTATTGATTTATCCAGTCTTGTGTTAACGTACTTTAATTGAAACATTATAATAAAAAACATTAGGCTACGCCTATAGTAATAGTAATAGTACTCTAATAGTAGTCCAATTTCGCTCTCTTGGATTCCCAGTCTCATATAACAACTTAGTGACACTATTAAGATTCAAACCCGTGATCTTGATGATCAAGCAAATGCTAAAACTGTTAAACCACTCTGAAGCCTGGCATGCTATTATGCTATTATTTACGTTCAACTGCTATTAGGTATTTTTGGTCAGATGCTCATTGAGGTGATGCTCAACTGTTCATTAGAGTAATTGCTGATTAAGGAGGTCCTTCATTTTTGGGATCTGCAAGTCTCAGGAGATTTGATTTGTGCCCAGAAGGTTGCGGAGTTCCTTACAGGAAAGGCAGTTGCACTAACTTTAAAAGTATCTTCTGGCTGTTCTTCATTGTTTCATCTGCAACTGGTCTTATTTTGGCCTCTTCTTGTTGTAGACCCCTTCTCCATAGGTCATGAGTTCATGTCCCAATAAATACAAGCGTATTTACAAGCGTGTATGATATGACGGTAAGGCACATCTTATGCTCTCCTTATGGAGGCCAATTTACCATACTGCACTATACTTTTGTAGTGAAAGTCTCGTAGTCTTATTATTATCAGAGGCTGTAAGATTGGATGCAAGTAGGGCCCTCAGTAGAGTCTAGAGATCTGAACCAAGTAAACAGCAGTGTCATTTAACCACCATACCCACCCCCACCCCCCAAACACCCACCCCCACCACCTGTAGATGATCCAAAGGCGTATTTGAACACTGTAGTGTAACCGTGACTGAGGTCTATTTTTAACTGTTCATCCTTCCTGCTAATCTATCATTTATATAGACCACTCACTCTCTATACTGTTTATGCTGTACAGGGCCACAGGGGTGCCTGAGGGGGATCTCATGGGACTTGGAGCACTAGGCGGGGTACACCTGGATGGGGTGCCAATCCATTACCCACTCATTCATGCACTATAGAGAATTTGGAAACACAGATCAGACTACTCTCCATGCTTTTAAACTGGGTGTGGAAACCGGATTACCCAAATAAATGTAAACCCACCAGGCAGACCCGAGGCAGGAATTGAACTCTTGGTCCTGAAGGTGAAAGGTCACAGTGCACACCATTACTCCACCATGACACCGTATATAAATTACCTTTTTCTTCACCTTATAACAAACACAGTTTAATGGATTCCATAAGATTCAGTCTGGTCAATGTAGGCGTAGTTGCAACACATTGGTGCAATTTTGTCAGCTGCACTTTCACATGATAAAAACCAATTGTCCTACATGCTAAAAATGCTCTACTTGATTTATATCTGTGGAGGCCAAGGGAAGGGCGTTAAAATCACCATCATCATGATTTAATAGAACCAGTTTGAGGTGATTTGTGGCATGTGAAATGGTGTGTGACCATGGTTCACATAGGCAACACAAAGTGGGTAAATTGCGGTTTAATTGGATGAAAATAGCTAGCCACAATAAGCAATAATTAGTATTAAGGTCTCCACTGTGAGTGCCAAAAAAGAATTCTCCTCACCGTTACATCACCAGCACCAGTCTAAAATTTTAATACAATGCAAGTTGATTTATGCTGTTGACACCAAAGTCTGTATCCGAGTCCACGGTTGCATACGATTACAGTTCTTGGCTGACAAGATGACATTTGACATTTTGTGCATTCTGTGATGCTTTTCTGTTCACTACAGGCTTCTTCTTTGACCTCTTGAATCAATAAGGCATTTCTATATCAGATCTGTTGCTCCCTTTTCTTTCCACATAATTTTGTGCAAAATCTTTGCATGAAATCATCAGTGTCTGAAATATTTAACAGCATGTCACGTTCAAAAACACAGAAAAATTTCTCATACTGATGTTCGATATGCACACCACATGAAGCTCTTTACCAGTATCTGCATGATTTTCTGCATTGCACTGCTGCCACATGAGTGATGTATATTCGCATGAAAGAGCAGGGGTATTTTTTTTTTTTTTAATTCACCAACATAATTTTTACTGCCTAGAAAATCAACTTAGGAAACCTACATAAACAAATGCTTAAGTCTTAAATCAAAGTGCAAAATCTGAAGACAATCCATACAATTGTTCATAAGACTAAACAAACCACATAAGCAGTCTATGCTGGTTTATATTTATGGAATTTGCTTATGATTTTTCAGTCATGACAAGTAAAAGTGCTAATAACAGTCAGCACTGAGATTTTTTTAAGGCGTGTTTTTATATTTTTTTGTCCAGTTTGTTGTTTTGAAATCACTAAACTGTATAATAGAAATTATGCAATTGTTTCACGCAGTTGTTTGGATTTTAAACACTCGGATACAATTGGACAGCATCCTTATTATATTTTACAGCCTCAAAAGACTATCATGGTTATGTTTCATGTTCTAAATCTCTCCATGTTGCATCTTGTCTACTCTTTTTAATTTCAAAACAAAAATGCTACAGTGTCAGTATGACTATATTTAATTATGCAAGCAACTTGGCCCTGGTGACATGCTATCCATAAGAGCAACGCTTGAGCAAATTTGGAGTGTGTGAACTCATCACCCTTGCCCCTGCTAGTTTAATGAAATCCATTCACACTTGTATGTGTGGGGAAAAGAAAAAAATACATGCATTTTGGCAGCCGAGTCATTTTCACATTCATCCACAAACCTCTGAAGACCACGAGGCCAGACGCCAAACACAGAGTTAAGCTTTACCTGATCAAAAACCAGACAAAGCAAAGGCATGCCAGTATGGAGATGACATTTAAAAAGGAGGCAAATTAAAATGTCTAAATCAACATCTGTCTAGAATCATTCCCTCTATCAGCACCGTGGGCTATTTACACCAATACACTGTGCACACTTTCATGATCGCTTACTGCTTACACAAATCCTGCATCAAAATAACTTATGCATCAGCCATAATTAGTTAGCATAAGGACTACAGTATTTTTCTATGAACGAAAAGCTCTCAAAACATCCTAAAAAAGTTTCTCAACCTATTTATTCTGAGATAGTATATCTTGTAACTTTTGATATCTGGAACATTAATACCAGGGACCAGCACTAATACCCCATTTTCAATTATATTTTTTTGCATATTTTTCATTTGGTAAAAAACGTTACTGTAATAGAGCAATAAAATATTCATTGCACTGTTTTAAAGAGGAACAATAAGTTGTAAGGAGATGAAATGTGATCACACATGTAAAACATGAAACGGTGTTGCATTTCAAAACGTGATCCCCATTAACGGGTGAATTCAAGTAAAACCATCATCTAAATTTGTGAAAGTGGATCACTGATTAATGTCAAATACCTCTTGAACATAAATGAATCATGGGGAATATATTTTTTAAAGATATTTCAAGAAATTGTGTATTACATGTTTGTGAGACTTTTCTGCATGGGAGTACTAAACTACTCTTGGTGGTTATTATTAAAACTACAGAAAGAGCACTTTTATAAAAAAGGATTATCCTTTGTCCCCAGGGTGGTACCAGTCAGTGTGAAAAGCTGACCATCCCACCCATATGAAAGACAAAGACATCCTATCAAATTGTGCATTTCAAATATGTGGCAACAATCTGGAAAAGTGTCGCACACTGTATGGTACTGTATGTACAAAATTTTGGCATAATAGTGTTCCTTTTTCCCTTGAGTTTGCATTGGGCACTTTTTTTAAACAGCGTTTAGTGGTTCTTAAAGTGAGATCATTTCCCCTAAAATGTATACAGTAATACTATACTACACTCCAGCTTCCTGGTAAAAGATGCATACATACAAGGGTGAGTCAAAATTATCTGCAATTATTAATTAGAATTAATTTTAACATTTAGAAAAGGCAAATTCATAATTTTCTTGCTTATTCCTTGTGAATCTCTAAATAAGCTTTCCCTCATTAAAAATGTTTCAGGTTGAGCTGTGACCTACGAATCATCAGATTTAAATCTTCATCATCGTAGGGTGCTCAGATGGAGCGAGATCAGGTCTATAGGGAAGATTCTTTAACACCTCAAAACTAAGTTTTTGCAGAGTGTCGACAGTATGGGCAGAAGTTTGCAGACATGGATTGTCGTGCAAGATCAACGCCCTTGAAGTTCAGCCTTCAGTTCTTCAGTAAGCATGTCACCGTAACGAGCACTGTTGCTTGTCAAACCTTTTTCTGATAATGTTCCAATACCTGCCCTTGAGAATCCAAGAAAACTGTAAGCATTCATTTCCCATTTCATTAACCTTTGAACTTTTTCTTGGTCAAGGATTGGGGATGTTTCTGTTCCATTTACTCTGAGGCTAGTAGTGATGAATCCATGTCTCATCACCAGTAATGATTCTCTTTAAGAAACTTTCACCTTCCTTAGAGTATCGGTTTTGTTTGAAGATATAATTTTCTGCAGATATCATACGTTCGCATTGACTGCAGATATCTAAATGCTTCCGTTTATGCTCTTCTGTGAATTGTTTCAGCACTAGGTACACCCACAGAAAAGACCACAATAAAAGAAAAAGAAAAAAAGAAATCACCATCACTGAGCGATGCTTGTCTTTTGTGCAAATCCCAATTGGGGCATCAACTTTAGCTCACACCACAGGTTAAAAATAAATGGCTGTAACTGTGACTGGGGAGACAATAGCCTTGAACGGAAAAGTGCTGATAAGACCAACGGAAGCTTTTATATAACCGGAGCGTGGATCATTTTTGACAACACCCTCGTATGAAGAATGGATTTTAATGCACCAGATGGCTCTGTGATTAAAGCTTCTGGGCTGCTGTTCAGGAAATAGAAGGTTCTAGTAATAGCAGCACTAAATTCTTGAGCTTACCCCTGAATCTGAAACTCCTAACTAGTCGGGGTATGTGAAAAGAGGAATTTCGTTGCAGTATAATGAATATGATACAAATAAAGAATTATTATTATCACTATTATTATTACTACTACTACTACTACTACAGCACTTCAGCAACCAAGAACATCTCAGTTTTGTTCTAACTGCATTATAAATTGTTTATTTTAATGAAAGATTACTGCAAAAAAAAATTATCACACTTTTTGTTGAAGTCAACTCCGTGTATGTTTGCTTTAATGATTCTGTGGGGGGAAAAGGTCATCGGTTGTGTACTTAAGAAAAGATAAAGAGTTTTGCGAACACAGGTAAATGACGCGCGCGCGCACACACACACACGCACGCACGCGCTCGCTCGCTCTCACCGAGAAACAAAGGGTGTGACCAACGACGCCATTGCGGGTAAACATATTAAACAACTCCAAATAGTTCATTCATAGTTTATAGGACTGGTCCTGGATGTTGAAGCCCACATCATAACCCGGAGAGACTGACTGTACTGTGCCATGCGCATGCACTGGAATATTTAGCACATTAGCGTTAGTAGGCAATAAGGTGTGACCGGCGCTGAATGTAATAAATAAGAATAAACTCACCCAGAACACCGTAGCATAGGCCACTAAAATAAACTTCAAAAAGACATACGAGCATTTCTCACAGTATCGAACACTTTCCGGCATGTTTGATGTCTCTAATTTCTCTTTAACATAACTTGTTCTGTGTACTTCCGGGTACCTTGCCGAAGCGTTGCACTAAACACCGAAGCGCTCAGTATAACAACCTGTACTATTGTAAATAACCTCAGTGAAGCGAAGCTATCTTGCAGCCTATTGGGTAAAGGACAGTTGATTGATAGGTCATTGATCCAATCAGCCTGCGAACCTTTGTTTTTAGTCGTTTTGAAAGCGTTACATTGTATTAAAATGATTAACGCTGACCTGTAACATCGGTTTAATCAGAGGCTGGTATGTATTTATTTATTTATTTTGTATAACAACAACTCTGACAATAATGCTAGTTATGATTCAAATCACCGATTTATATTAATGCACTTTATAGATGAATTTTCCCTGTTATTTGTAGTGTTCACAAAATTGTAGGGACAGTAGTATATTGAAATGGTTGCTGTGAGGCTCAGGTAATCTACAGCTGTGAAACACACACACACACACACAAAACAGGCTAGATAAGAAGATAAGGAGAAGGTGAAGATAAGCGAGTGAGGGGGAGATTGTTATACAACTATGAATGAAGAAACCACTACAAAATAATTGGTTTCTTCTTGTTGTTTTTTTCCTTACAGGTGCATGTACTGGTGAAATGACCAGTACATGCACCTGTAAGAAACTCTGAACTGCTGACAATATTTCTCCTAAATTCGCACACACACACAAACACTCACAAAATATGCACAAGCACTGTATGCATATAGTATACAGACGAAGTGCAGATTCCAATAATCAACAGAGTTTCCACCTCTGATTTACAAAAAACTGGACACAACTGACCAACATATAAAATACATAAAGAGTAAGTCTTTATTTAGTTATTCACACTCAAGTTATATTAAAACTTCTGTTGGTTGCACTGTCTTATCTGTGCTTTCTCTTCAAGGCTAAGGCCTCTCCAGTCACTGCTGTGCAGGTGTGAACGTGTTTCATCGGGTCATTTGTAACTGCGGTGCGAGCAATAATGGATGCCACATTTGTGATTTGCATGAAAGAAGAAAGCATGCAGTGATTAGGTTTTTTTTTTTTTTGTGGTCTGAGGGTGTACCTGGTGCTGAATCACCTCACGGAAGAGCATAAACAGAAGAGTTTAAATATCTACAAACAAAATTTAATACTCTAAGGAAGGTCAGTGTTTCTTAAAGAAAGTACAGTAATTGCTGGTGACAAGACATGGATTTATCACTACGAGTCTGAGAGTACACTGGTCGCAGTTGTGAATTATTAAAACATTAAGTATTAAGTATTAAAACATTATCAGGAAAAAGGTTCAACAATCAACAGTGCTCATTACAGTGAGATGTTTATTGCAAAGCTGAAGCTTAAACTTAGAATTAAATGCAGAGGACTGCTATCCTAGGGCGTTGTGATCTTGCATGGCAATGCAATTCCGCAATTCCACTTTGCCTACGCTGTCGACACTCTGCAAATACTCTATATAATCCTGATCTTGCTCCTTCCGACTTTCACCTGTTTGGTTCTCTGAAAGCAGCTTTAAGAGGACAAAGATTCACTTCTGATGAAGAAGCAGAGCATTTGTGGCTAACAAGGGAATACAGAAGCTTGTTGACAGATGGACAAAGTTTACTAAAAAGGTAGGAGATTATGTCGAAAATGATGCATTTGTCTTTTCTTAATTCAAATAAATTTTACAGCCAGACTGTGGATAATTTAATTCATCCTTCTTCATATTACTTAGAACGTACACATTTTTTTTGAGCTATAGCTTGTGTAGGCCTCTAAACACCAATTTACTTACCTTAGTAGCGATGGCCATGGCACATGCTGTGGTATACAATCCTCACAAAATTTGCTAAGCTTATGTGCGTTTTTTTTTTTTTTAGTAATCACATATGAAGTGATTCTTCATTTTGTTAGGCATATACTGCATGTAGAAATTGTAGTTACAGGAAAGGATGTTCTGGATAGCTCATGTGATGGTTATGCAATATGCTTTAGATGTTAAAAAATATATAGATGTACTGTATAGTTTAAAATCAGACATAGAATGGAACATGGGAAATGCGATATACTTTGTGGAAAAGATAGATTTAAATAACAGGGACAGTTCTAACTGTAGACTCTTGAATATGATTCATCACAGTATGTGAACTAGAATGCAAAAAAGTTGTCAAATAAATAAATAGTATATGCAGTAAATAGTAATATCCACATAGGTGCTTGATCAGTCCCATGTAATTTCAAGACTGGACTATTGCAACTTGCTCCTGGCAGGTCTGCCTGTATGCACTATTCGACCTTTGAAGTGAATCTAGAATGCTGGTGCAGGAATTCTTACACATTACCGCATTACTTTTCTCCCCTCATTGGTTTCCTATTGCTGCTGACAACAGACTTAAAAGACTTGTGGTACTCTACGTAGCTACCTCAAAGCACTTATCCCTACTGAAACAACAGTGTTTTAGCCTGATGGTTCTGATGGTTGGTAATCTAGTGAACCAGTATAAGGATGTAATTATTAACAGAGACTTTCAAAGCACTTATGTAAGACAGTCTGGGTATGGGTGTCTGTCTGATGCCATAAATGTAAATGGAAGCTGTGAGCAATGTGTAATAGTCATCTTTAGACATAAATGAAGCAAGAAGCAGATGAAGTAGCATTTTTATCAAATTATTACAGATATTGGTGCCCTGGTGGTATAGAGGATAGCAGTATGGCCTTGCACCTCTGGGGGTTGAGGGATTGAGTCCCGTCTCAGGACTTTGCACATTCGAAGACGTGTAGTGGACTACAGTAGTTGGTGTTTCCAAATTGCCCTTAGAGTTTGAGAGTTTGCATGCTTGTGCAATGTGATGGATATGCCTGAAATCCTGCAACCATGTAGAGGAAAAGTGGCTTAGTGACTGAATAAGAATGAGCAATATATTTGATCTACTACTGTGTGATGAATAAGACTATTATTTTGTCTTATTATATTAGTGGCAGGAAAGTGGTAATCATGCCTTTTGAAATATGTGACATACAAAACTGTGTCACATACATATGAAATATGTGACTAGTGAATATTGTTCACTAGTACCCATGAGCTTTCGGTGAGGTAACCAGTATGTGAAAACAGTTTGGGGTTTTCTGGAGCCTCTGTAAAATGGTAAGCTGCATTTTTCTCTTATTCATTTTTATAGAGAGGAAACAGAGGCGTGGGAGTGAACTGATGACTATACTGTAGCTGCTATAACATAAGTGATAACAGGAACTCAGTTGTTTCACAAATGTTCAATATTAATTCCAACTATAAATGGTTAAAAAGCACATAAATAATAAATTAAAAATGTTCTTATAATATACAATGTATTCAATACTTGATGTTCAAAGGTTAATATGTTTTCATTATTACCAACAATAGTGAATTCTTCATTCATAATGGGGAAAATGGATGAAAATATTTGAAATATATTTGTTTGAAAATGCTTTAAATGGCCCCCAGAAAACCCTGAGCTAAGTCTGTTCAAAGTTCTTCTTGCATGATTAGCATTTTCTTTATCATTAAATATTTATTTAACATGGAAACAGGTCATAAGAATGACGTTATATGTTTGAGGCAGCTTTCTGCATTAAAGACATACCGCTCATGTAATGATAGAGTAGCAATGATATAACCAAAATAAATTGCTAAAATCACAATGGTCCAAAATGACAGATTGAAAAATCAAAAGGTGCATCGGGACTCAGGTGTAGCGAGAGGCATATTATCAAGTGACAGTTATAGCCACTCAATATTGCTGCAGGTTCTCCGCCTGTGCGCTCCTCACCCATGGCTATAAACTGTATTACCTTTTTTTCATTTCAGGCAATTACTCAAAAAAGCCTATAGGGTTGTCTGTAGTATCTGACATTGCTTTCTTTTATTATTGTGCCATGCATTGACTCTAGTGGAAGTCATGATGAGAAAATAAGAGAAAATTAACTAACAAAAGTTATTCAAAAGGAACATGCTCATGAGTGCAGGGGTCTGGGGGGGTCCCAGATATCCCAAAATAAGAAATATATTTATTGCAAAAACAGTAAGTTGTTTACTGTGAATTACTTTTTCAGTGCAAGTCAGTAACATTTAGTTTACATTTAATTGGGAGGATTGCAATACTGTCAAAGAACCACTCTTATGTTTTCATATGGGTCTTTAGAGAACTCGGACAATGACTAGACAATGACTTGAACATGTATATACAGTATTCTAATCTGATGCCCAGATTCTCGGCATGGACTGTGTCCTACAATTCACTGCAATCCTACCCAGGATAAGGCAAAATCTATAAATCAGAAAACTGGCTTGTGAAAATAATAATAATAATAATAATAATAATAATAATAATAATAATAATAATAATTATTTTATTATTATTATTATTGTTGTGTTGTTGTTGTTTAATATACATAACAGAAAATATACAGGCTGCTTGTGATTATGCCACGTGGCATAGTGGCACAACAAATACAACTTGACTGTTTGGATTAAATTGATTAAATATATCTGTTTGTGTTTCATCCAGGTTCTCCAGTTTCCTTCTACTCTCCAAAAAACATGCTTATAGATGGATTGACTGTGCTAAATTGTTCCTACTGTGCCCCATTAATGAATGAATAAACTAAAAAAAAAAGAAAAGAAGAAATTCTAATATAAAAAGGGCAGACGTGTCACTGCAGTGCTAATAGTGGAAGAGACAACCCAGGATCCAATTTTTAAATACTTGAAAAGGGATGCAGAGAAACTTTATTTGACCTTTATGCAGAGATTCATAGAAATGCCAGTATCCCCTGAGGGACATCAACACATGTTGCAAATTATTATTCAATGTTTTTAGTAGGATTTCTACTCACTCACTTACCATCTATGCAGCTTTATCCTGGAGCCTATCCCAGGAGACTTAGGGCACAAGGCAGGGTACACTCTGGACAGAGTGCCAATCCATCGCAGAGCACACATGTACAGTACACACACTCTTGAATGCTTATTCACACATTACTGGCAATTTGGGAACACCAGTTAGTCTAATCTGCATGTCTTTTAACTCTGGGAGAGAACCGAAAGACGCGGAAACCCACCAAGCACACAGAGAACATGCAGACTCCATGCACACTGACCCCTGAGGTAAGAATCGAACCCTGACCCTGGAGGTGCAAGGCGACAGTGCTAATCGATTTTTAATTCGTTTGCCAGATGATCTATCTTACCAGATGATAGAACACAGTTACATAAGTAATATATTTATGATTACATCCCCCAAGTGCACATCACATCCATCTAGCTTAATAGGGATAAAGGAGTTAAGCTTTTTCATTTTTTATTTTAATTCATTTCCAGAACTAAAATTTTTGTAAGACTGCTGTTAAAAACACTATATAAATATAATTTAATTGAATTGAATTAAAGTTAATTCAATCTTAATAAAAAGGGAGCCTACATAAAGAGATTGTTCCACATTTTTAAGCAAGTCACAGTTTTCTTGCAATATACTGTAGGGAGGAAGACAGCTCTTTTTGAAGCTAAAAAGCATGAAATTATGTTTTGCAAAAGGCCTGGAAAAAAGATATTTCATGAAAACTGAAAAGAAATTATCTAAGTGGCAGAAATGTGTGCAGGTTTTAGAACACAAACAAATTAGGTTAGATTACGTTCTTCTGTCAGCCAAATTAATGGAATCGAAAGAACAGCTATAAAAAGCCACCGTGAGCAGCAAGCATGTATTTGAATCTGCTGGTGACTCTTAAGTCAAAAGAAACTCTCTATGCAGGATCATCAAGAGGTTGATGGTTGTGTATAAATTTGCAAATGTTTAGGTGACTAATTTTCAATCAGTTGCCAGGGCGATATAGAGTGGAATATTCGAAAGCAAGGTGGTAGGTCCATTAAAGGTCCCTGAAGGTATCAAAATGACCTGTATATTATTTAGAGGTTCCAATTATCATTGGCTGCTATGGTATAAAAAGACGTATCATGCCTTGCAAAATAAAATTATTTTCATGCATAATCCACGCTGCCCAAAACACCACTGATTCTTTGGCTGCTATGGGCATACAGTATAAGGATAAAAAAAAAAAAAAAAAAAAACAATCATAGTGTTATCCTAAATCCTATTAATAACCTGTGGAGCATTTAGAAGACCTAAGCCAAAATCCTGGCATCCTCAAGTGAAACACCTGCAGAAAATACAATACATAGACTTAAAAGTTCCATGGATGAACTTGGGAGAGTTCTCCCAAAGAAGGTCTCATGAATGAATATTCATATAAATATTAAAAACTGTTAATATGATTTTAATTTTCTGTTTTTTTTTCTTATTTGAAAAGTGATCTATCCTTGCAAGAGATATGACATTTTTCTGTTCCGAATTTGTTAGTTACCAATTTAATATTTTCAAATTACATTCTACATCCAGTAATTATTCGGAACAATATTTTCTGTCATATTTTCCAAATATCTATAAAGCTGTTGTCATTCTTAGTGACTGGCAGCACGGTGGTTTAGTGGTTAGCACTGTCAGCTTGCACCTCCAGGGTTGAGGGTTTCATTCCAGGGTCGAGTTCGCATATTCTCCCTGTGCTTGGTGGGTTTCCTCCGGGTACTCCAGTTCCCTCCCACATGTCAAAAGACATGTAGATTAGGCGAACTGGCATTCTCGGATTGTGAATGAGTGAGTGTGCCCTGCCATGGATTGGCACCCTGCTTCATGCCATAAGTCTCCTTGGATAGGCTCCAGGCTCTCTGTGACCCTGTATACAGGATAAAACAGTGTAGATGATGAGTGAATGAGAGTATCAGTGCTTTTGCTTGTTGTAACATATCGTACACTTTATAATATAACTACTGCAGATGGAAAGCATTTGCTTGGGAAAAGAAAAATATTGGAAAACGGTTATTGAGGTGCTGGAGTATTTGAGGACATCCATTTACTTTGACACCCCTCCCCAAAACCCCCCACACACACACACACACACACATAGAGACACTTCTCCAGCAGCTCCACTCAGGCTCTCCAATTACGCACCAGAAAGCTGCAGGAGGTGTTACAGCCCTGCTCGACAAGAGAAGGCGCACTGAACCTTACTTCACTTTTTCTTTTAATTTGTTTTTGTTTTTTTGTTTTTTAGATCCTTTTGAATGATCACTTGTGAGTAAAGATGAATCGCTGCACGTTTCCAGCATGTGTGTCGTGCATATGTTTAGTCCTGACTGCGTTAGTGATTGCCACTGTTGGAAATCCCTTGGAGAACTGATCCGTGCTGGAGCGAGCGGTGACTGGATATGGATGCGACCTCGGACCCGATCTCGTTGACATCAGTGCTTGACGACGGAGGCGATGCTGACGAAGGGAACGAAACCTCCGCCAACCTGTTCGCGCAGCCCGCGTGGCAGGTGGCTGTGTGGGCGCTCGCGTACTCTCTGGTGGTGCTGGTGTCAGTGGTGGGGAACGTCACCGTCGTCTGGATCATCCTTGCGCACAGACGCATGAGGACGGTCACCAACTACTTCATCGTGAACCTGGCCTTCTCGGACGCGTCCATGGCCACCTTTAACACCGTATTCAATTTCGTCTACGCGCTGCACAACGACTGGTACTTTGGTCTGGGCTACTGCAGATTTCAGAACTTTATCCCCATCACTGCTGTCTTCTCCAGCATCTACTCTATGGCTGCTATCGCTGTGGACAGGTGAGTGCTGTGCATCACTTCTCATGGCTCTCATCCCAATCATTCGAAGATGCGTTGGAGATTTAATATGCCTAATCATAATTCATTATCATTATCATAAGGATAATTTGTTCAGACCCTAATCTGACTAATCAATCAATCAATCAATCAATCAATCAATATTTAATTATTTACAATATAACACCTTTCAAAATGAACCATTTGCAATGTTCTGAACAATATACAGTCTTAATACTTTAACAAACTAATAAAACACACAAGCATTAAAAAAAAAAAAAAAAGAACAAGGAGTTCTCAATAGAATTAATAAGTTCTTAATAAACTCTTAAAAGATTCCAAATCCAGCGCTGACCTTCTATCAAAAGACAGACTGTTCCACCGTTTCAGAGCCGCCAGAGCAAATGCTCGATCACCTCTAGTTTTATATTCTGTCCTTGATACATATAATAGACTTTGATTGGGGGCTCTGAGTACACGGCTCGAACAATGAGGCAGCAGCAGATCAGCAAGATATCAAGAGGCGCATATTGTGAAAGATCGTTTAGACCAAACGCCCTGAAACTAACTGTTATGCAGTGAAATGAAGACAGTATTGGGGTTACATGCCCTCTCTTTCGGGCCCCAGTCAGAAGATGTAGTGCAGCAACATTTTGCACCGGCTGTAATCTTTTTAGGGTGGAATCTGGGAGACTACTCTTAATTTGTTCACACACTAATGTGACTGTTCATTTGTTCATACACTGTTCTATATTGTTATATTGTTGAGACATTAATCGGAATGTTTTACGTTTTTCATAGCTTAATCAGACTGTCAATTTGGCCGTACACTAATCTAACTGTTAATTTGTTCATATACAAATCGGAACTCTTAATTTGACCATACACTAATCAGTCTGTTAACTAGTTCCTACCCAAATCTGACTATTAATTTGTTAACACTCTAATATGTGTTAATGTATTTATACGCTAATCTTTCTATTAATTTGTTCACACTAGTGTGACTGTTAATTCGTTCATACACTAATCTTTTTTGCATTTTATTTGCATACTAATCTGACTGTTAACTAGTTCCAACTCTAATCCGAGAGTTCATTTACTAACACAATAATACGTTTGTTAATGTTTTTAAGTGCTAATCTTACTATTAATTTCTTTACACTAATGTGACTATGAATTTATTTATACACTAATCTGACTGTTCATTTGTCCATACACTAATTTCCCAGATTAATTTATCGAACATTAATTATTGTTGGAATGAATATAAACAAACATGGGCCTTATGAGAGTAATATTTAAACTTAAATCATGCAATCAATTGAATGAGTCGTATCAGAGCACTTTGTTTTACTATTATGGCTATAGGTTATGTTTCTGTGCACTTTTTAAAAATTAAGTTTATAACTACCTATTGCCATTTGGACCAAAAGCAAAAACAAATGACAAATTAAAGGGGGAAACAGCGGCTCCAAAATGATGCAGTCATCATTGAATTTTTGCGTACCTGGTTTATGTCAGCTTGTCCCTTTAGAGGGAAGAGTGATGATAAATCAATATGTCTGACTGATCTTATTTGATAAAACATTTCGAATGGGAGTGGTCTCTTCCTCTTACATCATCATAACAGAAGTTGTGGAAATGTACTTTGGAGGAATGGTGTTTATCCCCTCAGTCCATTTCAAGACATTTGTAGAATCATAGCCAAGAAACATTGAAACTGATCTGGCAGCTTCTGATGGTACACTGTTAGTAGAAAGTTGTAAAGTGCCATCTGATGACACAGATGTTCCTATATATAGTATTCTAGAACACTATTACAGTCATTGATGGGTGCTACAGAAATTGATACAGGAAATATTTTTACAATAGTAATGCCCATATACTGTTATAAAAAACATATATTATAGTGATAAAAAATGTATAAGGAAACACATACATTTCTATGCAAATTTAATGAAATTTCTTCATTCTGATGATGTCAAATTGCATGATGTATAGTATGTATTGTGCTGCTGCTCAGTGACTGCTGGATTGGTTAACTGCATTTATGTACAGATGTTTCTAATAAAGAGAACAGATGTTCCTAATAAAGAGAACAGAACTATATAACACTGTAGATATATAGATACCTATATATCTACAGTGCATCTGGAAAGTATTCACAGCGCTTCATTTTTTCCACATTTTCTTACAGCCTTATTCCAAAATGGATTCAATTAATATTATTTTCCTCATAATTCTACAAACAATACTCTACAATGACAACATGAACAAAATATGTAATCTTTGCAAAAAAGAAGAAGATAAAAAAAAAAACGGAAAAAAATTGCATGTACATAAATATTCACAGCCTTTTCCATGACAAAAAAAAAAAAGTTCAGTTAATTGGACATTGGACACACAGACATGTCTATATAAGATGCATAACAGTACATGTATAAAACAGTGCATGTCAGAGCACAAACCAAGCCATGAAGTTCAAGGAATTGTCTGCAGACCTCCGAGACAGGATTGTATTGAGGCACAGATCTTGGGAAGGGTACAGAAAAAAAATTGTGCAGCATTGAAGGTTTGCCAAAAGGTACCTGGAGGACTTTTAGACCATAAGATTCTTTTGTTAAAGGCCCTTTGACATCAATTACAATCTCAAGTCTTTTGAGTATAATGCTACACGGTGGTTGTTCTTCTTTAGAGAAACGCTGGATCTGCTGAATCTTTCAAAGTGACCATCTGATTCTTCTTGGTCACTTCCCTTACTAAGGCCCTTCTCCAACTTAGTTGGCTGGATGGCCCGCTCTAGGAAATGTCCTAGTGGTTCCTAACTTTTTTCATTTAGGGATTGGGGAACGAGGGATTACACTTCAAACATGCGATGAAGCCCATTTATCATTTTTCTTTGGGATCTTTCAATGCTGCAGAATTCTTTTTTTGTACCCTTCCCCATCTGTGCTTGGATACAGTCCTGTCTCGGAGGTCACTATACTCGGAGATATAGACAATTCCTTGGACTTCATGGCTTGGTTTGTGCTCAGACATGCACTGTTAACTGTGGGACCTTATATAAACATGTGTGTGTCTTTCCAAATCATGTTCAATCAACTGAATTTACCACAGGTGAATTTTACCACAGACTCAAATCAAGTTGTGGAAACATCTTAAGGATGATCAGTGGAAAGAAGGTGCACCTGAGTGTAATGGCAAAGGCTGTACTTACTTATGTACATGTGATTTTTTTTTTTTTTTAATTTGCAAAGATTTCAAACAAATTTTTTTCATGTTATCATTATGGGGTATTGTTTGTAGAATTTTGTTGAAAATCTTGACTTTAATCCATTTTGGAATAAGGCTGTAACATAGCAAAATGTGGAAAAAGTGAAGCGCTGTTAATATTTTCCAGATGCATGTATACTTTTATGTATTTTTATGTAGTTTTGAAGAATAATTCCCCAGGGTTCCTGGAGAAGTTTTTTTGGCTCTCGTTTTTGGCAAGTCTTTCGATCTCAGTTTCAGTCCAGTCGCTACACCTGATTAGTTTTAGAGGAATGCTTTTTTGTTTGTTAAGGCACACAGAGACCTATGAATCATTCAAACATAAAATCTTTCTATAGGCATGAAGCAGTGTAAAACAAGTGCAGATTATAACAGATGATCAGGTCAGAGGTTAGTATACTGGTGATGCTGGATGCTGAGTGGTTGGAACAGACGAGAAGGGAAATGAGATTGATGCTGAGTTTGTTTGATAAACAACCAGTTTTTAAAATGTATCTTTAGGCTCTTTACAGCCTGTCACAGTAAAAGATTTACTCCCTTTTCTTTTATTTAATCTACATCTATTAATTAAATTTAATATGAGGAAGTGAGGGGTGGCTAAAGACTTTGCACAATACAATACATCTACAGTACTGTATATAGTTTATCTTTATTTCTTTCTCTGTGTGCGTGCGTGTGCGTGCGTGTGCGTGCGTGTGCGTGCGTGTGCGTGTGTGTGCGTGTGTGTGTTTATTTCTATGCAAGTTTTTTCTTGAATAGTTGGGATATCTGATATCTGATATGGCTACTTATTGGAATTTGCTCAGTTCCCAAGAAGATGATTGAATTTTTTCCAGTTACTGAGGTTTTAGGTTTGATTTGGGGATTGATAAGTATGTGGGTAGATTGACGAGACTGACACACCTTAATGTTTGGAATGCTAACCTTTAGAATTTAATGAACCTCTTCGACACATTCTCACTCATTATTTCCAACTATGGTCGAGTCATTGCACTTCAAACATGCGATGAAGCCCATTTCATTTCCCAGAAGGGCTGCCAAATGTACACCTGTATCATAATTCTTTTTTTTTCTGAGTGAACTGTACAAGTATACAGTAGCACTTATCCAAGAGTTTATATAGAGAGATATTGGTAGTTTTTGCACTCTTAACTGTGTTCTGTTATTCTGCGCAATCAAAAGTCTTTTTTGTCTTGAACACACCTTGTAAGTAAAATTAAATTATTGTTTTATTTCATTTATATAAACTGGCATGTGTAATGCAAAATGTTTAATGCGTAGCGTTTTACTGGCCAAATGATATATTCTGCTGTTTGCTTATTCCATATTTGCTTATTGCATATGGAATACGATATATGATCGTATATGGAATACGATCATATATCATATTAAATATGATACCATTCAAGACAAGTAAATTGAATTGATTGAATGTCGGTAATGCAGTTTGATTTTATATATATATATATATATATATATATATATATATATATATATATATATATTTCAATAGCATTTTTAGCATTTATAGCATTTAGACCGGAAATAATAAGATACTTACAAACATATTTATCCTTTGCCAATGAACATGGTGTTTTGAACGATGATCTGTCTTTACCATGGCTAAGGTGTGATTGGTTTACCATCACAGATATATGGCCATTATCCATCCTTTGAGGTCCAGACTGTCGTCTACCACCACCAAAGTAGTGATTGGTGTTATCTGGATTGTAGCTTTTTCCTTGGCCTTCCCTCAGTGTTTCTACTCAAGCACAAAGGTCTACTCTCACCGCACAGTCTGCATGGTAGAATGGCCTGATGATTATGGCGGAAAGCACCAGCTCACGTAAGTGAATTAAAAAAAAGTAAATACTTGCATTATTATTGTTGTTATTCCTTGTTCATATTTCTTATGGTGAATATTCTTCCAGCAAGGTGAGTAGTGAAGGTGAATGAGAAAAAGAACAGTAAAGATTTTTAAAAAATGCAGGAATGGTTTCATGTGACCATAGCCTATGACAGTTATTCCTTTTTGCATATCAGCGATCATGGTGTAGGAATAGTATTGTAGTATAGTATACTTTTGGCGAGTATTTTTTGTGTAGTTTCATTAAATAGTTTTATTCTTGAATGATGTAGAGCAAGCATAAAAATATAAGAATAAGTTTGCCCTGTTAAACCTCTCCAGGTACCAGATAGCTGTCATTATCCTGATCTACTTGCTCCCCCTGCTGGTGATGCTAGTGACCTACAGTATGGTGGGCCAACGTCTGTGGGGCAGCAAGATCCCAGGAGAGGCCTCAGACCACTACCAGAACCAGATTCAGGCCAAGCGTAAGGTCAGATTTAAAACATGCTTCATATTTACACTTTGTATTACATATCACTTTATGACAGCCAAACGATGATAAATCTTGAATTAATAAGTGAAATTATGAGTAAAAGTGTGTCATAAGGTTAACAAGACAAGCATGATTGGCAAACTTCACAGATAGATTTTGGGCATTAGCTGCTCAAAGCAAAACGTCTAACATTCTTACCTTAATCTTTTTTAAGGTGGAATTTAGTGTAGCAGTCCCAACTCGTACTGTTGTAAGTGTGATAGTACTATGTCCTACATGTGGACAATGACTAATACTTTTCTTTTACTTAAGGTTGTGAAAATGATGATCGTTGTGGTGACAACCTTTGCCATATGCTGGCTCCCCTATCATATCTACTTCATCTTGGGCAGCTTCAAGAAGGATATATACAACCAGCATTACATCCAACAGGTCTATTTGGCCATCTTCTGGTTAGCTATGAGTTCCACCATGTACAACCCCATCATATACTGCTGCCTGAACCAAAGGTATACAGTATAAAACAGTCATATACATATGTTTCTATAATCAACCTACATGTATAATAAAAACTGTATTTTATTACTGAATTACACTGTACTACATAAGTAAATGAATGAATGGCTAGATGGATGCATTATTATTTCTATTATGCAAATAAATAACTAAACATTCTGCACAATTTTCTGCACAACAAGAAAAAGGATTAAAAGTAATATTTCTAAAAATGTTTCTCATGTCAAAGCAGTTATTCAGAATAAGACATTTTTAATTTATGAGCCAACTGAATTAAGAAATTACATCAAATACATTGCCTGGCCAAAAGAAAAGATCATAACTTGATCACCACAACAATTTAAGAGAATGGAATTGCATTAACATGTTATTAAAACCAGGAACGAAAGTGTTGAACCTGCAACTTTGGGGCAGAAATGTGGTAAAAATAAATAAATTTTAAAAAAATCATGAATGGAGATTACTTAAATACTTATTAAAGATGCATGGTAATAGTGAAAGAGCATTTCCCTATGCACACAATGTGACTTGTCACAGAAAGGTACTGAACAGCTGCATGACCATAATTCAACTCAATTTAATTCAATTTGATTTGTATAGCGTTTTTAACAATTGTCAAAGCAGCTTTACACAATTGTAAAGATGATGGAAGTTTGTACGAAACGTGAATGTGTATGAATCAAAATGCTAAGATTGTCCATGATGAGCAAGCCAAGTGTTAGGGCGACAGTGGCAAAGAAAAACTCCCTGAGATGGCAGTAGGAAGAAACCTTGAGAGGAACCAGACTCAACAGGGAACCCATCCTCATTTGGATGATAACGGATAGCAGGGATTAAATAAGAAAACCTTACTAACCTCTTGTTAGTAAGAATAATCAGAGTAAAAAAAAGTTTGCTAAATTTGCTAGAGATCATAAAGATGCACTGACTTTTTTATGCTCAGCAACTTCATGTGGCAATAAAATAACGTCAGCTGATGACATGAATGTACTGAATGACCAGGTGATCATATCAGGGGATGTTTTTCTTCTCTGATGGCACAGGCATATTCCAGGACTCAGATCGTAAAAGAGTAGTTCTGGGAGCATGAGAAAGAATTCTCACACATGAATTTGCCACCACACTATGCATTGGAATTGGAGCTATAGGCGGTCCATCAAAGCTTGGAATGTGCCTTGGGATTTTTCGACCAGGCAATGTAGTAAGTACATTTGCAAAAGCATAAATGTGGTATTTTGTTGAACAGACGCCTGTTGCTTCTCCTCAGATTCCGGTCAGGTTTCCGGCGAGCATTCCACTGGTGCCCGTTCATCAGGGTCTCAGAGGAGGATGACATGGAACTGCGGCACATGAGAACCTTCCGGACGACACGCAGCTGTAGAACAGAGACCGCCAGTGTCAGGGTGCGGAATTATGCCGCTGCCCCAGAGGAGGTCATGTCCGAGCTCATTAAATCCTAGTCTCACTTACCTTGAAGGCAGATGACAGAAGCTATGAAAAAGAAATGCATTTAGCACAGTCACAATAACTCCGGATACCTCACAGAGAAGCTTTATACACAACAATTTAATAGGGATGTTGTTCCAGTGGATTAGACGTATAGTGTACTTCCACAGCCTGAGCACTAATCTTATTTGTTGCTGCTGTATATTTGGGTTGGTTAGTTGGTTGTATGTGTTTTAGTAAACGTTCTGTGACGTGTAAGAAACTGTAAACTGTAAATACTACCTAGTACTGTCAAGTGAAATATCTCACTATAAAAGATATTGTTGTAAATTTAAGATTTGCACAAGACATACTGTAAGATCTATTTGTAGCCTTTTTAGTATGCTATATTATTCGCATATCCAGTATATATCGTATGCTTATAATTATTTCTTATAAGTCATAAGAAATGTAAATTGATAGACAAGAGCGGAAAATGTTCAGAAAACAAGTCCAACTTGGTCAAAGTGAAAAACATTCTCTATATGAATTATATGACTATTATTTATGACTAGATGTAGAGAAATTTTGCTGTTTGGCTTTGTCCTTCACCATATTTAATTTGGAAAGAAATAAACCAATTATACTGGTAACCAGAAAGTGCCTGTTTATTGTGAAGATTTGGTAAACTTTTCATATTCATTTATTTTTATTATTATTCTAACTTTGGGGCAAGAAGAACCAAATGAGTGTGCTAAAAAGGCACCCACAAACTTTGAGGTTATAGCAAAACATGATAAAAATGTATACTTAAATTGTTATACAAGGTTAGAGATCCGTCGATCAATCATGGGCTCAGGTTAATGTCTGTGCCAAGTTTTGCATGTTCTTCTCGTACATGTGTTTGTGTGTGTGTGTATTTCTTTCCACCTGTCAAAAACATGCTGGTAGGTGGATTGTTTAATTAAAATTTCCCCTAGTTGTGAATATATGTGAATGCACTGTATGTACATATGCATCTGGCCTTGTGACTGACTGGCATCTCGTTTGTCCAGATTACTTGCAAAACTGACCAAGATAAACCATAGCGTTAATAATAAATTTATTAAATGAATTAAAATGTATTCATTATTGTATCCAAACATTCAGTACATCAAGGCAGTTCTATCAACCAAATCATGTAATGTTTGGATACACTCACTCACTCATCATCCATACCACTGTCTATCCCAGGAGACTTGGGGCACATGGCAGGGTACACCCTGGACAGGATGCCAATTCATCACAGGGACAGACACACGCACACACATACACTCACTCATTCACACACTACAGGCAATTTGGGAATGCCAGTTAACCTAACCTACATGTCTTTGGACTGTGGGAGGAAACCTTCCAGAGACGGGAATTGAGCCTGGCTGGGGATCGAATCCAGACCCTGGCCTGTGCAAGGCGACAGTGCTAACCACTACACCACCGTGCCGCCTGTTTGGATACAGTATTTATTTATATTACATATTATTTATTCATTATTAAGTCACCAGAGACACAAAGTGAGTCATGGCTCATCAAAATAGTTTAATAACGCTTTTTAAGGAACATCTACATTTGGTGTACCTATTCATTGTACAAAATGAGTGGACAGCAGGGCATGCGTTCATTCTACCACTACACAGGTTCAAACACGGTAACTATACAGGATCACACAGAAACACCCAGTCAGAATACGTACAATGACATTTCCTGGGGATTCGCACCAATATATTGCAGGGATGTTGATCTATTTGCGTATTTATACAGCACACAGCACCTTTATCGACTACTGTCACACAAGCAATATGTAATAAAGTATGACGCAACTGCTCCATCTGAAAGTTCTCATTTAGAATAGGTCGGATTACAAAGGCAAAAGCTCTTCTTTGTGGTTTATCTCTTAATATCTCATTCATCATATCTTTAATCCTGGGTGGGGCGGGTGGGGGGGTGTCATGTTCCGGAGATGAGATTACAAAGTGTTTGGAAGTTTGGAAACAGTACACAGAGTCAGCTTTAACTGGACTCTCAACTCATAAGAACAGCCTTCTTTTAACTTAAGTATCATAATAACCAACTCATCACTCACATAATAAAGTTTTTTTTTTCCTCTTTTTTTCAGGAAATGCTAACATTTCATAGCCATCTAACCTTCTCATAACTTACAAACACTTGTAACATTCTTCCTCGGTCAAACCCTGTCATAGCCTTAACACTCTGACAAAACATTGGTCAAATACAAAAATAAAATAAATACTTTATTCCTTAATTTATATATCTATATAATTGATCTAACCACTGTGCCTTGAATATCTTTCCTTTTGCTAATGTACATCTAAAATTGTTTACAGCAGAGTTAAAAAGAATCCTTAGATCTACTCAGCATGGAGGGATAAAACCCATTCTTAGAACACACACCTACACTTAGACACTAACAGTGAGACACAGTGAATGGCTTACAGTTACATTTAGTTCAAAATGGAGTGACGTATGAAGTATGAGGATCCCATGCTCTGAACTGAAAAGTCCAGTAAAGCTCAGTGAGGGCTGCTAGGAAGAAGTGTTCAGCGCTCATTTCAATTAAGAGACGACTAGACAGTAAATCTGAGCCTGTTCAGTTCTTTTGTTCTTGCTGACGTAGGCGGCATCCGACGGCGGTGATCAATGCGGCACCTTTTCCGCTCCCATCTTCAGAGAGCAAGAAAGTCACATCGCACTTGGGCGCGAGCTCCTTCACTGTCTGGTGCATTATCCGGGAGAAACTACACAGAATTGCAGGGAAGTTTTAGCTTTAGATGTAAAATTATGCGAATAAAACAACATATTGCAACAAGTAGACCCACTCTGATCTAGTTACTCACTGTGGATGAAGTTTGTAAAGTGTGCCATCCACCCCCACAGTGATGTCCAGATGATCTAGTTTTCGGTTCTCTCGGATCTTGTCCACGACAGCAGCCATTCCTGCACCGCAGATCTGTGCGGCTCGGCGTGACACGGCCCCACACACTTCCTTAACGATGATACTGTCGTCGCACGTGCTGTCCAGACCCAGGTGCTGCAGAATAGATCTGACTTGCAGTAGCGCCAAACGATCACTAGAAAGATATCGGCATGTGAGGTTTAGCTAGCAGCAGTCCGCCTAACAACGCTTACAAATACGTCGAAGACTTACAGATTCAGATCTAAAAAAATTACTGTATCTCAAATAACATTATCACATTGTATTACATTGTATCTCAAATAACATTGTAACATGTAACAATATTACATGGTATAAAATTGTATCATAAATAACATACAGGATAACATTCATACGATTTTCTTGCATGCTTCGGTAATGAGAAGTCTAAAATACCTCTCAATCTGAGACAGGAATTTGGTTTCAAAGATGCCCCTAGTCTTGAGAGTCTCAGAGATCTGACCCCTGAAGAGGAAGCCACGTTTTGTCAGGTCAATGAGGATGTTCCGCACAATCTCACCCAGGTACATCCCACTGCACATCTTCTCATACCTGGAAAAGCCAGGAGGAAGCAAAATACAAGGTGTTAATGTGTTAACAGTCATTATACTACAGCGATTCATCATATATGAGGGTAGAATGCCTGAGTAATGCAAAGCTGCAGATCCCTTGACTGATTACATACTGCACTGATTTGGCATGACTTTTAATTCCTGTCCAGTTACTACACTGTACAGTGGTACCTCGTCATACAAGACGAAATTTTAATTGTAAATAAATTGTAAATATTGTACCATAGATGCAAACAAGGCACTACTAAGCCAGTGTTATGAGCTAAAATGCTCCCCCCGCCAGAGAATGTCTTCATTACGCAATCGCTAACTTTAAAGCAGAGCCACCGCAGCTTTTCATTTAGCCATGCTTTTCCTTTCCTTGAGCTCGGTTATATAAATACAGTTGCTTTCAGTAACAGGATGGGATGTATTTCCTTAACAGCAGCAACAGCCATGTTTGTTAAGTTTATATTCATTAAGTTCAAAAGTTCAGTTCTTACAAAAATTTGTGAGGCAAAGCATTCATATCCCGAGGTACCACTGTATATTTCTTTACAACGCATTCAATGTCGCACGTTTTGCTTCCTCCCAATTCTTTAAACATGAGCCAGGAATGGCCTGATGAATCTTCTAATCCAATACACGGATTTACAATATGTGTACTAAATTAAAATAGTCCTGTGCATAGTAACTGGATGGAAAGAAAAAAAAAAAGAAAAAAAAAAAGAAGCTAGTCTCTGTTATTCCACTAGATGGCAAAATAGGACTTAATTTAATTAGCATGTTGAAAAACATATATACCTACTATAGTTTTGTCTCTTTCCAAAATAACTAATTCAGGAGTTTCCAAATTTTTTTTACTTGTAAATAAATTTATCTAATGTAAATACGTTCGACATCCCTGCATTGTCAGATCGATCTGTAGGATTTGTAGAAAGGACTATGGCTAACCAATTTTTATGTGTGTATTAAAATTTTATCTCAAAGTTATTAATCCAGTAATTACTCTATTCTGCCTGGATCGACAAACTTTCCTGCACAAAGTAAAAAATGTTGTATAAATACTGTATATGGCAATACATTAAATAATAAAGAGTTAAATAGAAGGGCACCTCTGTTTGCCAGGGTTGAGAGAGAGATCATCCACATTTCGGTCATACTGGGTCCTGATATCATCCAGACAACCGTTGTCCCCAAACGCACCCCACTCCATGTTGACACACATCCTGCCCTCATCTCCCTCCACTGTCTCAATGTTCTTCATCTCTTCCATATAACAGGCGTTACTGCCCGTTCCTGCAATCAAAAAGACGATTCAGCGGGTTAATTCGGTCATTATACAGTATTTGTCATAAAATTTAAAAATATATACAAAAAGTGCAGTAAATGTTCTTAGAGAATTTTAAACATTAGCTGAACAAACATTCATACATTGAGTGTTCTACTGCATTTTCGAACTATACTACTTTACCTGCAATAAGGCCAACTTCACATGTTGGTTCCTCATAAGCACAGGTCATCATGGTTCCCACTGTGTCATTAACCACCGCTACAACATCCAAGTCAAATTCCTGGGAACATGATAACACATACATGAACACGCCATCATTCAATACACATCATTTTACAAATATTATATTATAAACGGAATATAAAAGTCAAACACACTAAGAAGGAACTTCTGTATAAAAACTGCTGACCATCATGATGCTAGATCTTACCTCTCGCCTTTTAATTCCCTCTCTTAGCAGATTGACTACATCCTCTCCTTCACAGTCTGTGGCCTTAAAGCCCTTCGTCCAGTTTACCAGGATGCCCTGCATCATAAACAAACCATGAATCAGCTCAGAACATCCATGAGATGTCTCATCAGAAAGTGAAATATAAATCCATCTATACCCAAAACA
This sequence comes from Clarias magur, assembly GCA_013621035.1. Lineage (NCBI taxonomy): Eukaryota > Metazoa > Chordata > Actinopteri > Siluriformes > Clariidae > Clarias > Clarias magur. The sequence continues at coordinate 1,590,110 of QNUK01000129.1, read as the reverse complement.
CAGTGTTAGGAATATGCTAAATAATATAGTTATCATCCTATCCTATGATCATGAAAATATGTTTCTTACAGACCTAAAGAATAATTTTCAAATTGTAGTTAACTTACAGCATCAAGACTGGTTTGCCTACAAGGGAAAGAGAAAGTGAAGCCCAAAGGAAGCCTTGCATTCTTCATTCCCATGTAGTCCAGGAAGTCTGATATGCAGGTGACGATGTGATCAAAAAGCTACAAAAGATCAAGAAAGCAGGTTATAAATGAATCATAATTAAATCTGTTAATTCAAAGCAAAGCCAGGCGGGGTACATGGCTTATGTCCATGTGTCACATTAAAGTGAACCGTTTCTGCAAATCAATACAAACGTCCTTTAATTGCTCACCTTTATCCTATAATGAAACATTTCTATCCTGACTGGAGTGTCAGTCTCTTTTGGATTGCCCGATTCACAGGGCACAAGAGCACTCTGATTAGGTTGGTGAGAATAAAAATGATGTAAATCATATACCGCTTGTTTCACAGTGACCAGATCGAACCCCATTTGAATGTGTAGGGAGGAATTTGGAGCAATGTTTAAGACATTTACTGAAAGTGGCAGATACCCCTATCTAGAGCAACTTACATGTCTCATTACTGTATATAATACATCGAGCAGTTGAGAGTGTTGTTTAAGGACCAACTTGGTGGTTTGAACCTGGAACTTTTAAACACTGAGCTACCCCTGACACCAGTGCGCTCAACTACCATCGTCAGAATGTATGAGAATATCGGGTGAAAGAATGATTTTTTCTAACTTCTCACCTCTTCTCCTGTTCCCTGCATCACCTCGATGGGAATGGCATATATTTTGTTATGCATCTCCACAGTTCGTCTCTTTCCACTGCGAATTTTCACTAATAGCACCCTAAAGTTTGTGCCTCCAAGGTCCAAAGCCAAGAAGTCTCCATTTTCTATAAGAGATGGATACAACAGATATGAAGAAGACAGTTCGCAAGCAACAATCATTCCTAGATTATCATTTCACAAACAAGAAATGTTCTTGTTTTTCTTTGTGTGTGTGTGTGTGTGAAAAGGTTTTATGATCTTAAGCGTTTGTTGACACCAGCTTGATCATCTAACACAAGGCCGTTCACCATTGTTAAATACCATACTGGTGGGCTGTGTTTCAGAAACCTTTTGACCTTAATCGGTGTCAGGTGTGAGGCTTTGAGTTCTTAAAATAATGCCCGGTCTCCGTGGTGTAGCTCTTTTAGGATTAGATAGATAGAGAGCATAGAGGGCATTAAATATGCCAGTAGGTGCAGGACACATGGGACACTTGTATCACTGCAAAAATGGATTGCACTTTTGTGTAGAAAGAAAGTATTGAAGTGTATATGACAGTGTGACAGGCAGAAGGTCAAAAAGGCAGGCAGGGAAAGAAAGCTTTAATCATCTGAGTTTGTAGTTCCCAACCTTGCAGTGTTGAACTAGTTTTGAAAACGTTACCTGAGCCGTCTGGGGTGCTGCGCACATAAGTGGGTAGCATTTTCACTGTAGCTGTTGCCTGGGTCTTCTTGCTCAGACCGTTCACGATCTCCGTGTGCATCCTCTTCTTCACCTCCAGCAGCTGCTCTTTGCTGAGGCGGAACTCTTCCAGTGTCTCAGCGATCTGACGTGTCTGATCAGCCAATCTAGAGGCCCAGGCCGTAACTAAAGCGGCGCCTTTTCCACTCCCACTCTCTGAGAGCAGAAAGCGAACATCACACTCGGGTATCAGACGTCGCACGGTCTTATGCAGCCGACGGGAATACCTGAGACAGAAGAAGGGAAATGAGGCGCAGAATAAGAGCACGAGGATAGTAGCCTATGCAAGGAAATATTCTAAATAAAGTGCAATGATCGAGCAGAAGAATGACACATATTTTCTACATCATCATTTATGCCATGCATGTAATGTTCCTGGTTTAAAATAATTTATCTAATTTTCTGGTTCCATTAAATTCTAAGTTTAAGCTGCCCACTTCAGAAGTTGCTCTCTTCAGTTCCTTTTTTAAAAGGTCTCAAAGAACTCTTCAGGGCTGGACTACAAATCATAATATGGTTATATTCTGTTTACTCCAGTTTATGGAAAGTAACGATGATACAGTTGTAAAATTTTAAACATAAATGAGTCATATCTAGTCATTTTACCATGGAAGCTTAAAATAAAAGTGTACACCCTGTTCTTGCTTACAAAATTTTTTTATTCAAAATTATTGATCAGATGCTCGTACGGAAGCCTATAACCTTTATTGTGAAAGGTTATGAAAAAAGCAGAAACTCCCTGAGGGATTAGCAAACATCACATGTTTCAGCAGGCTGTCCTGGTGGTTAAGTAAAACTGCCAAGTCCTCTAGCCACACATGCTTGCTACATGATATGATTATATTACCGAGTAGGCACCTGTTTAGGCAACGGAGTCTGATGAAAATAAGCAGAACTATTCTGAGCCCTGTAAAGTACACTCTGTGATATGTACTGTATGCTTCTGCCTTAAATTTACCATTGGCAAATATTTGCTTTTTTTTTTCAATAAACTAGTTAAAGAAAGTAAATATGTAGGAAAAGAATTCAGGAAAAGTAGTAAAAATCATAATGAAAATTAAAAGAGTCAAGGAAGTGAATCATTACTGTGGGTGCATCTTGTAGAGGGAGCCATCGATGGCCACAGTACTGCGGAGACGAGGGACGTTCTTGTTGTCCTTCAGGCGAGTAAGGATAGCACCCAGTGTGGAAGCAATGAGATTGGCTGAGCGGAAAGAGACGATGGCACACACGTGCTGCACGGCGATGCAGTCATCCGCTGATGGCTCCACTCCCAGACGGGTTAAAATGTCCTTCGTCTTGGTCAACCCTTCTTTACTCCTAGAAAACAGGATAAACAATGATTATTATACAATATAAGAAAAAAGACAAATTAATGTTTGCTCAAGTAGAAGCAAACAGTAAACAAATTCTCTTACATCATCTGATGAAATCTAACGTTAATATAAGACCTTTTTTCTTTAATAAATATCGTGGGTACGATAAGAAAAAATTAACAGCAAATAATGAGGAACTATTATTGATGCAAGACTTACTTCTCCATAGCGGAAACATGCTTTGTATCAATTTTGCCCTTAGTCAGTAGCTCTGGAGTGATGCGGCCTTCAAACAGCAGCCCCTCTTTGGCCATCTTCACTAGGATGAGCCTCACCAGCTCCCCCAAATACATTCCACTCACCATCTTCTCAAACCTTAGATAAGAAAGAGTTTTCTCATACCACAAATACTTTCATTTTTTATTAACCTAACCATTCATCTCTCATCTTAGACTAAAATAGCCAAGTTTTAATGTGTTGCTCTATGGCTTACAATTGTTTGCCAGGGTTGAGGGATCCACGGTCGATCTCTCGATCGAATTCAGTGCGAATATCCTCCAGCATGCCATCATCCCCAAAAGCCCCCCACTCTGTATTGATGCACATCCTGCCCTCGTCTCCCTCCACCAGGTCAATATGTCTCAACTCCTCCATGTAGCATGCATTAGTACCCGTACCTAAGAAAGAAAGCAGAGAAAAATAAGGCTTCGCTTGTGTATAAACAAGGAGAGAGGTATACAAGAACCATATTGGACTGAAATCTCTACAAGCCTAATGAAAAAGATGACCAAAAGATGTGGATTGATTTGGCATCCAGTTTAATTAGCAAGGAAAACCGTGTCCTAATTAAATGATATTGGAATAACAAATTGGACAGACAAAAATAGTAATGGTAATTACAATAAACAACATGTACAAATAAAATCCTTACATGAAAGTCAATTAAAATGCCTTTATTTAAAACTTGAAGTTAAAGCATCAATATTTAAGGGTGTAATGTACATGTGTAATCATATGTAGTATTTTGTATGTAATCACTGTTGTGTGTCCATTATACAGTTAATATATATTATACCTGTTAATATATTATATACCTGACATGTTATGGACAAGTGAATTCACCAAAGTTGTTTTCTCTTCTCATTGTTTCATTTCATTGCATAATCACAGTGCTTCCTTGGAGGAAGGGCTAGGAAGCAGTGAAAGGAAAGGTGCAAAAAAAAAAAAGTCACCCATTGTTTAAATGCAGATAATTGATGCCGGATTCCTAATGCTATCAATTCTTTTCCCATGAAAAGTCAAGAATTTAAAAGAAAAATAAAAGCGTTATCAGCTATACAATTTAAGAAAAAAACTAACCACCTTCCACAGATATTACACAATTCTTCTCTAAACACTAGAGAAGTGGAGTAGGGGTGCAACAATTAATCGACAGCAAATATAATGGTTGACGTTCATGACGTCATCGTGCGAAGTGCGATGTGTAGGGGCGTGGCCGCTTTGTGAAGGATGCGAGAGTCAGGTAAGTGGGAAAGGAGTCACACCTGAAGAGAATGTGGATTATTACTGTGTGTGTTGTTGTTACTCGGGTTTTTTTATTTCCAGTTCTACGCAATCAACCTTTTGAAATGATATTCGCGCGAGACACAGTATTGCTGGATTTTTAGCGCCTCTTTTCCCCCTCTCTCTTAGAGATGGGAAGTCTGAATCATTTTAGTGATTCGGTTCATTAAATCTCGTTCGTCAAAATGAACGAATCTTTTTTTTTGAGTCATTTAGTTCATTTCGTTCTTTTGACCAGAAATAAAATAAAATGTTACATTTTCAATAGACAGACCCCAACACGTCTACATACATATTATAGTTCCAGTAATTAAAATATTACAATGCAGCTAAGAACATAATATAAACATAATGAGCAGCTCACCATCATATCTTCTAGTCTGAGTCGTTGGTTCTTTTGAATCTATTGCACTTTTTAGCGTCTATGGGAGACACGTGACGATAGAACGAACGACTCGGGACTTGGAAGACTCATCGAGGTGAACCGTTCAATTCTGTTTCCTGTACATAACCTATGGAGGTTTTGCGATGATTTGCGCATGCGCGCCCAGGAGAAAAACGAACGAATCACTCTCCGAGACTACTCGTTCTTCTGAGTCACGTTTAAGATTCGTACAATAAGAACATATCGTTCATGAACTACTCATCACTACTCTCTCTCTCTCTCTCTCTCTCTCTCTAAGCAACGCCACACACACACACACACACACACACACCAATTATCCATATTCTCCTCAGGTGTGTCCTTTTTCAATTTGCCTCAATCTCTGGCCCTTCACTATAGACTTAATCTCAGGTTTCCTAACATTTTATCTGAACTCACATAATTACTATCTGCTATCTTTAAGATTTCATTCAGAGTTATATTTAATTGCTGTTACTTTGTTTTTTTGTGGTTTTAGATTTTTTTCTAATCAGGAAATTTGATTTAAAGACTTTTCAATTAATTTATTTTCTTTATTATGTTGGTTGTTAGTTACCGCATTCACAAAATAACCTCAAGCTAAATTTAAAAGCTGGTAGCTAAATAAGAGCTATTAAGTAATTGACGCTGTAATCAGTTAATTAATCAGTTAATCATTTCAATAAAGGTCATAGGCTAGGCCCCATGAACTGGGCCCACGTATGTAAAGTATAGTAAGTTTTATTGTGTAAATCCAATATCCTCATGTGATATTAAATAATTCTACAGCATATAATTTTTTATACAGTAATACAATATGAGTGAATCAGTAGATTCACTCATATTGGATGAACCGATTATCAAAATAATCACTAGTTGTAGCCCTACGGTGAAGTACGATTACAGCTGTAAAAAAAAAAAAATTGCAGATAATTTGCATTAATATCTTACCAATAATCATCCCAACTTCACAGCGCTGGTCATCAAATCCGCAAGTCATCATAGTTCCTACAGTGTCATTGACCACCGCCATGATATCAGCTTCATAGTCCTAGAAATAATAGCAGAAGAAGATTATGAAGAAGAAGGGAGGGGGGGGGGGTCATACTGCACCATCGGAGCAAAGAGGGTTAAGGGTCTTACTCTAGGGAGCCTGTAACCTTCTGATCAGTAACCTAATCAGTAATTCGGCTTCCATTGCCTATTGTATCTTCCTTTAATCTCATAAATATTTTCATGTTTCAATTTTTAAAAACCAATCATAAAATAACTGGCTTCTCTTCATCCATCTAAGAAACTCTGTAGTCCATCTAGGGACCGTGGAGGCGTATTTCGATTACCATTGTATTTATTCCCATTTTACAACAGTGGTAGGACCTCTGGTCAACATTCAAACTTTGGATTGTGGGAGGAAATTGGAGTGCTCAGAGGAAACCCACCAAATATTGAGAGAACATGTAAACTTCATGCACACAGACCTGAGGTGGGAATGTAACTCAGACCCTGGAGGTGCAAGAACCTGGGGTTGTTAACCACTGAGCCACCGTGCAGCCAATAACTGGCTTAGTGACCAAATAGGATTGCATTGACTTTTAACTGTAATGTGTGCTCTCATAGGATTGTTGTTGATGAAACTCACCCCTCGCTTTTTAATGGCTTTGTTCAAAAGCTTCACTACGTCCATCCCTTCCACTCCACTGGCTTTAAAACGTTTTGTCCAGGTCAGCAAAACAGCCTAAAAAAGAAAATATATTTTTTTATACTTTTTTAAACCCCGCTAAGACTGTGAAAGCACGATCCCTGGAAATGGTTTAGTGACAGAACCACAGTAAAAGTTAAAAAAGTAAAAAGTACATGAATTCCTTTTTTAAAATTAGTTTTGACACTGTAGCTGCTCAATTTTATTTACCATAAAAAAGTCAATTATGTTTGTCCATACTTGTCCAAATGTGTTCTAAAACAATTCTAACTTCTAAAAAGACTGCAATAAATTCAGCTTTTATTTGTTAAAGTGTTTTTGTTGTAAATTAAACCTATATATAGTATATGGACCTATGCATTTATGTGTATTTATAATAGAATAGAATAGAAAATAATAAAATATCCCTAACAACTACAGCTAATTTGGGTTCAATTCAACTCTCTAAGGTACTGTAAGGTACCACTAGTGATTCACCTCATCACCCAGTGCTGTGATCTTCTGTGGTCTACCAGAATCTACCATTTGCAAGTTCTTGTGATTTAACAAGCATACACTCCAAATGTTTTGGGTAAGTGTCATTAATTTACTCTGACGTTCCAGCTTGAATTTACCAGAACAAAACATATTAGAACCACATGCAAAAATGTCATATACTGTATATAAATGGGCACCATAATCTGTTATTACACCATGTAATAACTTGTGATTTCTTGTGAAATGAACTAATTACTCCTTGACATGGAGAAGCTTAAAAGTGTTATTAATTATGATAAGATAACTAAAAAAAATTATATAAGTAATAAAGTATTAAAATAAAGTTTTTTAAATAAAATGTAAAAAGTAAAGAAAAAATAAAGAAACAACAATAAAAAGCACAAAATTCTTATATGGTCACACAGTAAATCTTTTGAAAGTTTCAGTGTTTCAATCCAATGATCTGGACAACGGAGCCCACAAAATCTTTAGTTAGTCTCAGTTTATCCATGGACTTCACCAATTATTATTACAATATTAAAAATGAATTTGTACTCTTAACATTTTCATACATACTGTAATGAAATAAGATACATAAATTGTCTTTTTGGCAATGCAGACTAGTTAAATTTCCATTTTAAAACATGCATGAATAATTGCCTAAGATTCATTTCTGCAAAGTCTGTAAAAATCACATTACTGTCTTTTAAAATGCCATTATATGACAACTCTATGTTGACTAGAAAGTGTATTTTCTTTAAAGAACTGGTTAGTGTTTGCTTGTGTTTTTTTTTCTGTCAGCCATGTTATCTCCCCAAATATTACAATGATCCCTAGTAACGTGACTAAATATGCCTTTCGGAGAAATTCAGAAATTTTTGCATTTTTATTAAGAAATGTTTTTCTCCACATTATCAAGTAATTGTTTAAATATTCAGCCATGAAAATGCTAATGCATCTATTGTGATTATTTAAAATAAAAAAAGGAAATGGACAAGATAAACAAAAAAAGAAAAGAAAAGCATGTCAGTGAAAGCAAAAGCGAGACATCAGCTTCCTCTTTTACCTCATCCAGTTTGGTCTGAGCACAAGGAAAAGAGAAGGTAAATCCCACTGGAAGTTTCTTATCTTTGATCTTTTGCTTCTCCATAAAGTCACCCAGACATTCAGCAACGTGGTCGAATAGCTGCAGAAGAAACACGAAGGACAAAAATGAACTGTTTCATCTTAAAAATATACAAGCATTGTCCTAAGTTTGTGAGATACTGTACACTGAGGACAGACAGACAGATAAATAAAACGTACCCGTGTTCCACTGCCGTGTATGATGTCTTCTGGAGTGTCATAGATCTGACTCTCCATCTGCACGGCTTGCTTCTTTTCATGAGAAACTTTCACACGCAGAATTCTGAAGTTTGAGCCTCCCAGATCCAGAGCGATGAAGTCTCCCTTCTCTGTAACACAGAAAGGAAAATGTGATGGTGTGAATACAGCACATAATTACCTAGAAGTACTTTTGCTATAAGACCTAAGTTTTATTTCACAATATAGTTTTATACAAGCACATGAATTACCAAAGGCTTTATTATCAGAGATAATAAGGCCAAGGAATTTCATACATGGCTGACTTGATGACATTGTAGTGATATTGTAGCATTATTTTAGAAAACTCTCTCAAGGGACGCCAGATTATTAACGATTGCTTAGTTTCTTGGAGGGCTTGGCTCTGTGGGTTTTAAGAAAAAGCATTTTATGGCTGTACTGAAGAAACCACTAAACTTCTTGGCAACTGATGCTTTAACAGTGACAGTAAAACTGTGATTAATGCAACTGACTGGCAAGAGCCAAAAGATATTTTACTGCAGGAATCAATACACGTTCTTTATAACCTACTCCGAATGCTTCTTAGATATGCTTAGTATGCCGAGACTGTCCATAGCACTTGTGCAGTGCTTGTTGCCAAGCAACAACTAAAGTCTGTTGTACAAGCTGCTTTGGCCTTTCTTCAGTTCGCATGTTGAATTTCTTAGGCTTGAAAATAACTGTGCTTGTTCAAGTGATATCATGTTAAGTGTTGTCTGAACAGCTCCTTTGTACCATTAGCTGTGTAAGGTCATGCTGTTTCCATTTCAGGGTGCTGTAATGTTAGAACACATCAGGAACACTGCACGTGTGTTTGGAGGAATTCAAAATTTTAATTAGTAGGCTTTACACAATAGTGCACATAATATGGTGTCCCAAAAAGTCTCCGTATATACTGTAAGAAAAATTGATCTAATTGTGGATTACGCATTAACATGAGCTCATTGTGAGTGGGAGAGACGACTTTGTATGTGTTTGCAAAGAAATGGCAATCATGTAGGTTATTAAATTTCCCCTGTCACTGTTGTTTTACACTAAAGTTAATCTGTCTCGTCTTGCATTTTTCTCGTGTGTAGCAGCTCTGGTGTGAATGAGTCCTGTAGTGACACGTTCAAAATAGACTCTTACACCAGGAGACAAAAGCATATGGATGACTTTCACTTTTAGTTTTTTTTTTTCCATTTATTTTATTTTATTCATTTATTTATTTATTTATTTTTTATTAATATCTCTTTACTGCTGAATGTCACTTGGTCTAAAATCTGAGAAATCCTTATTTTCAGCCAAACATTGCAAACCCTGGAGTATTTCTTTTTCTCATCTCCTGCACAGAAATCTCACTCTGATACTGAGGTGTTAATGAACCAGTGGAATGCAAACCAAGTCGAGTTGTGTGAAATATTGTGTCTGAAAGCGCACTCTAGTGTTCATGATTTACTATACTTACTGTCGTGTGGAAAGTATTATATAGCGCGGTGGTAAAGATAGACATGATTGTGTCCTGCTGTGATGTTCTGTATTAAATACCCATTGGCCATTTGGTTGCTCCTTTAGTTCTTAGTATGGAAGGTTGTACATTGGATAAGTTTTGTCCACTGAGAATTCTAAACAACAGTACAGAATGGTGGCATTCCAGGTGTCCTGTACAGAGATTAGGGAACGAGTTCCAAATATGGCATGAGACTACTGCAGAAGCCAAGCTTGGCCTTTACAATGACCTAGTCATCCTCCTTTATAATTAGGCTCGTAGTGCTGTAAACCTAATGCTACATGATGTCACATGGCAGCTCTTTGGACTATAAAAAGAAAGTGAATGTCCATTAAGTTCATAGGTCAAGCATTTATTGTACACCTTTTTGTACAGAGTGGGCCCCAGCCTCATAAACAACTAATAATAAGATTATGATTCAATTATTTGTCATATGTTCTTTACAGCACTATAAATTTTTTTGCAAACACCAGTTAGGAAGATGAGGTCAGGGCGTAGGATCAGCCAGGATAAAGCGACCCCTGGAGCAGATGGGGTTGAGGGCATTGCTCAAAGGTTCAACAGTGGCAACCTGGTGGTGCTGGGGCCTGACCCCCTGACCTTCAGATCAGTAACCAAGGGCCTTTACTTTTTTGAGACACCACTGCCCAAAGTGTTTTATCAGTAGTACTATACTATATATAGTGTTCACGGACGTGCCAAATCTTCACTCACTCATTCATTCCCTATATCTCTTATACTGTACAGGGTTATGGGAGGCCTGGAGCCTAACTCAGGGCTCTATGGGCAAGAGGCGGGATTTACCCCGGACAGGGTGACAATCCATCGCAAAATACTAAATTTTTATTAGGCCGTAACGGTTTCATTTATATCAGTGTACTGTACAGTATGTTCAGTTTTTATGTTCTAATGTAGCACCAGTTGCTGCTGATGCAAGAGTCATATACCAATGTCTTACACTATGCGCAAGTTTAGCATCATAAAATTTACAACCGTTTAAAGCATTATGGTTCTAACGTACAAGATGACAAAGTGCTTTTGGGGGTGACTGTACTTTATGAGAGTAAATAGTTTTTATTGCATACGTTACTGTATATTTAGAAACTAATGTTGTAGACTTTAACCCGTAAAGATCCTTCAGGTGGTTTGTATTACAGTAATTTCTTGTTGGATTAAAATAGAAGATCGTCCCTAAATGTCACAGTAGTGCTCATGATTAGGCCTGGAAAAGCTTAACTGAATATGGAAAGTGGGAACTTGGAGAGCTGTGACGTAACCCTATGCTGCTGCAGGTGATGAATGCTGGTGTAATCACTCCAGTAGTACGCTAGTAGTATTGGCACAGCATGTGTTATTCAGGAACATTAAACATTGATTCCAGAGCTGCTGAGTAGAAATTGTTGACATATTGAATGTATAAAATGTTAAAGATTTTGTAAATGCTGAGTGATCAGGTGAATGTGCTCACAACAGTATCAAATACAGTCTGCTTACATGAGCAGTTTAAAGTATTCTTTGGCACTCGTTGTTTTTAAGCAGTCAAAATTAGACCATCCCCGAGGCCACTAGTTTACAATGACACTTGTACTTGCTCAGCTGGTTTTCCATTCCTTCTCTAGTTGCATAATTATAGTCTTTCTGTTTTATCAGTCAAGCCAGACCAAATAACAGCTAGTACTAAGTCTGGATGCAAAGTTAATTAACAACTCTTAGTGTAAAAATGGTTTGCATTTAGATTTCATCAGCAATGCTTAATTTAACAAATCTTTAACAAATGTACTCAACTGATCCAACTTGACCTAGGTATGACTTGACTACTTCTCACTGGTGAATACCATTGTCACATTTTCAGTTAAATAGCACAACTGTTCATCTAGGCTAGAACTAATCCATAAAATGACCTCTTTTGTGTATGTAGCTTGTTGTCTTAATACTTTTGGCCACCAAAGCACAATATCCCATACAGTATATTAGACATATAATTTGTTCTAACAGAAATCCATGCTTCACTTTGTATGCTGTAGCTTTATAGTTAATATTCTACAGTGAAACTAGGAGCCCTTGCCCAAACATGTGGCAGCATGACTGTGCTCAAAGCGATGTCCTTAAAGACATGGTTTATGGTGTATGAGTTGCCTGCATAGAGACCTGACCTGACATAGAGACCTGACCCGACATAGAGACCTGACCCCAACTGATGCTCTCTGGGGTAAATTGAAATGCCAACTACACTGCAGACCTGCTTGCCTGCCATCATTAGTCTTGTGGCTGAATGGGCACAGATCCCCACAGCCATGCTCCAAACTCTAGTGCAAGCTTTTCCATTCAAGTGAAAGCTGTTATAGCAGGAGATGATGTAATAAAACTGGAATGGGTTGCATATAGGGGTATGGTCAGGTGCCTATATGACATTTGGTCATATAGGGTATTATAGCATGACAGTAACACTAATGGACTACATATGTAATGCATTGAGGGGTTTCTTTTTAACCCTGAGATGAATTTTATGTGACTTTTTTGATGGTGGTCTCACCTGATCCATCAGGGATAGACCTGACGAAGGTGGGCAGCATCTTGACCGTGGCTGTGGCATTGGTGTCACGGCTCAGCCCTTTCTCCAGCTCCCTACGGAAACGAGCCATGATGTCCCGCAGTGTCTCATCAGAGAAGCGCATGGAGTACAGGTACTTATCAATCTACAGATGAAAAGAACCAGTGGATTATCATTCTTTGTCCTAATTAGGCTTGTGCAATATATAGATTTTATATTTTCATGATATCCAGTGATCTTTATCGCTCATTCTATTATATTACCCAAAATGCCATCCATTACACATTTTGCAAAGGAGCTCAAAAAACCCACCACAGGATGCTTTTATGTTGTTATGACTCCAAAACATGCCAAAAAGCAGTCTTTTTTTTCACCCCAATATAATGTGAAAGGTGAAATGGGAATATGAATCAGAAAATGTCTATGCAGGTGTTTTGAACTCTCTGATATTAACAAACTAGATGTTGTTCTCTTTTCTCCCTATTATGAACTCTTGGTTTCTATCATGGAAAATGACAAATATTTTAAAATTACACTAACAACTGTCAGTATGCATATGGATTATGATAGATTAGTTTACTAATACAGTTCTGTCCATCACTATATAAGGTTTCTACCCCAAAGAATTAAATACTTATACAATGAAGCATCAGGTCTAAAACTTTACAAATATTCTTATGGTGTTGATAATTAGATAGTGATCATATGTGAACGTATATATTTATATTTATATGATAGTGAACATATATATTTTTATGACTGGAACTCTTCTGCTATATAATGTTAACAGAGAAAATGTTCATAAAAGACAGACATTGAAATATGGTTTTATATATATTTTAACAGTATACTACTCATTTTGGCAGAATCTCACCATCTTGCAGAGTTTCCATGATTGCCACAGCTGCAAACTGAACAGCTGATATTACTATTAGTTCCTACCGCTAATTGCCTTAAGTCAGAATTAATACAAATGCTTGTTTTATTAAAACAATTTACCCTGGAAAATCACTGCCAGGAAAAAAAAACAACACGCTGTCAGAAAAAATCCTAATCCGTGCATGACTAGCTCTGATATAAAAGATATTTGTTGAATAAATATAATTATAAGTATAACCTTTGGTGCTGCATGCTTTATTCTTTATATTTCTTTATTCTGCACCCTTCTTGGCCAGGTTGGCTCAATGAATAATGAAATGTACTATTATCTAACCCAAACCCAAGTCTCATATTTTATGCTCCATATATAACTGTCCGTTTTGTCCTAAAATGATCACTGTTCTCTTTTTAGTAATTCTAAAGTTTCTTTCACATTGGTGAGGAGTCTAATGGAAGCCTGTCATGTAGGTAATTGGCCTCACATCTCAAAAACAGACGACACTTGGCACAAAGAGAGCTCTGTCTCACAGCATAGGGGTCAACCAGACAGTTGAAATGTAATTCCTTATTTAATATTTAAAAAGTATCAATTACTCTTGTAATTTTGTTTATCCTTTACTTTTTTAAATTCAGCTTTTATGCACCTTACGGAGTGACACATAATTTTGTTGTATTCTGTACAATGACAAAAATCTATCTATCTATCTATCTATCTATCTATCTATCTATCTATCTATCTGTCTGTCTGTCTGTCTGTCTGTCTGTCTGTCTGTCGTACAGCTAATTAGAATTTGTTAATCAAATGAAATGCATACTAATTATATTCATGCAATAATTTAGCAGATCCTTTGAAGCCAACCATCTTGGTTTTGCTGATTCATGTTACTACTCTGTGTTGTAGTAATGGGGGGTGCACAGTTGCTATGGGAGATTCAGGCTGGGCTTTGTATTTGAGGTCATGGCTGAAGAATGTGATTTCCTGGAATTAAAGGACACAGGCTTTACACTGCTGGATGAATGATTTGTATCATGGATCTTGCATACTTATAACCATTTTCTAGATATTAGAGGATTTTGTAGGTTTCTGTAGGTGAAACTTGATCTTTTTTTTAATGGCACATTTTAAAACACATACATGTTTAAAGGACGCACAGGCCAGGTTTGTAATTTTCTGCTTGTTCAAACATATTTAGATTAGATGGTGTGTAATTGCCCTATTGCGCAATGGGCTTTAGTACAGCTTTCTCAAACTAAGAAGGAAATAATGCTGTTAAAATTGAAACAACTGATTGAGGGTAAAATAAGCTATTGAGAATACCTTGCATGTTCTGACTTGGCCAGAATTCTGCAGCTCCATATATTGTATGCAGCCAATGCATGTGATAAACAAGATTTTAAAAATATAGATATATTTAAATGTTTAAATATTTAATTTGAAGACCAAAGATAGTAGAGGTCATCTTCTTGCTTGGTATGACACACTCAATTTACAAACATGTGCACAATTTATAGCTGCTTCAAAATAGTTAACGTAGTTGTTATTATTATAATTACATTTGTTTGTATAAACAAAAACAACTGGCAGAGATTATGTTGTAAAATTATTGCCGCAAATAAGGTGGCTCCCTGGTGGTCAGAAGCTAAGACTGGTCGTCCCTGCTGCTAGTCACGTTCATCCTGGCTGTTGTCATGGTAACCTCAGAGCCTTTTGCCTCTTACCTCTGACACCACCCTCTGTAATAAGTCCTAAGGCCCATATAACAACATAAAATGTTTGTTATGTCTGAGCTTATAACTAACACTTCCTCTTTGTCACAGTTTAAATGCATACATTACTCAGCAGAGGAAGTCTGACACATTGTTTAAGGTACAATATTGGCTGCTTGAAGCTGCCGATCTAAAATGTACTATGTACTCTACAAATATTACATTTGTCCCAAGCTGCAAACACACACACACACACACACACACACACACACACACACACGCTTAAGCTTATTAAACTTTCCATTTGATTTAAACATTCTTTAATAGTGCTTCTTCAGTACACGAGTCATGCTTCACGTTAGCATGCCTTTCCCGGTGCACCAGTGAGGCTAAACGTGCTTCTGCCCTGTTCGGGGGAGGGGATGCTCCATTCTGCTGAAATTCAATACTCCATATGTCGGAGGAGGGGTAGTGTTCCTCTCCCCCACTTTGTACATAGGGCACCATAGAACAAACATAGAAGTGGTAAAAAAAATCGAGCCCACTAGCCATCTAAACTCATTGACATCCACATCCTGATTTCAAGGACAATGCAGCACAGGCCCGTTTCTTAGTGATGCCCTATGCGTCACTTCCCACATACACACTCAAACCTGTCTGCCTGTTCGGCTCAACGTCACAGACAACTAACCTCTGACGTAGTATCTGGAGAAAGAGATACGTGAGGCAGCGCGCATCTCTCCACTCTAAGCCCACCCACAAACCCCAAAACACACTTGGGTGTTATAGAAAGTCACATGCTGTATAGGGCACCATGCAAGAGAAATTGGGACTGTTTTATAGGCTAGAAGATATCACTCACCTTTTTGACCTGATCATCCTTCAGCTCAGTGAAGTAGTAGGCCAGAAGCTGTGCAGCTATCATCCTGATCCACTACTGTAGGGAAACTGAAATGGAGGAGGAAGTGAAGGCTTTTACGGGTCCTTTACAGCAAGGTCAAGGAGGCGTTCGGTGATTCAGAGGAGACGGGGTGTAAATGCTAAAAACGATAAGCCGGCATGTAGACAGTTCCTTCCAAGCGTAATATCTGTATTCTCTTTCTCTGCTCAGCATGTAATGCGCTTACATGAGATGCAGCAGGGCTGGGATGGTGTCTGGGTTAGGCCCTACCCACTTCCTGCTTTGCTACTGGCTGAGCTTGACATGCAGCCTGACTGTCAGTCTCCCCCCATTTTTTGCCTTCTCTAGTGCTCATACCCTTCCCCTCCCTTTCTTTCTCACTCTCCTTCCCCTCCTCTACTCCCTTCTCTTCCTTGTCTCTCTCTGTCTCTCATTGGAGGAGAGAAGTAAGGGCTTCAGGGTTTTCTGGATGGGAGGGGGAGAGTCACGTAGCGCACATTCATGATACGGCATTGGTCAGCCGGAGCTGAGGCATTGTTTCCCTCCCAAAGCTCTCCTCTCTTTCTCCTCCATGAAGGGCAAGCCTGCTGGAGGTTATAGAGGAATGCCTTCAGCAAATTCTGCCAAGTAATGCTATCTATGTTAACACATAGACATGTCAGTATACAGAGGTTTTACTTCACTTCCTGATTCTTTAGAATTTTATTTAGCCACCTAACAACAAGTGTGCGAAGTACCGAATACCATCGTTTAAAGAAAGGCGAATGCATGGTGAATAACATACTTTTAGAGAGCCAGTTACCAAGGTCAAAAGGTTAAGAAGAAATGTAAATACAGCTGGTATTCAAAGAGAAAAGAATGAAGCATGCATGAGGTGACGCTTGGTCCCAGGAAAAACTATATAAAAAGAAAAGCAAGAATTGAATCAGCTTCAAGATATCACGCCAAATAAGGTTAAATGGTGTTTACCCACATCAATATAATGTAAAGCAGGTCTCGCAAAAATATGAAGACGTATAAACTCATTTTACAAGAACGCTTGCTATGGTTCACAGTTTATATATACTGATGATATTTAAAAGACAGTAGGAGCACACTTTTGATATGTGACTTAGTAATGTTGAAATTCACTCATTTTCCATCCATCCATATAAGAACCTCTGTAGTCCAACTAGGGACTGTGGAAGACCAATGGTGACCATTGTATTTATTCCTATTTTTGTTACATTCACACGCTCGTTCACGGGCAGTTTGGGAACACCAATTAGCCCAATCTTTGTGACTTTGGGAGGAAACCAGAGCATCCGGAGGAAACCCACCCAGCACGGGGAGAACATGCATTCAGACCCGAGGCAGGAATATTTATACATAAATATATACAAGGGACCTTCTAAGTGCATTAGAGTAGCATAGAATTCTATAGAGGACAAAAAAGGGAGTTTTCCCCTCACAACTGTTTTGTTATTCTGCACAATCAAACGTCTCGGTTTGACTTGAACATTCTTGTATTTTCTTTTTTTTAAATAGTCTCCCTAATTCCTTATTTGTTAGCAGTGTTTTGTTGTTATTTTCTTTTAGAGATAATATTATCCATAAAGTGTAAATGGGAACGAAGAACATTTTTGCATTAGAGGCTCTGGCTTACTCCCCACTTACACAGATATTACCAAAAAGTATCATATGTACAAAATTTCCTGTTCCTACTGTTACCCTAAAAACTTCCTGTTTTATTTAAATGTCAGTGAAATCACAGTCTGTAGTGAAATCATGTGTAATAAATCTGTTATTGTACCATGTCATCATGAATTCCTAAAAATCACTGCCCTTTGACTTATTTCCTGTACCTCTACGTAATGCTAAATAAAAATGTTTTTTTTTTTTTGGAATGATGACGATTTTCAGGCAGTTACAAAGTCTGGGCAGTTACAAATTCTCACACATTGAGCATGTTTATTGTGTTCACAAAAGTCTGATTAGAGCAATTACACACCACAGAGGCAAGCGTTACAATCTAGATCATTTACTACCATGGTAGCTGTGACAAGTGAGTAAAACCCTATTCATGCTTACTGGCAAGCATAAAATGAAACGTCATAGGCAAACATTTCAGGTTAACAATTAGACAGACTGAGTGGAACTTGATTTGTTTATATTCATTCTTTCACAGATAGCCAGTACTTTACAATATTAAGGCGTTTCCCAGATAACAAACAAGCTTAGAAAACCATTTGGGCAAGTATCGGTTTTACATGTTACCTTAAATTACCTTGAAAAGTTATAATATGCAGGTTAAGGTGATGTATTTTTTTGTTCTATGTAGTTTGTGGTTTGCACTTCTTGATATTACTGGAGACAACTTTTTTGGAAGGTGAGTTTAAGCTAACAGGAGGACTGGGGAATATAATTTTAATTAAGAACCCTATATTTGGCAATAACAAAATTATTTTTATTACAATAGAATAGAAAACAGAAATGCATGGTCAATATTACACATTAGTGTCAAGAAGCACGAACTATCCTACTATGTTGATTTCAGAATTGCTGTTTTAAAGAACCTTATTGGAGAATATACATGAACATTTCAGTGTAACTTTGGGATTTCTAACAAATACTGTGCATTTAATCCTCAAACCTAATTTAACAGGAAAAAACTTCATGTTGAAAAGATTTGGACAACAAGTTAGTACCAGTGGCCCTGTTCAATATTTATTACCATAAATTATTGAAGGATGTTTAATAATTTAAACAGAACAATTTTTATTTAACAAAGGACAGCAAGTATGGCTCCAGGTATCTGAAATATCTGTTATAATGGATTGTGATGAGGTAAAGAAATAATCTGCACATGTTGAATTGATTCGGCAGAAGCTAAGTGCTGTCTGGTGCCACGGCAGGCCAAATCACAGACAGCTAATCATTTCCTGTTGCTGTCCAAATTTACACAATTAAGCAAGTATTATTATCCAAAAGCTTCTGGTAATATGTAAGCAACACACAAAGTATACGAACATCGTAAAATCTCTGTTTTCTCAATTTTATACATGGTTGAAGACATGGTAGAATGGTAGAAAAGATAAATCACAGTGTTATGGAGGGATTTAAGCAATGGCACTTACATAATCCAGCCGTGACAATAGCACTATGAGTGATGAGTTTTGACATCTGCAGACCAGTGCACACCCTCATGAAAGCTGGTACAATGCAAAGTAATCGTCATTGGCAGCTTTCCTTCCAGAACCTACATACAACAGTGATCATGAGCACTGGAGAACAGATAAGCCTCAACAGCTGATAAAACTGTCACATCTAAAGTGAACTGTTTAGTGGCACAGACACTTTTATTATCTTAACCAGTGCAGTAATAATAGAGATTTAATGAAGTATCACAGACAGTTTATGATATCATTGCATTATTTGTGTACATGTGTACATTACACTCAGCAGTATCTCATGCATGCATAGTGGTATATATTGTTGTAGGCTTTGCCTGTAAGTGAAGGAAGTTGTTTGGCGTGAGCAGGGTGGATTAACATGACTAGTTTTCCGTTTATTGCAGCTGATCTGATTGAAGTCTTGTATCTGTATAATCCTACTCAAGCTTAATTTAGTATATAGGCTCATAAGTTTGCATTCACTGCACTCTCTCTCTCACTGGCCAATTTAGTGTTGGAGGTTTCATGGCTAAATTTGACCAGCCTGAAATTTTGAAGAACACATTCACTTCCATCAAAATGTCTAACTCCTACAATGTCAGTATGCCCTGTTCTTTTGCCATATTTTCTATTCAGATTAATGTTGTGTGTGTTTCATTAGAAAACAATAAAATTGTGATATACAGCTCTGGAAAAAAATTGTGATTTTTTTTTTTTTTTTATGACCTGCTGACACTATTTCTCTTAAATTTAAAATATAACTATTGTTATTTGGAGTGTATATTTAAAGCAAATGACTACATCACAACACATTATAATGATCCAAGATCATGCAGAGCTTTAATAACGTAATAACTTAATTTAATAACGAATTTGTTAACTAATTGAATTAATGCTTTGGCTAATTAACATTAAGAAATCAGTATTTGGTGGAATAATCCCATTTGCAGTTACAGCTTTCATATGTCTTGGCATGGTCTTTCTCCAGTTTTTCACATTGCTGGTAACGTTATACCACTCTTTTTTGTAAAAAAGCAAACAGCTCAGCCTTGCTTGATGGATTGTAACCATCCAGCTTCCTCTTAAGGACATTCCAGAAATTTTGTGGAGTAAATTGCAGTGCTCTCATTTTTTCCCCAAAGCTGCATACATTGTACATTATCAGCAGGTTTCAGGCATATTTATTAATGTGACTTTTTGTAAAACTAATTTCAGTTTTTTTCTTTTATTAAAAGAAATCCCATCACCAGAGTCAGAATATTAATACATTTTATTTTATTTTTTAAGGTTTACAGCATTGATTTCTATAATAGTAATAATAATGCATAATCAAACCACATAATTTTTCTACATTTACATTAATACATAATCATTCCACATTTTTTACATTTTGGGAAAAGAAATAGCTGAATGAAATGCTATACGTAACCTGTCTTCACAACACACAAACTCATAAACAAATGATTAACAATCCTGTAGAGTTAATACACATAGCACATTCTCAAAGAAATGCAGTTTTGTGATTTTGTTTTGTCGTTGTGAACTCACTGGTCTTCTTGTGCCTGAGCGCCTGTTCTTGGTGAGTCTGAATACACTTGTAACATTCCAGAATACAAAGGCACTTTCCGCTCTAGAGGAGCCTTATCCCTGCTATTCTCTCTGCCTGCCCATGCAAACCTGCTCACTCACATGATAAAAAGGAAAAAGGGGGGAGGCCTAGACGGGGCAGTTTGTCACACAGTCAGTGTGTGATAGCAGTGAAATCATCCACAGAGCCTTAGATGAAAGCACAAAAAATAAAACACAGTCTGTCCTTAATACTTCTGCAGATTCAGGGTTATCAGCTTCTGCATTGTATATCCTGGTGGTTCATACTTTGTAGTTTTCATTTAAAATGCTACATAGCCAAAATAACTTATTTTTTAAAAGTCAAGTTCTATCCAGATGTTGTAATCATATCTGACAAAAATCAGAAAGTATAGAAACTGCTTTAGCTTCCTGATGCTGTCCGTTTGTCTGTATGTATTATGTGCTCCCAGGTACCTTTGCGGTTAGGCTGTGGCTACAGATATACTGTATAGCATCTCCCAGTATACGATCTTCTGGCAAAATAACAATGCACTGCAATACGGTTATGTCTTCTTACAATACTGACGAGCCACAGCTGTAATAAGGGCTGCTCCCTTCCCACTGCCGTCCTCAGACAGGATGAAATTCACCTCACACTTGGGAGCAAGTTCTTTCACAGTGTCTTTTAAAATCCCTGAGAAGCTGCAGAGAGAGACAGAGAGAAGAGACTTGAAAGAGTCTTGAAAACTAAAAACTAAACCAGATTTTAAATCACAGGCTCGATGATGCTGTATCAGTTTTAGGGGAAAAGTGATGATATCCCAGAATTTACTTACTGTGGATGGAGTTTGTATAGCGTGCCATCCACCCCTACAGTGATGTCTAGATGGTCTAGTCCTCTGTCCTCCCTGATTTTCTCTACAATTCCAGCCATTCCTGCACCACAGAGCTGTGCAGCTCGGCGTGACACAACACCACACACTTCCTTAACAATGATACTGTCGTTGCATGTGCTGTCCAGGCCCAAATGCTGCAGAATAGATCTGACTTGCAGTAGCGCCAAACGGTCACTAGAGGAGGCCATCAACAGGTTAGTGAACAGAATATGCAGAAGCATCAAAATAACCATGATATCTCTATTACTCCCACTCACTTACTCACTCACTCACTC
The DNA here is from genome assembly GCA_013621035.1 of Clarias magur. Classification (NCBI taxonomy): domain Eukaryota; kingdom Metazoa; phylum Chordata; class Actinopteri; order Siluriformes; family Clariidae; genus Clarias; species Clarias magur. The sequence continues at coordinate 1,568,308 of QNUK01000129.1, read as the reverse complement.
ACTCATCGTCTATGCTGCTTTATCCTGTATACAGGGTCACGGGGGGCCTGGTGACTTTCCCAGGAGACTTAGTGCCAATTTATCGTAGAGCACACATACACACACTCACACACTATGGGCAATTTGAGAACTCCAATTAGCCTAGTCCGCATGTCTTTGGACTGTGGGAGGAAACCAGAGTACCCAGGGGAACCCATATATAATGTCTAATCAAGCTGAGTGTATTCTTATACAATTTATGCTGCTTTTCACTCTGTTCATCATTCAAACAACAAATAGTTTATATGACTACTGTTCTCCTTGAAGGTTTACCTTTCGATCTGTGACAGAAACTTGGTCTCAAATATGCCCCTTGTCTTAAGAGGCTCTGTAATGCGGCCACGAAACAACAGACCCCGTTTGGTGAGATCTATGAGAATCTGCCTGACAATTTCTCCAAGGTACATTCCACTGGTCATCTTCTCAAACCTGTGTGCACAAAATAAAATGTTTAAGCTCAAGTGCTTCAAGGCCTGAAACTGGCCTTATTTAGTATCTGTTGTAAAATGGAGATGACATCCAGCTTCTAAACAAGCATGTATCGATTGTATTAGGGCATCGGTGGCTCAGTGGTCGGTTTCTCGCTACCATGTGGAAGGCCTGGGTTCGATTACCACCCAATGCAGAAACCCCAATCACTGGATGCAGTGCTGGTCCCAAGCCCGGATAAAATGCGACCCGAGAGGCATGCGTCAGGAAGGGCATCCGGCTTAAAACCTATGACAAGTTGGTGGGCGGGTCGGATGGTTCATGTGGTGACCCCTAAATGGGTCCAACAACAACTCCTAAGTATGGATTGTGTCATAAGCACTGCGACAAGTCTGAAGGGCCCAGTACTCTTGTCATACAGTGCCCCCATGTGGACAAACACTGAACAATCACTAACCACCACAAATGAAATACACAAAACGGTCAACAGCTTGTGTACACCTCTGACAGAAAGTTAGAAGCACACAGTTGCCTAAAGTGCCTTGTGTCCTTCAGCATTAACCACCAAAGTGAAAGCCATTAATATATGGTTTATAGTGGAAGAACTTGAGTGGCCTGTACAGAGCCCTGACCTCACTGAACGCCTTTGACGTCCACACACCAGGCCTCCTTACCGAGAACTCCTCACCCGACTTTAATGCCTGACCTCAGTAATGCTCTTGTGGCTGAATAAGCACAAATTCACAGACACACTCCAAATTCTCCAAAAAGTGGTTATGTAAGAGTAAGCGGAGACCAAATGCAGATGAAGACATATGGGTGTGACTGTAACATGTCCTCATACCCTTGGCCGTATAGTGCATGTTTAAAAAATACGTAAATAAAAAAGGAATTGAAAGTATTAATGGTACACTGCCTGCCCCGTGAAAATAGTCAGTTTCAGAAGGGCCAAATTATTGGCCTGCTTCAAGCGAAGAATACATTGAACTTACAAGGAACTGTCCAATGCATTATTAAAATCTGGAGGGATTGTGGTGAAGTGTCAGGTTTGCAGAAGAAATGTCATAATGGACCATGATCGGAGATTGCTTAAACACTTGGGAAGGTTTCACTGTAAAAATATCGACAGTAGAAACCACAATTATGTAAGCATTTCCCCACACACTGGACTGATGCGTCCAGATTGACCCTAAACAGCGTTGAGGACGGAAGCGCAGATTTTTCCATCAATGGATTTTTTTTTCTCTTCTAATGGCATAGGCATATTCCAGGACTCTTTTTTTTAAAAGAGTGGTACTGGAAGCAGGAGGAATCATTTTCACACATTACTTGGCCTCCACAATGGCGTACTGTAAGCAAAGCTAACAGCAGTCAAATAAAATATTCATGTGTGTGCCAGGGTGGATACATCTTATAGTGAATTGGCACAAATTATATATTAAAAATATAGATAATATAACTAGCAAATGTGGGTGAATAAGATAACATAGCCACTCTTACCTCTGTTTTCCCACATTCAGGGAGCCAAAGTCCACCTCCCGGTCAAATCGTGTCCGTATATCCTCAATGTTGTCATTATCACCAAAACCACCCCATTCAGTGTTCACACACATGAGCCCCTCATCCCCTTCTGCTGTCTCAATGTTCTTCATGTGTTCCATGTAGCACACGTTGCTACCCGTTCCTGCATGATTATGGAACACCCAAACAAAATCCAGAAAGCGTTTAAGATATTTTTGTAATATATGCCTTAAAAAGAGCATCTCTTTATTCCCATATAATGTGATAATCTTTTGTTAAGCAAAAACAAAAAATGTCTTCACTATGAGCTTTAATTAAAAGCTGTTATGCACTATCATGAGATTAAATCAGGCTATCAGAAGGTACTTTTTTTTTTTAAAGGAAGTGATAAAAACCATACCAGCAATCAGTCCAATTTCACAATTAGGATCCTCATATGCACATGTCATCATCGTGCCAACCGTGTCATTTACCACAGCAACAATATCGAGATCAAATTCCTAAGGGGACACAACAATTTAGGACAAACAGAATTATTCCCTGTCACTCCCTTTTTAATGCACATATACTGTATAGTGTACAAGTTTCACGTCTTACATTTCGTCTCTTAATGGCCTCTCTTAACATTTCCACCACATCATTCCCCTCACAATGAGTAGCTTTAAAGCCTTTGGTCCAGCTCACCAAGATTCCCTAAAAATACTTTGCATTTAATGACACTGTAATGTTTGATGCATTCCTCAAAAATCATCTATTTGAGTACTGGATACACCCTCTGATAAGCCCTGATAATGCCTTCAGTACCTTATCTATTCCAGTCTGTCTGCACGGAAATGAGAAGGTGAAGCCAAGGGGCAGGCAGACGTTTTTCATCCCCATGTAGTCCAGGAAATCTGATATACAATGCACTATGTGATCAAAGAGCTGAAAGAAAAAAGAACATTTCTTAGCTATAGATTCATCTGGATTAACCATAACGTTTTCTTTGCATGACTGAATAGTTGTGTACTTGAAAGCGTGCATGTGCCATGCATGATCACCAGCATTTATATAAAAGAAGACATAAATTTGCACCTCCTCTCCAGTGCCTTGCATGATTTCCAGTGGGATGGCATAGATCTTGTTATACATGCGGACAGATTTGCGAATTCCGCTACGGATCTTCACCACCAGCACTCTGAAATTTGTTCCGCCCAGGTCCAATGCCAGGAACTTTCCTGTCTCTGTAGTAGGAATGTACTGAATCAGTAATTAAATAAATCAGTATACACATTTTAAATCAGTTGTAAAAATTGCAACTGGGATCATCAATTGGTGGGCCATGTCCTTCCTTAGGTAGCAGGCTTCCTCTGGACCAAACTCTTTGTGTGTGTTTCTGTGTTATTCTGAGAAGCAAGCATGTAGGTGAGGCAAATCTCTGTTTCAACCCCTTAACATGATATTTAAAAAAAATCAATTTTGGTCGTGGTTCACTAAATTAGGTGTACTTGTAAAAGTAGATGGGCAATATTTTTTATCTTGTTTCAGTAAATTCGTGAAGACAAACAGTTTCAATGCACATTCTGTTGTTGTGTGGATAAATATGTAGTGCCCTACACAGTGTGCAAAAGTCAATTACATTATGCATAGGTATGATTCTTGTGAATGATGGTGTAAAAAACGATTGACGTTTACAGATTTCAGGCACAGTACAGGGATGGGATGAAACTCGGCCACCTCCCCCTGTGTACAGTCCTGACCTTTAAGCCATTTCCACATATTTGAGCCATTTAAGGTGTTCCTGGTGGGTCATCTTTTCAGACCAGAAGCAAGCGGTCCGATCATGGCTCCGGCATACTGGGAAAACATTTTACCTTGATGGTATCCAATCACTAGTGAAACTCTGGCATAGGTGGATCAGTGTAGTAGGGGATTATATAGAGAAAAAAGGTAGTTTTTACTCTTATGACTATGTTTTGTTAATCTGCACAATCAAAAGTCCTGGTTTGACTTGAACACTCCTCATATAATCTTGTTTTTTTTTTTTTTACTTTTAATTTTTTACCTGTGCCATCTGGAGTTCTGTAAACATATGAGGGCAGCATTTTGACTGACGCGGTTGGATGTGTGTCCTTTCTGAGACCACGCTCCAACTCTATTCGCATCTTGTCTTTAACCTGTTGGAGTTGTGTGGAGCTGAGTTTGAAATCTGCTAGGGTATTGTCAATCTCTTTGCGTTGTGATGCTAGACGCTGAGCGACCGCAGTCACCATGGCTGCCCCTTTACTGCTGCCACTCTCCGACAACAAAAACCGGACATGGCACTCAGGCACCAGGCGGCGCACCACTTTATGGAGTCTCTTTGAAAACCTGCAGAATTCAATTACAATACAGAGACCAACATATTCATATGAGTACTAGCCATACAGATTGAATCGTTATTTAATTGAAATGGCTACAACTGCAAGGAGAAAGCAGGCTATCATACTGGGGGTGAGTTCGGTAGACTGTTCCATCCACTCCAACTGTAGTCCTTAGTATCTTTAGCTTCTTGTTCCTACGGATGCGTGTGAGGATGGCAGCCAGTGCAGCAGCACATAGGTTAGCCGACCTGAAGGACACAATGGTGCAAACGTGCTGGACGGCAATGCAGTCGTCCTCTGTGGGACTAAGCCCCAGCTCTGTAAGGATATCCTTTGTGTTCGTTAGCCCATCTTTGTACCTGGAAAAAGAAACCAATGTATAGTACTGTACAAAAGACCTGAGAATTATGCATTTTTTATTTCAAAAAGCCAGACTTTCTTGTTTGCTAAACCACACGGTGACCTATGAATCATTCAAGCATAAAATTCATCTAATTCAACCATGAAGAAATGGAAGCCAGAAAGAAACATGTGCACATAATGGTAGGTAATAAGGCCGGTGATTAGTTAGGCCTTATTACTGGTAATAGGCCTTATTACCAGTTCAGCATTCAGAACTGGTGATTCTGAATGCTGAGTGGTTGGAACAGGCGAGAGGGCAAATGATGCTATTCTTAAATTTAAATTACCGATATTTAAACTGTCTTTAGGCACAAAATAAAAAAAATTGTTCCCATTTTTTCAATTTAATCTACATCATTTGAATTCATTTAACATGAAGAAATGAGCGGTGGCTCAAGACTTTTTCACATTGCTATAAATAACTAAAAACTCACCTATACTCAATTATCACATATACACTAATAAATATCTAATGTTAGCTGAATTGCTCTTGCTGAAGCATGGTGACGTGTTGGAAACAACTTACTCTTCTATCATGCAGATGTGCTTAGTCTGAAAGCTCCCTTTTGTACGGAGAAGATCTGAGACTAATCCTTTAAACAGAAGACCACGTTTAGCCATCTTTAACAGGATGAGCCTCACTAGTTCTCCCATGTACATCCCACTCACCATCTTCTCAAACCTTATGGAGACACAAGCACAGGAATTATAAACAAGAATCATACTTATTTTTGATTATTGTCAGTTTGTAGATAGAAATATCAATTAATAAAAGCAGATATTGTAAAAAAAGAAAAGAATATTGATTTGGAATCGTCTTAAGGAGGCACAATATTCCCAAATTTGTATTCGTTTACCGACTGCTGCTACTTAATTGTAAATATTCCTTCATCCCTGTGAATCAAATAAGTCTTCATTTAGTTCAAAATCTCACAGTTGTTTTCCAGGGTTGACAGAGGCGGCATCAATTTCCTGGTCATAGCTGGTAATGAAATCATCAAGCACCCCGTCATCTCCGAATGCTCCCCATTCTGTATTGATGCACATTCTGCCCTCGTCTCCCTCCACCAGCTCAATGTGTCTCATCTCCTCCATGTAGCATGCATTAGTGCCTGTACCTAAGGAAAGACAGAAAATTGACATTATACCTATAGGTTTTGGTTAAACATCAGATCAGGAGAATATTATCACATGACTGCTGCTCAGATTGTAGTTCAGGAAATTTCCAGACACGGTCAATATGGTCTCACCTACGATGAATGCAGCTTCACAGTGCTGGTCATCATATCCACAAGTCATCATGGTCCCCACTGTGTCATTGACCAGCGCCAGAACATCCACGTCAATCCCCTGTTTTCACACACAACACTGACTTTTAAAACCCCTTTGTCTTTTTTTTCCCTAAGACCATCAGTCTAAATAGAATTATCATATATACTGTATTTTCTCTAAAGTTGCTTCCATACCCCAACTCTGTTGATGGCTTGTCTCAGTAGCTCTACCACATCAGCACCTCTAACTCCTCTGGCTTTGTAGTTCTTTGACCATGACAGCAACACACCCTACATCATTTTAAGACTGTATTAGTAACTTTGTGTAAATAATTTGAGAGGAATTATCAGGTAGGATGATCTCTTTGTGCTTTGTACCTCATCAAGTTTAGACTGCTGATAGGGGAACGAGAAAGTGAAGCCCAGCGGCATTTTCTTCTGATTGATTTTCTTCTTCTGCATGAACGTTTTTAAAGACTCTGCCACATGATCAAAAAGCTGTAAGACATATAAAGGGACTGGAATAAGGGTAAACTATTTGGGCTGTTCGGTAATAAAAATAATTGCTCTGTCTCATGTACCTATCAGTATATAATAAAAATGACAGCAGAAATTGTGTGAAAGCGGATTATAGGTCAGTGGTGATTCAATTCCTAATTGCGTAACAAATTCAGTTCCTTGAAATAGTTAACATCCCTGCCAGTTACGTATAAAAGTATGATTAATAACTGCATTATTCACTAAGAACTTTGCATTGCTATCCCAGTTCTTTGTTTTAAAAGGAAAGTCTTTAACTGTACATTTACTAAATCTTTTCAATAACTCAATGTACGCACATCTGTTCCTCTTCCATTGAGAACCTCCTCAGGAACTGGAAAAGTCTCGCTCTCCATCTGAACTTTCCTCTTTCCGTCATCAGATACCTTCACCTGAAGGACTTTGAACTTGGAACCACCAAGATCTAGTGACAGGAACTCGCCTTTTTCTAGATATGTCACAATCACATAAAAAAAAAAAAAAAAAAAAAAATATACACACACACATAGCACACACAGTAATGATTAATTAGCCGTAATCAGTATTTAATGATGTTGTATCATGATAAGTGACCATGGACTGTACTGATATGTTTGACTGGGCTTAAGTATTTAATATGACATTTAGCTCATAAATACGTGAGGTGCACCTGAGCCATCGGGAATAGAGCGGACGTGTGTAGGTAGCATTTTGACTGTAGCTGCAATGTTGCTCTCTTTAGACAGGCCTTTCTCCATCTCGTGACTAAACCGAGACTTGATTTCCAAGAGCTGTTCATCAGACAGACGCATGGCATATAGGAAGCGGTCCACCTGAGTAAAAAGTTAGAAATAAACAAATAATTTATTCAAAAGGAATAATTGTATCTGTATTGGCTTTCCTTTGTCACAGGCTTATGTGCCTTTTGACTTGGACTTGAGTATTATTAAATATGATGTGAATGAAGACAACTAGTTAAATAAAAGTCTTGAAAAGTATTTGATGTTTTCGGTCTCAGTCTTGACTTGGTCGTGCTTCCATTTGGACTTTCACAAACAAACAACCAACCCATGTCACATTCCCTTTACAGCACAATGAAATTCTTTTCTTTGCATATCCCAGCTTTTTAGGACGTGGAGATTGACTCAGTGTTGACCTATTCTCCGATTGTTCTATTTTTAGCCTTGACTACAGCCCTACTTTAAAACTTGCAACATTTGCAATTCTGTACTTTTGTGGTTAATTGCACTGCAAAAGTCCAAATATTTGAACTACGATCAACACGAACACCAAGAATAACTACATTTCCATTACTTATTAACAGTTATTTCTTCAGTCCAAATATTTGAACTGAGATCAACAGTAATGACAGAAATATCCATTACTTATTAACAGTGTTATTCCCGTCTGATGGTGGCATTGCTCCATGAAATTTCATGGTTATCTACAAAACATGTAGGATGAGTAATAGAGAGAAAAGTAATATCAGTGGTGATTTGGACATTGATTATAATTATATGACATTTCAAAAGATAAAATGGGCACTCCTCTTTTTAGGGAATGTCACAAGAACAGAAAACATATACTATCCAAAGAATGAAAATAAATATTTAGCATTACAGACAGAAAAACACAGCAGTATAATTGTCGTTTATTTCTAAGACCAAGGTGGGAGACTTCCGTTAACACAGGTTCTACCTTAAAGTTAACAGAAAGGTCAAGGTCCTTAGTCTACATGGCCGTGGCTGTCTTCCTAGAGAACTGAGATATGAGGAATATGAGGGTTAATGATTCTCTGGTGCTCTGTGGAACCATATTCATTATCAGCATCAGGCGATTGGATCAGAATGATGTGGCTGGCCCACAGACCAGTCTGAAGTTACTAATGCAACCTGCTGTTTGATTCACGCAAGAGAACAAAATACCAATTTGTAAATGAAATATCTAAATTATATTCTTGTCAATCAAATTCTAATTAGGGTACCGCAGAAGTACACAACACATATTTGCAAATGACATTTTTAATTCACAAACACTTATTTTAACAATTTATAAAGCAACAAACAGTACCTTTTTGATCTGATCCTCCTTCAGCTTGGTGAAGTAAAAAGATAACAAGTGTACGGCGAACATCTTGACTTCTTTAACTATCTCAAGGTGCCTTCAAAATTTTTGAATGAAAACACAAGAAACCCCCCCTTGTGTTTTCCTCCCAGGTCTTGTTCGTTAAAAAATTCTTCTGTTGGAGTTTTGTTGCTGTCTATGGTTTTCCTCCCAAGTGTCTTATCTGTGCATTAGATTGAACTTTTCTGCTGTTGTTCCTCAGAGAGTAGGTTAAGGGTTCTTCCTCTGCTCTCCTGTTAAACCCTCCCACGTCAAGCTAAATCATTAATGGCAGAAATCTCGCTCCTGGGCCACCACTCTTCCATCTCTCCTAGCAATGTGTTTGGCTGTGTTCCAGTCATGTCTATTCCTTTGGGACCTGCGCAGTGCGTTCATGCAAACAGACACAGTACAACAATAGTTTAAAGAGATCTGCCCCACGCCACCCTATGGAGCCTGTAAAAAACATCCTCAGGGTGCAGAGGAAAAAGTCAGTATAAATAACTTTCAAGAACAGTTCGAACAGAGTGTTTATCGTTACTGAACTGAACTGAAGTGATCAGAGAGATAATTTGACATTGTTTGCAGATGTGCCCAGATAATCTCAAGCTATTGATTAATGTCTTGGTTACACTTTAACCACCCACACTAAACCTAGCTTTGATCTGTAAAAGTTTTGAGGCGGTAGTTTCAGTGGTAGCAGTGATGGCACTAGTAGCAATCATGTGAAGGATATTTTATTTAGTGATTTGCTATAAATTTATTCATGTGGATAAGTTCATTTAGCGTTTTATTTTATAGCCAGGATCATTATACGACATGAGTTTCTATGGTTGCAGTAACGATAGGATTAAATTGACATGTTCAGCAAATACAAAACATGACAGGGTAATGTGTTAAATCAACTCCGTGTTAAGTAGCTGAAAGAAATCTTTACTGGGTATCTGAAATAATACTATTTGTAATCCGAAGCCATATGCTCTATAGCTACTAATATACAGATATTCACAAAGTGGTACACTCCTCACATCTTCTGGCAAATATTTAGTTATACTTTTCGGGTGGACAACACTGCATAATGGACTCTGACCAATGAAAAGTAGTCAGTTGTTAAAGTTATGTTTAGCAGTTGTAATTTAGTTGTCTCCTGCAAATAACTAAAAATACATCCATTATAGCTGACCTCTGGCAACAAGTTGGTACACCACTAAGTGAAATGTGAATGTCATATTTTTGTGTGGCCGCATCAGTTTTCCAGCCGGCTGATTCTCATGGACATGGAGATCACCAGAGCTTCACAGGTTGCCACTTGAATCCTCTTCCACTCCTCCTTCACAATATCGACGGAGTGGCGGATATTTGACACCTTGGTGCTCCGTCACCTTCCTTTTCAGGATTTCTCCAGAGCGCTGTTCTATTGTTTAGGGTTGGAGACATGCTGGCCAGTCCTCACCTTGCCAGCATCCATCACCTAGGGCAAGGCCAGGTGGCCATCTGGGAGTAGTGTTGGGGTCTTATCTGCTTTGGCACACTGCTCTGCGGAGGCCCCAGTTCCAGAGGAGGGATCCTGCACTGCTTTCAGTCATGTAAAGAGTACATGTTAGATTATGTTTCCCTTTGAACTCGTCAGCTCCCCGATGCCCAGCGCACTTCATGCTATTCACGATTTTTTCCAAAACCATCTTTGATCCTGACGCTGAGAACGTGCACTCAGCTTCTTTGAGAACCATGGCGAGGCCTACGTTCTGAGAAGAACCTGTCCTCTTAAAGCTGCTGGCATAGTTCTTGGCCACTGTGCTGCAGCACAGTTTGCGATTGTTGGCTTCTTTTCAGCTAGGCCATCTTTATGAGCACAATTTGTTTTTTTCAGGGTCTATTTGACAGTTGTTTGCCATGGAGGCTTATTTACTATTAATACCAATTTAACTCACTTGCTACTGTGAACTGAGCAGTGTACACTGATGAGGTCAGCATTGGACCAAAGGGGAAGGAAAAAGTGACGTTAATTGGCTCATTTGAACATTTCACTTAGGGTGAACTCATTTGTGCCAGCGGTTCAGCTATTCATTGGCTGTATTTTTAATTATTTTGAGGGGCAATATTTAGCACTGTTATACAAACTTTTACACTGACTACTTTTCAGAGTCATTTAGCTGCAGTGTTGTCCATAAAAAGAATTATAACTAATATTTGCAGAGATGTGAGGACTACTCCACTTTGTGGCATACTGGTGTGTGTGGTGTGTGTGTGTGTGTGTGTGTGTGGTTAACACCACACACACACATCACAGAACACACACGACACACACACACACCTACATACACACAAAATATGGATATCAGGAAGATGGAAGAGCCCAGATGCAACAACGCACAAGAGCTGAAGGCCGCCATCAGAGCAACCTGGGCTTCTGATCGCCTCCGTGCCACTCTGCATTGCTGCAGTAATTCATGCAAGGGGATCCCAACGAAGTATTGAAAGCTGTAAATGTTCATACTTTTCAGTAGTCTAACATTTCTGTCTTAAAACTTATCTATACGTGATGAGTAATAAAGTTATCATATATCTGATATGTCTAGACATCATATATATAGATAAATATGCTAAATAAAAAGTTTGTTGTGCAGTATTTTACTATAAAAAATAAGAACTAGTAAAGGTATTCAGCTGTAATGTCACATGACCAGCCAGTAACCATGACCAAGTCCCATGATGAACTTCCTGTGATGGATCAAAGAGACCTTGAATAAAATGTGTCTGCCTTCCTGTACATGGTCTTCTGGAGAAAGAAAATGACTCATTTAATTTAAATATTAACATTCAATAGGTCTTATTCAGGGTATAATGTCTCTAGTCATCTTTTGATGAGCAAACGGATCATGAGTTAATACAAAAATAAAGAATTTCCGAACTACAGCACTCCCATCTTGAATAAAATCTTTACATTAGGATAAGAAGGCAGAGAAAATGGAGAGAAAAAAATGGAAGCTGATGAAAAATAGTAGTGTGTTTTATTTGGAAGCCAGAAGCAATGATGACTCACAGTCAGATAGCCTTTCACACATTTTGTACCTCAATCTGAAATTTAGGTTTCACTCAGTCCTGACAGAAACACATCCACATATGACTGAAACAGAATACTATTAGTTAAATAATTCTCTATATAAATGTAGAAAAGTAAGATCGATACCAAATGCCTCATTTCTTTTTCTTATTTTTGTTAACAGCCCCTGTAGGTCCTTTGGGGTTCTGATCTCGTGTCCATTCTCTCTGCAGCTGCTGCAGGAGCTCTGGCGTGAGAAGGCCCTCCTGAACCAGGCGAGTGCTGAGCGAATTGTCCGCACCCCTCTGGTCCTGTTTAGCCTGAACATTTGATTTAGATCCCCGAGCTTTTCTCAGTCTTAATCCAGGGAATGGAGAGGCTTTTGATTCAGTCGCAGAACCTGCACTGCTGCCTTGCGCTTCTGTGGCACGTATGAGCCGTGTAATGTTTCTCACGCCCACTTGAATGATGGTGTCCAGTTCCTTCTGGATCTCACGGACGAGGCTGGCATCTGGGAACATGTCCATGAAACGATAGCTAGAAGGAAAATTTAAAGAAGACCAGGCTGAAGTAGGGTTTTCATCCAACTGGTTTTATGAAATCAACTGTATGCAAGAAAATTTTAATGGAAACGTCAGGAACACCCAACACAGCCTAATATTGAAAAATATTGAAAATTTGATGTGGTTTGAAAGTTGCTGTGCTAAGAGTATATAACGGGAATCAGGAACAGAATACAAGATTCCAAAGCAATCCCAAACTTTCCACCATCATACCAAATAAGATGCCAAATGTTCTGACTGACAACATACATGGTCTGGCCAAAAAAAAACAACACATTTTATGCTTTGATTAAAGCAAATTGATTGAAACTGGAGGACCCAGAATAAACCCACCAAGCATGGGAGAACATGCAAACTCCATGCATACAGAGACGGGAATGGACTCTGGCCTGGACCCTCGAGATGCAAGGCGACAGTGATAACTACTACACCCCCGTGCCGCCTAGTAATTATCCAATCAAATGCTTTTGAGTAGTTGCTTATTTAAAGCCAATTATTAAGAATTTTGGACCAGGCAGTGTTCACAAGTCTTGTATAATCAAATGCTGAGCAGTATAATAGTATTGACATGAGCTCCAGTGTTAAAAAATAAATGTATTGTGATTCAAATAGAACACCGTTATTAAAAGGACAAAAGATCGAACTACTTGAATATTGTGCCTCTGTTCACAGTGTGGTTAATGGACCTTCAATAAACTCCTCTACACGTTCTACAGAAACACTTCCTCCAATCTAAGAGTACCTGAGCCAAAGGTAAAGGTCCAGTACATCATGTACAGCCTTCAGTAATGAACAGGATCACTTGAATATTATTCATGGAATAAGGGACAAGTGGCCATAGTTGACTGATACGACCATACCCAAGGCAAAAGTCAGGGGCTCGTCTCTGCTGAACTGGACCTAGGCACGAACTAACACGACAAACAGCAAAAATCATTCATCAACTTTTATGAATAGTATCGAAATAAAACAAGAGGAAACGGAATTGGCCTGACTGTGACCAGGACAGGACCAGGCAAAGCACAACACAAAAAAAACATCACTACACACGGCAGAGCTGTAAACCATGAACCACTGTCGTAACATTCCTCATCAATACCTTTAGGAATGACGTGCAAACAAAGGGCTGCTTCTTGTTGATGGGTGCTGTACAGAAGACGTAGCGAGAGCGGCAAGCGTTAGAGGAATTTGCTGAGATCATGTCTGCCAAATTGAGTGTCATGATTGCAGACAAAGTAAAGGCCGATTACTGCGAGGGCTCAAAATTATCTATTACACAACGGATCGCTACGGAGAATAAGAAGCTTGGTGTTGGACCAAGATATGATGCACCCTTCTAGGTTTGAAAGACTCACGATGAGATTGGAGAGCGTAGCTTCAGGGAGGTGATAAGCAAACATCTCTATCTGTTCTGCGGTGGGGTGTAGACCTGCAGTCTGAAATCACACACATGAAAGATGCGTCAGGATACCATTCTTTATACTGTACATATATTTTATAACTGTACATATATTTTATTATTTTATTCTTAGTTAAATCTATTCTTACGTTCTTGTTATTTCTTCATAGTGAGTAAATAGCCTTAATAGTTTTCTTTCTAAGAAGGTCAGCGGGCAGTCGCTAAGGCATTTACTGATATCGTTCTCGTGTATGACTGTGTATGTGACAAATAAAATTTGAATTTGATTTGATTTAAGTGCATGCTTTTCTGTCTACATACGGAAAGTTAACACTAACAAACCTAAATGCATTTCTCCTCTTTTGTATTGCATCATCTCTCACACAAGGTCCCATATTTCTTTTAAAAGTTAATATAGACCTCAGAGGTCCTTCAAAGTGTCTGTTAATGCTCTAGCTGAAATACCCCCGCATATAATTCATTTTCACACCTCCCTTTATTTCACTTCTCATTTGAACATACTGTACTGTTTAAGTATCTATGTAAATGAGCTAATGCAGAACCCCAACCACCAGAATACAGCAGAGCTGAGTAACAAGCTGGATGAAAGAACGTTTTCTATATGAGGTCACAATAGGGGAAAATCCAATTTGTTTGTTTAAGGGTTGACCAATACAAAAGGGGAAAAAGTAGAGAAAAAAAAAAGGCAGGGAATGTTTTTTTTTTTTCATATCCTTTTTCGTGCACTTCCCCTGGAGACCATCTAAAAGTTTACAAATGAGTAAAAGGTGAATTTTACAGTACATAAGTCAGTTGCTGATGTTGCCATGCAGTTCTAATGCTATGTTGTCTCTGCCCTAACATACTAATTTTAACCTCCATGCTCTAGATAAGACAAAAACAGATGTTTCATAAGTGTCCGTCACCTCCACAGGGTCAACAGTTCGGCTCAGGATCTCCTTCAGCACAGGCAGATCATCACGGTGCATGGTGGTCACCTCTCCTTCTTTAAACATGGAACTGAAGCGACCTGCTCGGCCGGCAATTTGCAGGGCCTGAGATGTGGAAATAGTGTCCATTCTTTTTCCCCTTCTCGTTCACGCTGGGTTTCACCAGGGAGTTAAAAATTATTCTCCTGATACTCCTGGTAAGGACAAAAAAAGAAAGAAAAAAAGAGAGATTTCTATATGAAACAAGGAAACTTACGTACTAACAAAACAGACTGAGTTGCATGAAATACCACAAGAAAAGAAAAAAACAATACAAAATCTTACAATTTGCCAGTTTTATAACATGCAGCTGTCAGTGTATTTGTATATACAGTAAGGTCTGTATTAGATATAGCAAGGAGTTCTTCAATATAATCAAATTGCTTTACAAATGTATTTTTATATCTATTCTCGGGTAATGCACGTAAACTAGTTGTAACTGTTTATTACTAGGTATACGAGGGGTGTCCACAAAATGGGACTTTTGATTAGTTGCGGACTAACATGAACACATTCATGAGAGCCACTAGGTATCATCAAAGATGTTCTAACAGCCTTCTTTAAACATTTGCAACAAAAATTTAAGGTTTCATTCTATTGGGTTGAGTCTTCTGCTAAAATATCAATTGGTATGTTCAGAAGAAATTTCATCACAAGTCCTGGTGTAACTAGAACGCCCCTCGTAGATGAAATCTTTCTTTTTATTTGTACACTTTTTAAAAAACATTTCATCAAAACCAGTCCTCTCATTTGCATGACACTGAAGCTGAGACACACAAAACCACCACATCTTGAGCTGCAGCTCTTGCTACATCACAGAGCAACCCAACACAATTGGAGGAAACAGCTATCCGACCTTTTCCGCATACATGAGCTCACAGGCGCCCAGGTTTGGCAAGTGATGTGAAACAGAAGAGAATATGGAGAGACAGGGACTTTTATTTTGTCACTTAGAAGCTCTTGATGTTTTTTTTTTGGCTAATATTTCCCATTATGCAACTTCTATTATAAAATTTCTTGCCCTGGTGTCTTATTTTGCTGCTGCTATCATTGGGAATCTGGCATTCTTGTAATGAGGCAAAAATCTTACTACTAATACTGTAACACCAATACTGAGCATTAAAATAGATAAAAGAATAGAAGATAGCAAAAAAAAAATACTAACAAGTTCAAACCCATTCCAATTGCATCAGTAGCTACGAGGTTTTACAGGGGTCATCTGGGTCATTGAACTTCTTCGCTTGAGCCAGCTTGGTACCTGTTAGTCAAAGTATTCATGTTGTTAGGCGTCTAGTTGAACACAAAAGAACCACAGTGTTACAGCAGATAATAATGTATAGCAGACTGTACAGTTGAACACGAATAGCTGTAGAGCAAGAAAGGTTTTCATAGGCTTTAAATTTAGTTGCTTATAGACTCTTACCAGGTGGCAAACTGCCATAAATTACAGCGCATTCCAGTCCTCGGATCTCGATCTGCCTGCTCACTGAGTAGATGTCATTTTTGCTGAAGCACACAATGCAGTCGCCGGGCTTCAGGTTGTCTAAATTCTCCACGGCATGGTCGGAGACAGAGAACGGAGTCAGCCGCTTATAGTTACGGACCTGGAGGGTTAAGAAAAGGTTTTTTATGTTCAAGTCCAAATGAAAGAATGAAAAAAAAAAAAAAAAACATTTCATTAACTTGTTCAGCCATTAAAATTCATTCCTTGATAATCCAGAATAAAACATCAGTATCTGACTTTTCAACCCACATACGAATGTCACTTTTTTCAAGCAACTAAATTTAAGCTGTCTGACTCACCTCGACCTCCTCGCCAGTGGTGAACATGAGTTCAGTGATGAAGCTGATGGCTGCAGGTTCTCCACACACATGAATCTCCTCGAGACATAGACCTGTCAACTGAAAAACATTGAAACACATTCCGCGTTAAATTGGAAATGCATCAAAAAAAACAAACAATCTAAAGCCGCATCAGTAAGTGTACAACAGCAGCACCAAATGTTTTTACACAGCTAAATGCAAAAGCAAACTTTCTCCGGAATTCTCTTACAGGTTCAAATCTACATGCACAAAATCATGTTGCTGCTATGTACAGAAACCCCTATACAATTTCGTGTAATACTGATATTTCACTGACAATCCAAAAATAAATGCAGAAAATCTGAGTATACTGCACTGCACTCACCCAGCAGAGCCCTGGTCCAAGCCCATCCTCTGGCAGGATCTCTGATCATCTGAATCTCATCGATGACCGCTACTTCATCTGAACACAGAATCAAAAGTCAGTTATACTTCATAAAAACAAAACTAATTGTAAATAAGCAAATTTTCCCCCTAATTTGAGTTATCACTCACATGGAGTTGTAACACTGCACATTTCAATGGTACAGGCTACATGATTAGATTGTTTCCCGTCTGGATCCACAAAGGTTCTTTCTTCTCCTGTCACCAGATCACATGGTACACCCTAATAAAGTCATAAGTGTTACATTTTGTAATTATCCACATACCCAGTTCAAATAAATATCACAAGCCAACAAGTCATCTAGACTTTATTGGTATACATACCATTGGTATACATACAATTCATAGATTTTATATTTTAACGTAAAAAAAAAAAGAAGAAGAAGAAAAAAAAAGACAAACTTACTGCAGTGTTACTTTTTTCAAAGATCTCATGGGCCAGCAGTTTGAGAGGACCGCAGTAAACACCAGACTTTGCCTCTAGGTATCTCTGGATGGCCATGTTAGGTATTTACCGCGTGTGTGAGTAGACCGCATGGAAAATGATCTTTCCGCTGAAGATCGTGGCTCGGGTACCTAAATACTCACCATGTCAGACTTATGAGATGAGACAACTCAGAAATTAAACTGAGCCACACTGATCATCAAAGACTTAAACATTTCTAGAGCAACATAAAAAAAAAAAAATAGGGATCAAACTTATATGATGCTGTTTTTCCTAGTTTGGTTTAAGATACAAAAGGTCCCATATCTTCCTATTACGTGAACATGTTAACTCAGGTCTCGGTGCTCCCCCTAAAGTGTGCTAGTGTTTCAGCTGACATAATAAACTCTCCAATAATGTACTTTTTCACATGTATCGCAATCCCCCTCGGCTTCACTTCTCTTTTTAACGCACTGTTTCAGTGTCACACCCACAGCAGGGCTAAGCAACAAGCTGGGGCAGGGGATCTTCTTGTATGAGGTCATATTAGGGGTAAATTGTTTAAATATAGAGAAACAGGGGAAAAAATGTTTCTTCTTATGTGAGTGTTTGTGTGTCTATTTCTATTGTGGTGTCCTCTGGTGTGTTCACAATGTCACATGATTATAGCTCTCAAATCAATAATGTCTAATTATTAAATAAAACTTGATGAAGATGTAAACAGTTTCTAATGTAAAATTATCATTTAAAAATTATATGAACACTCAATTACACATGCTAAAAAAAATAATTTTAAACAAGTATAGTTTACAACTTCCCCTACCAGTTCGCTGGGACACGCAAATCACTAATCTTGCGCAGGTCATCCATGCAATCCAGCATGGGAAAGATCTGTTTGGCATGCCTCATAAAATATGGGAAAATATCATCAATGTGTCCTAAGAAAAGCACAAGATAGCAAACATCATGATTTCAACAGATATTTCTTAAACTAAATTAATAGTCGAATCTTTGAGCACTTGCGGTGTCTCGGGTGGCGTACCTGCTCCGTAGCAGATGTCGCTAAGAATGATGTGGAGATCAGCACTGAGAGTGTTCATCTCTAGAACACACTTCCTGAAACTAATAAAGGCTTGGTGGAAGAGACAAGCTGGAAGTGAATAAGAGAAAATAAAATCATTATATAAGCGGTTGAATATTGAATTGGTCAAGACAAGTGGCTTATCAAGATCACAGGGTTTTAAAAAATTATTTTTTTTTAATGATCTAATTACAAGCAAATCCACTTAGACAGATTTCAGGCAAGTGGGCTTATGTGTTTAGGAGCTACATGTCTCATGTCATCTTTATATAAATCTGGGTTGCGCAGTTATGCTCATGGACAGCTGGGCTCTGGCACTGTTTGCTGATTCTTGCTTCAACACACCAATGAATTTAATCAGGCATGTTAAACAGGGAACGCACTGTGAAATGTCCTGGGCTACAAATATATGCCACATTTATATAATCTTGTGGTTAATACAGTATGTAAAACCTTGTGTTGTGTTTCCAGCAATCACTTTTCAAATTGTAAAAATCCATCTGAATATAGCTAGCTGGATATTCTATTAATATAAAATCGTAAGCAATGCTTTGATAATAAGATAAGACCTTAGGTTTATAAACCTCCAAGTAATGCTACCCATTTGTTCTGGAGGATTTCCAGTGAATTACCATATCTCTCTTGGGCCACAACTCAAAATGTCAGTATAAAGGACAGCTACCAACTAGTTATTACCAACAACCGATTTCACTTTTATTACGGAACTTGCTGGACATGGACATTTTCATGACTGAAGGTCAACAAATAATGCATCTTGGTGTAATTATAATGAACATATTTAGTCAGCAGAATTGGCTTCATTGGAACATTAGGCAAAAGCCAGTTAACCAACTTATGAAAGAAACCTGAAATTAACACAAAGGCAACTGTTCATTGTTCTTTTTCATTACAAGGATTAACTCACCATCGAGCCCCTGATCAGCAGCAAGCTTCTGCATCTCTTTCCTTTTGTAAAATCTGTTCAGCACTTTCAGAATTTCACCTGAAATAAATGATGTCAAGTTGTTTAAAACTTTTAAAAGGACTACAGTGATACTTATCTGCAAGGTAAGGATCAAACAAAAAGAGCAGCACATGAATGAGAGAGACATGGATTTTAATTGTGTATGTGTAGTATGTGGTGTACGATAAGGTTGTGCTGTTGGGTGTTGGGGGGGGGCTCAGAGGTTAAGATGTTGATCTACTGATCGGAAGACCCCAGGTTGTTGGGCCCTGGAGCTAGGCCTTTAACCTTCAACTACTCATACAAGCAATGTGATAAGTGTAAGTAGCTCTGGATAAGGGCATCTGCCAAACGCTGTAAATGTATGAACTGGCACAGTGCTGCTGATGACAGGATATTTTGGGCTACTATTGTATAACTTTGCATTACACCCATGTCTCTGCCATGCTGAGAATCATCACTTAAGTAATATTACGGCAAGGACCATATACAGTATGAGCAAGGCCATTAACCCTCACCTGCTTAGATGTATAAGATGTAAGTCGCTCTGGATAAGGGTGTCTTTCAAATGCTGTATGGTAGGTGTAGCTGGTGTACAAACATATCATTATGACCATCCACCTAATATTGAGTATTAATCCTCCTTTTGCCACCAAAACTGTAATGACCCATGTTTTCTGACCTTTCTTTCAGAACCAGCCTTCACTCTACACATGCATCACTGAGCTCTGGCCGCACATGACTCTTTCGCCAGTTCACCAGGTTTCCTTCCTTGGATCACTTCCTGACCACTGCAGCTCTTCTGGAACATTCCCAGGCTCTGGATCTTCTAGCATTAGCGATATTTTCTCTTTACAATGGTGGCTGGAATTGGGTGAGATAGGTTAGGCAGCAAGTGAACCGTTTTTCCTGAAGCTGATATGTTGGAAGCAGAAAAAAAAATGTGCAAGCATAAAGATTTGAGTGACTTTGACAGGGAAACAAGTTATGATGGCGAGATGATTAGACAAGAGCGGGTCTTGGGAGAAGTGCAGCTCTACAGTGATCAGGAATAACGAAATTGATCCAAGGAACGAAAACATGGTGAAGTGGCAACAGAGTTATGGCTGGCCAGAGTTTTACTGATGCACATGGGGAGTACAGGCTGGCCCGTGTAGTCTGATCCAGTAGAAAGAAAAGGAAAATGTTATCGCTGATTGTGATAGTAATGTCCTGTGTGTTCTGAAACCTTTCTGTTTTGGTGGCAATAGAGGGGGACCTAGTCAATATTGTCGTAATGTTATGGCTGATCAGCATAGGGAGAATTTCAACACGCTATACAATATTACTAAGCCTGAATCGAAGTCAAGTGCGCATGCGCAGACATTTGACCTGTGATCTGGAAACGCTGTCCTTTCGATTTCGTTTCTGATTCGATACGATGGACCCAGATGTTTTCATGCTCCAGGCTGCATTTGTAAATATCTTCTATTTTTTAAGTTTCATACAGCATGTCTTAAGAGGTTGGCACGTGTTCCACGTCTTCACAGTGTACACAGAGGGAATTAATCCCCCATCCTAGTTTAGCAGGGAGGACACAATGCTGTCGTACAGTCGTGTAACTATACTGCTATCACGTGTGTTCATTAACCATCAGCCCTGACACTGACATTACACAACGCCGCTGACCTTTATCCAGTGATCGTGTTAATTCCGCGCCCACCGCCCCATCCTCTGCGGCGCCGCTCTTCACTGCCAGCGGGATGAACAGAGAGGTGTCCGGGGGTCTCCATGAGCTGCCTGAAGAAGACGCGGATCTCCTTACAGATGAAGATCCTAGCACATGTCCACAAACCTGCCCGGTGGAGTTAAACACAGAGGCAGCAGCACATCTGGATGTGATTCCACAGGCCCTGCGCTGTAAGTGTGTCCGCGTCAGGAAATACACACAGCGGTGAACAGACATGATTACAACACCAGCACGGCTCTCATCTCCTCCGATCGACCGTGTATGTAAACCATGAACTAAAGCCACAAAGCGTTCATTCTGACACACAGCATTAGCTGAGCATGCGTTTGTTATCGTCTTAAGTCAGCATCAGGGCTTCACTTTTTGGATGTAACGTGCACAAGGCCCAGAGAGCTGGGTGTCCAATGCAGTGCCTGTTGGTAATGATTAAAAAAAAATTATATTCAAGACTTAACAAGCCAAGCTTTAAAGGAAACCAAAAAACAAAAGAAGATTTAACATTACATGTATTCATCGTAATTACTTTATTTGATAAATAAATAAGTCCCCAATTAATTAGTTGTTTTATAAAGGCATCTTTTAGTCACCTTAATTCAGCACCGGCGTGGTCACTGTGTATTTGTGATGAGGGTCTTGTTGTAGTTTGAACGCTCTCCACCAAATACCAGTAATAGCACATGTAATCATTTTTTAAAAATAGGAATGATTTGGGATAAAGTTGTTTAAGATATTTTTTCTTTGGTGTTCTGAACGTGTGAAACATATTGGCTGTTTTGTTTACAGTATGGTAAGCACAGATTGCTTTAGCCAGGATCAAACATGCCTCCAATTGTATTATATTTATATATGTAATTATTTATTAAATTATATAATTTAAATAATAGTTGAATAGTAATGTATTATATTGATATAATATTAAATATACTCTATATAAATATAAGTATATTGATTATGTATTGGATTTATTATATTATTTCTGATATAATTTAATATATATATATTATATTAATGTATTATTACCATCCATAAGTCAGAAAAATGGTTGTCCTAATGCCAAGTGACCAAGATCACAATGTATGCTTCTCCACATTTAACAATGCTGTTACAGTAAGTGTTCTCTAATTAAAATACAGTAATAAGACACAATGTATATCATTTAAAAATAGCGAATGATTGGGATAAAAGTTGTTTAAAGATAATTTTTCTTTTCGTGTCTGAAAAGTGTGGAAACATAATGGCTGTTTGTGTTACAGTATGGTAAGCACAGATTGCTTTAGCCAGGATCAAACATCCATCCAAATTTATATCATATATTTTTATCTATGTAATTATTTATTTAAAATATTAGTAATTTGAATAAAATAGTTGAAATAGTAAATGTATGTAATTAATATATATAATATATTATATTATATATATATTTGCTCTATGTATTGTTTTTTATGATTATTTTTGATAATATTTTAATTTTATTATTTATATTAATGTATTATATAACCATCCCATAAGTAAAAAATGGTTTGTCCTAATGCCAAGTGACCAAGATCACAATGTATGCTTCTCCACATTTAACAATGCTGTTACAGTAAGTGTTCTCTAATTAAAAAATATATATCTCTAATTGCTTGTAAAACAATATATTAATTGACCATCAACTGTCATATATAGTACATATGATTTACAGATTCTTTGTGATTTTAATTAAATTGTTTGTTCAAGCAAGATGTTAAACTGTTAAAGTGGACAGCCAGGTGAGACCTACGACTGAAATTATGGATCAAAGTAAGGAATTTTTTCTACTGTTACCCAGTGGTGTAAATAATCAGTCATTGCTTAATGCTTAAGATTTGCAACTAGCAGATGTGTTACACAAGAAATTTACTGACTTGAACCACCATTTGCTCTGTTGGGAAAGAACATGCTTTTGTATTTTCTTACATGAAATGTACCCCAAATTATAGAATGATTCTTAATCATACAACTTGTAGAACATGCAATACCTCACAAGTGGATTCAAGTTTTATTTTAATAGGCAAATATTTCAAGAATGCTTCTGAAAGACCGGCTTAGTCACTTGATTAGGAGTCATTATAATATTTAAATCCTAGCTGACAGCGTTAAATAAAAAGAGAACAGTAAAAAAAAAAAATGAAGATATTCTGCCAAGAGGAGGTGTAAAGTGGCTCCAACCATTATTCACTCAAAGTTGAGTTCTATAAGGACAGTAATGTTAAAGATGATCACATGATGTTTACACACTTAAATAACTACAGACAACTTTAGAGAAGTTAAGTTTTAAAAAGCGGCATAGATAACAATTGTCGTCCACATTTTCAGGCACCTCTGCATGTACATTTAAATTTACATTTAGGCATTTGGCTCATACTCTTATCCAGAGCGACTTTCAAAATTGTTTTAAAGTTTCCGTCATACAGTAGGATAGATCCTTATACTGGGTTTCTAGGTTAATAACTAGGGATGTCAAATTAGTTTCATACCTTCAGTCTCAAAAAGCATTTTATGTGTCTTGTTTCATGTATTGTATGTGTGGAAACAGTAGAGGGTCAAAAAATATCGCCAAGCCGAATACGTTTTTACCTAAAGCCATAGGTTTTATGTATTGGGCAGTTGCTACTTGATAGCATAATTTTATGAAGATTTAAGAACATAAGAAGACTGTATAAAATTATTTTGTCAATGCCATAAGGTTGGTTGTGTAGTTGTGTGCAAAATGTCAAAATACAGACAGATTAGTTTATCAGTATAAACTTGCATTTTTATTTGACAGATAAACATATTGAGGCTGGATATGTACATTTCTTTCAAGGTCCACTAACAAGTAAATTTTCACCTGCTTCCCTCCATACCTAATATTCGTAATGCATTACTGCAGCAGCCATTCTAGGTGGGAAACGCCATTCCTATAGTACTGTTTATAAGTTATAAATGTCAGTATTGTTCATATTATAACCATAAAGGCTCATACGCTGGTAACTCAACATCCAAAGGAATGTATTTTCTCACCGTCCTGAAGAAAACCGGCACAATAGCAACAGAATGAAAATCTGATGAACACTTTGCTAACCAGAACCTTGAACAGGTCATGCAACGAACATGACTCATTTCTTCATAAGCTCATGGTCACTGGTACATTTAAACATATGAATAAAATGGCTGCATGTGGTGTTGAAATAAGGGAAAGCGTTGATACTTTAAAATGAAAAGTAGTGCAGACTGCATAAAGGCCAACTATGCGATCGAGTAACTAACAATTCAGAAACAAAAATAAGAATATTTAAATGTGGCTAACTCTGAACAGAATCTTCTAGACCCCTTGGGCTGTACATGTCATAATTCCATCCTAAAAGGAAACTGATTTCGAAAAAGTTTTAAATCCAAAGCCTCATGAAAAAAAAAGGTGACGTATATATTTTTCTCCAAAAAGTAATAATAATAATAGGGGGATTTTATGTATTGCATTAACGGTCTAAGGATTAGATGCTAAATAAGTTAAATAGATTTTTTACTTAACATATTGATGTGATTGCAAAAATTGGTATGGCACTGTGGCCTGGGTACACGCAGAACATATTTCATTTCTTGATGGCTGAACAATGACCCCACAGCTAACATTCACCTCTAATAAACAGCTTAATTTCAACCAGCCAGCATGCAGTGGTATCCTCTTTAAAGTGTCGTCAAGTAAAAGTGTGTGTGTGTGTGTGTGTGTGTGTGTGTGTGTGTGTGTGTGTGTGTATATATATATATATATATATATATATATCGGATGGCATCGCTCTATCTGGAGCTTCAAAAATTTGCAAGTGCTTTAAAAATCTTCTAGTGAAGGCTGCAAGGCCCAAACTTTACTACAGGATTTTACATAGTAGCTTCTGTTCCAGTGCTTTCTATAGTGTGGAAGAAGTCCTTTAATGCTAACAAACTGTTTGCTGTGGACGGCGGAGTGGACACAGCGAAGGCAGGCAAAGACACGGCCGATCACCGCAAGCTGCCAGGAGTGGAGGTGGAGATGTTTTGGTGGGATTTGCTCTCCTCTCCTGTGATTGGCCATGGCGGAAAATGTGTCCATGGCTTGCTGCTTGCTCACATTTCAGGCTGTTCGGCAGAGAGGCTCGGTCGCGACTCTGGGGACTCGTAACGCTGGTGAAAGTTGCGCTTCCTGAGCTTTTCAGGGGCTTTCCGCCACAAAACAATCTCCTGATTTAAAAAAAATAAACAGATAAACATTATCTTCTAATACAGTGAATTGCATGTGTATATTTATTGCATGTGTATTTAAGGATTATAAAACAGGAACAAGTGTCTTGGTTTATTAAAATACTACCTGCCCTGCACGGTTCCTCAGCTCTAAGCACACCTGATTTAACTAATCAGCTAATTAACAGCTTTTCTGAATTTAATTGATTGATTGATACAACAGGGACAACAATAAAATGTGCAGTGCAGGTGGACCTCCAGGACCCGAGTTGAGAACCAGTGCACTTTAGATTATGAAAATGACTTTGATGACTGAAAACCCTTTAAGACACAACTACTAAGATGTTTTACCTGCTGTTTAAAGTATCTCCTGTCCTCTTCATCAACCAGCACCAGATTTAGGAAGTACCTCACAGAGAACTTCTTGTTTACATCTCTCATTGTAGCTGTGAGGTCATAGCCAGCCAGAAAGAGGCGTATGGGAATAGACTCACCTAGCAAATTAACAGTAATTCTGCATCATCAGTTTATCCCTCACTTTACTCTAATCATGTACATAAAAAAATCATTAAAAATTCCAAATTTAGGTTAGAAAAAAAAGCACTGCAGAGAAAATATAGAAAGTATACATAATGACTGTCCAAATAAGATACTGTAGTACCTTCTTCTATTAATGCAAATACATTTCATAGTAAAATAATTGTGTGTTGATTGTGTTTTAAAATCAATTAAAAAAGATATTTTCACAAACCAATAATATCTTTAAAACAAGTTAAGCTTACCTTTCACTGGTGCTCCATCCATGATTTCATACTTAGCCACAGTTTCTGTCTCTGTAGTTGTGCTCGGCCCTGTCAGAGGAACGTCATTTGACTTGATGAAATTTCACAACGCCAGACTATTTAGCGAGAAATAGATAAAGTGATGATATTCTAATACTGCCAGACCGAAAGATGGTAAATATACATGGTCTCACCAATTCCGGTCATTTCTTTCTTGATTAGCTGAAGCTCCATGTGTTGGATTTTGATTCGGACCAGTAGAAAGTAGATTTTACCCACAATTACATCTTTTAGGTGATATCTGTTGGGAAAGAAAGAAGTTCAGAATTTGTCAGATTTGAAATTAAAAAAAAAATTTTTTAAACCTTTGCAATTGTCCAAATCATTGCTAATAATCTTTAGTATAACATCACTTACTTGGACTTGTTGTACTCAAACTCTATGTGTAGGCAGTCCTCAATGCCCACTTCCATTTTGATGGAATTGTTGACGTCTGGGTAGGTGGCAAGCTGATGGACAATGAGATCATACTCCTTGACCAAATCAGAAAGCCTCCTCACTATGGTTACTTTGAGGAAATACCTGTAAAAATAAAACACATTTTAAATATGTTTTTCCATGTATAGTATATAATCTTGTTTTCCGGTGAGAAATTTTCAGTCTCTCTTTTTCAGATCCCTCCAAGTGAACAATTGAGGGGAAAAGTTCTTACATCAGTTTAATAAAGAAAGAAATGGAAAGAGTAAGACACCTGAATAGACATGGACTTCCTCTACAATTGAGAACAGCTCAGTCACTGGAGGTCAAAAGAAGATTAAAGACCTACCTTTTTACTCACGTAAGCCGAAAGTCTACACACTTTAAATAAAACAATACTGTAGTCTTTGGTACTTGCGTATTTGCAAAACTTAACTCTGCTGCAAACTTCATTTAGAGTTACCAGAAATCACTCATTAACAGCACTTCAGATTAGAGCTGTTATGAAGGCGTTACAGAGCATAAGTAGCAGCCACGTCTCAATATCAACTGTTCAAGGCATATTATGGCATATTTTGGATGCATTCAATAGAAAGAAATTAAAAATAAGTACAATCATGGAATTAGAAGGTGTGTCCAAAATTTGGACTGGTAGTGCAGGCATGATATTTACTTTAACAAAACATCCAAGTCATAGCTTTGAAATAAGACTGACCTCAGTCGCACATTGGCCCCAACATAGGACTCATATGGCTTCTCCACTTGCATGAACTCGAAGTCATAACTGCGATTCTGGGTTAGCTCTCCTGGAAGAGCAAGCTCCTTCACCAGGTTCACAAACTCATGTGTGTTGCTTTTATCACTGAATAGTTCTACATGACAAAACAGTAATAATAAAAATGTATTTAATAAATGATGTATAATAATAATAATAAAAAATGTATTTAAAAAAAAAATTCTCAGGTACTCCTTCAATGACATCACTGTCACAAGTTCTGCATGTCAGAGCTGCTTAATACATTACTAAATCTCTTCTGAGACATGACCATTATTGAGAAACAAATGAACAATTAGACCATGATTTCTAAACAGGCTGCTGTGTGCTAGTTTAGTTTAACAGAGAAAGGACAGCACTTGCTTTTGCTCCCCCTACCTCACTCTCTCTCCATGCATGTGATAATCACATGCTTTCCTAAGCCTTTTGCAGTACAAAATACAGCACAGACACATTCAGCATAACAGCAATAACTGATCATGTTTAACATTACCCTACCGCACACCACAAATCCGTGCTGAGATGACTCACCGATCTGTCCGACAAACTCTATCCGAATCCCCTGATGTTCAAGTCGCTTGCCAGTTTGTTTTACATTGATGTTTACCTAGTGGGGAAACAGAAGTTAGAATAAAAGACACACTCATTTATTTACCTTCACCATCTGAGGAATAGAAGGGGTGTTCAAGTCAAACAGGGACTTGCGATTGCACTAAATAACACTGTACCTTTATTTCGCTATATAACCCCCTGTTATATTAAGGCACTTATCCCAGCGTTTCAGTAGAGCTTGGATACCATAAAGGTAAAAAGATTATGGCTCAGTACGCCGGAGCCATGACAACACTGCCTGCTTCACATCTAAAGCACTGGCCTCTCAGGACCTCCTAAAATGACCCAAACATGTGTAACGGGCTTGGCATGAAATCAGGACTGTACGGGGGATGTGGAAATAACTCCCAGGCGAGTTCTTACAAGGTGTACGTGGTGTTTGTAAATGATTGTGTGTACAGTTCCCACATCCAGAATTCGTACAATAATGCAATAATGAATCCGTATTTTTTCTTCAGGTTATGGTTTCTCTAATCCAAAAGTATTTGTTACTCGAACTTTAAAAGTGTCAGCCAGCTTCCGCTCTTCAATGAAATTCTGTTATACACTGCCTGGCCACAAAAAATATTTCGTTCACCTTTAGCGCTGACTATAGCGCACAATGTGGTGTCCAGTTCATGTGTGAAAATGATCTCTTTCATAACTTGGTGAGATTATCGACTGATTTAGTGCATGCATGACCATGATCCATTGCTCAGGCAATCCACTCGTTGAATGTTTACAGAACAAGTACAGTGGGTTCCAAGCCACCTCAGGTGGGATTTTCATTCATGGACAAATGTTGAATGCATCTGCGTCTAAGAGGCTCATTATCATACTGTGTTTTAAGTCTTCTGTAAATGACAGTTTTACGCCTTCGTTCATGAGACGAGGGAAGAATAAGTTCCAGTTTGACTTGAACATCCCTTGTATTTAAAAGGAAAACAAATTGTTTATTAAATATACAATATTCACTAGGTAAATAAAAAAAAAAAAACATTTTCTTGTTGGTGCCAAATGTTACTATGATGAAAACCCCAACAGACTTTTTGTAATTGATTATAACAAAATTCCTTGCGAATGTTGGAAGAGCTGCATAAATTTTAAAACATGTCGGATGAAATTTAATTCTCATCTATATAAATATTTGGATTGAAAAGCAATTAAACAATAATTTTTCTGCCTGAATACCAGCAACAAATACATTACTACTACAGTAATAACATTATGAACTTAAGCCTACATGCAGAGATATTTAAATGGTGACACAAGCCATATCCAGACAGAATTTTCTTTCTGGCATGCTAGACTAAGTGATCATGTGATACAGTTGATTTGCTTGCATAAGCACTGTTGGATCTGACTGATTTACCAGACTTTTTTTTTTTTTGCTGCCTGTTACAAATCCGGTGATCACAGGCAGTACAGATGTCATGTGATTTTTGGAAATTGCTGCTACTTTAGCCTCCTTTAGTCTCCCACATCACCATAGGAGTCAAATACTGTTGATACGATGCTGGCACATTTGGCCTATTTCCAGCATTCCAACCTAATCTTACACATTTTAGAGTCCATGTATGATAACCACAGACAAGGATTTCAATGTTTCTCACTTTTAATATTTCAAAACTCACTTATAGTGGACGTTGCTGAAACATTTAAAATACATTTAATTGGCTAACACTTATGATTACTTTATCCAGAGATATTTGTAAGTTACAAAATTGATCCTGTCAGAAATTGGCCTCTTTCTTTAGGAGCAGAATTTGTGTTGTTTGTGTTATTGTCATAGACATGTTGGTAAGAGTGACCAAATTCTTGACCATACACGACACATGCAGGATAAGAACGTAATTTTTAATGTCTAGATATATTAGAAAGGCTAGAATATCACCGAACAATTACCAATGAGCCTGTCAGATGTAGACACAACACCAAACAGAGAAAAACATAAACATCAACAAAAGTGAGTAAGAGAATGATTGATGATAACTCACCTTTCCGGAAACCGACTCTCCATCATAAAATAAATAATGTTTCTCCACTTTCCCCTCTTCTGTCTTCAGCTCTGCTGTTTTTCTGCTCTCGGCATCATTGAGTATGACATCAATGTCACACACGGGACCAAAAAGACCACCGAGGAAACTCTTTACGAGGGGAACAAAACAGTCACATTCTATTATTAGTCTGAGCAGAGCTGAGAACACATTGTTCACATACACACATATGAACACAATGAGACCTTCACTTCACTGTTTACAAAAATAGTTAAAAAGATGTTAAAATCTTCAAGACGAAAATGTTAAGAACTTGTATTTTGTGTGATTATGGTTTCTCTAATCTAAACGTTCTGGGACTTTAAAACTGTCAGCCAGTTTATTCTCTTCTATGAAATTCTGTTATACACTGCCTGGCCAAAAACAAGGACTTAATTCAATAACCTTTAGCATTGATTACAGCACATAATGTGGTGTCCAGTTCATGTGTGAAAATGATTCCTCATGCTCCCAGAACCTTCCTTTCACAATCCGCGTCCTGGAATATGGTTGTCATCAAAACTCCTCATTAGGAAAAACTAGATGTGATAACCTGGTCAATCAGTGCAAAACTTTCAGGTCATCAGTTGCCTTAATTTGATTGACACATAACATTGCTGAGTCTATACTTGACCAACTGAAAAAAAAGCAACTCTAGATCATAACACTGCCTCCAGAGACTTGTACATTGGCCACTATGCATGATGGGTGCATCAGGGTAAGAAAGGAAGCTCATGAAGCGATGCACCCATCACTCTGGAAAGTCAAACAGAAGAGTCATCAGACCACATGAAAGTTTTCCATTCCTCCAAAGTTCAATCTTCATCCTCCCTAGCAAACTGAAGATTTTTCTGATGAGTCTCAGTAACAAGTTCTTATTGTCACACAGCTGTTTAGTCCCAATCTTGTGAGTTCTCATCACATTGTGTGCGTATGGAAATGCTCGTACTTTCACTATTACACATAGCTTTGGTTTTAACTGTTTTCTTTTACCATGCAACTTCACTAAGTTATTAAGTGACCTGAATTCATGATTTTTTTTTTTCCGACCACAATTCTTTCAAAAAGTTGACGGTTCAGCATTTCCAGGTTTTGATAACATGCTGAAGGCTTCTTAAACCAGTTCCAGTAATTTCCCACCTCCCGTTTTCTTTGCTTGATTCAGCCCAATAATTTGACACTTATGAAATGACACCTTTTTTGGCCACGCAGTGTATGACTGAACTCTTTAAAACACACCTCTTGAACCAAATACTGTAATCCTAAACAGCATTGATTGAAAATGGTTGACTGGTGATGGAAAAGACATTTTTAAATCCGATTTCCATAGTCCTCCTCTTCTTGATGATGCACTTTAACTGTAGCATGATCTTATCATTAAGCCACTTGCCAACTGATATTTCACCTTGTTACACAACAGATTAATCCATGACTCACTCAGTCACGCAAAGGATGTCATGATCAGATCAATATCAGGTATCATCTGATACTCAGAATTTTGAAATTTTTATTTTATTAAAAGTTTTACCTCAGTGACTTTCATGGACTCACCCCAAACACCAATCTCATTCAGCGGACAAAACTACACTGCAACTTCTCTATAATAACATCATGCAAAATGGCTATCAAACACACAGGGAACATGGTCATTGCGAACTCATTTAAATAAATTAATAAATAAATAAGAGGGGGAGTCGATAAAGTTACAAATCACAATTCTTTTGTGTGCAGATCCATGTATTGGAATTGCCACTGATTTATTACATTTATAATTGAGATGCACCGGTTGATCAGCCAGTGGCCGGCTGTTTTTCAGCTTTACCAGCCATGACCAATTATGATTGACATAAGTCTATGCTAAAGGCACAAGCTTCTAAGTTTTTCTGGCGGTACTCAAGTGTTAAAATACCTCTGATCGTCCTTTATCTCCAAAGTCTGCAAGCGAATTCTCAAACCCACTCATTACGCATATGCTTACACCAGTCTCAAAACACTGTGAGCTGAGGTCTGAATTTAATGTAGGATTCAGAGCTTATAAAAAAGTAAGCAATTTAAAATTTCCATAGCATTTCACGGCAATATTCATAGCAATACAATATTTTGGTCCATTTTCAGTAACTACGTTAAACATGTGGACAGTTCGAACTGTATATTTCCTTTTATTTGTATGTAGTACAAACAACAATCTTTTGTCGATCAATCGTTAGTGAATCATGTTTTGCACACTATTGCATTGTAAATGACTGTGAAAGGTCTCTGGTTGCTCCGTCATACCGGGCTCCCAGGTCGTGGATTTTACACACCCTCACCTCGGACTGCAGTGTTTTATCTCATAGCAGCGCTTCACATTACTGCTTTTTCTTAGCGCCATGGGCTTGATATGTATGAGATAAACTGGTTTGAAACTTCCTACAGATGAATAAACATATATTGGTCTATCCATTCATCTTTGAAGGTTCAGTTTTAACAGTCTACTTTCCTTTTCGTTTCTATGTCTTCCACACACTCTGTCTATACACAGTATCGCCGAGTGGGACGTGTATAGCCTCGAAGGAAACAGCGATAAATGACTTGTATATTAATTATTCTCCTTCATCAGAAAAGCATCGTGTCCGGATAGAACAGTTACTGTGACGTTTTACCGCCTCAATTGCCTCCAAAGTTGCAGGTACGCACAACTTTTAACAAGCGTGTTTCGAGACTAATAATGCATGTGGTGTTTTGAAGCAGATGTGTAATGAGTGGGTTTGAGACCATTTGCTCACAGAGTTTGGAGAAAAATGCAGATCAGAGGCTTTTTTAACTTGCACAACTTTTGATAATATAACGCCATAAAACAGCGTTTTTGTTTCACCACTTGGAAGCCTGTGCACTCGGCACAGACTCTATGTCCAAGGCTGCCCGGTCATGGCTGATCAAGCTGAAAAACAACCAATAAATCATTTAAAAATTAAAATGGGAGTTAATGTGGTCATGCATGAATCGGCACACAAAAGAACCGCGATTCATAACTGAATTGATTTCTCATCTCGACCCCCCAACCCCACCCCAATCACTAATGCAAATAAGCATTAGCATTTTGCCATTATCAATGGACTTTTTCTACAGATACTTCTCTGTAGAAAGACCTGGCAACCTTGCCTGTGGAAGAAGTGCCAGTCTCACATCATCTCAAGTTAACATTCAGTGCAAATCACTTAGGTTCAGACACCGGATTCCCGTCACAGAACCCTCTGACAGCTAGCTAACCACACAGCTCACATGATTTTTACAGAGTTCATATACACACATTGTATACTGTATATATGAATGAGAGGAAGATTTTTTTTTTCTCTCTCCACGTTTATGGCACAAAACAAAAATGCCGAGCCGGTCTGCTAACTCTGCTGCACTGCTTCGACTGCTTGTTCCAATTTATGCTAAGCTAGTTGACTGTTGTTAGCGACCATGCTACAGCAGAATTATACACTATTTGGATATTATGTGACTAATGGCTCCTTGTTTAAAAAAACAACAACACACATTTAGATACATGTCCCACTTTGCGTGTTAAATATCTCGCTAACGTGACCGCTGAGATCCACACCCATTCACATCAAACGTTCACATTCAGTGCGGCTCAATCCCAAATCAGGGACTAAGGAACTCTGTGCACGCTCCACCGCGCGCGGACAGTACGGCACTTAATCCCTAAAGAGTGCACGCATATAGGTAGGAGACGAATATTTGCAACACAATCCAGTCCGCACTTCCTTGGATGGCCTTGTTTTGACCAGCTTATGTGACTTTTCCGTCGGTAAACAGAACGCAGAGATTTTTTTTCGTCATGCTGTCTGACTCATTGCACCGTTAAATAATCTTATATGTGTATGAATAATAAAAATGGACTTTAGTATTTAAATAACCCTTACCATTTCAGCAGGTCAGCTTTATCTTCTCCCAGTCCCAACGCGAGAGCTCGGTTAGTTGGACCAGGACTAGCGCTCCCGTGTGTGAACTCAGGAACTTCGGGAATGAAAACTGGAGATATTTCAAAACAAAAGTCTGATCTTGCCTTCTGGAACTCGGTAGGACTGTATGTTTTAGATTATACAATGCCTGATTAAACTATATATATATATTTTGAGACTGGTCAAATAATTATGTTGCATCAAGCAAGAGATTTAAAATGACTAGAACTGAGTTAAGAGTCCTTCAGTACACCATCAATGCCTGAAATATTTTTTTTTGCTTGTTTTTTGGTCTGTCCACATGCCACCTGGTACATCTTGCCAGCTCGACGCCCAATTATTATTCACACACTATGGACAATTTGGGAATGCCATTTAACATTTGATGAGACACATCAAGACCCTGCTGCCCCCCTCACTAGACCCCCTGCAGTTTGCGTATCGTCCAACCGTTCAACGGACGACGCCATCTCCACCACACTCCACCTGGCACTGTCACATCTTGACAAGAAAGACACTTACGTCAGAATGCTGTACATAGACTTCAGTTCAGCATTCAACACAATCATCCCCCAACACCTGATCGGGAAGCTGAGCTTGTTGAGCCTGAACACCTCCCTCTATAACTGGATCCTGGACTTTCTGACCGAAAGACCTCAAGCAGTGCGGATCGGGAGCTACACCTCCAGCACTGGGTTGGGCTCAGTCCCCTGCTGTTCACACTGCTGACTCATGATTGTGTAGCGACACACAGCTCCAATCATATCATCAAGTTCGCTGATGACACGACCGTGGTGGGTCTCATCAGCAAGAACGACGAGTTAGCATACAGAGAGGAAGTGCAGAGGCTAAGTGACTGGTGTAAAGACAACAACCTGTCTCTGAAAGTCGAAAAGACAAAAGAGATGGTTGTTGACTTCAGGAGGACACGGAGCGATCACTCTCCGCTCAGCATCGACGGCTCTTCTGTGGAGATCGTGAAGAGCACAAAATTCCTGGGCGTCCACCTGGAGGAGAACCTCTCCTGGTCCCTCAACACCAGCTCTCTGCATAAGAAAGCCCAACAACGTCTTTTCTTCCTGAGAAGGCTGAGAAAGACACAGCTTCCACCACCGATCCTCACCACCTTCTATAGAGGAACTATTGAGAGCATCCTGAGCAGCTGCATCACTGTCTGGTTTGGGAATTGTACCATGTCAGACCGCAGGACCCTACAGCGGATAGTGAGGACAGCTGAGAAGATCATCGGGGTCTCTCTCCCCTCTATTGAAGACATTTACACCACACGCTGCATCCGCAAAGCCACCAGCATTGTGGCTGACCGGACACACCCCTCACACTCACTCTTCACCCTCCTGCCATCTGGAAAAAGTTACCGAAGCATTTGGGCACTCACATGCAGACTGTGTAACAGTTTTTACCCGCAAGCCATCCGTCTCCTCAACACAAAGAGACTGGACTGATAAACAAACACACACATACACACACACACACACACACACACACACACACACACACACACACACACACACACATCACTCAGACAAACTAAATAACATCTGGACTGAACTGATAAACACACATGCACAATCACACTGATATACATCCATCTTAATCTGTTCATACCTACCTACCTGTGCTGCTCTACGCAATTTTTTTGCACAATATTTATTTGACTGCTATTTGCACACGATACTCTTGTCAAAATGTAAACTGTTTACTGCTGCTCTTCCCACTACCTCAATTCATACTTCATCAAAAAAGGACTGTTAAGGGTGACTGAAAAGGGTGATGTGGTCTGATAGGTTCAGATTAACCCTATTCCAGAGTGATGGGTATGTCAGGGTAAGAAGGGAAGCGCATCATGCACCCATCATGCATAGTGGCCACTGTACACTCTTCTGGAGGCAGTGTTATGATCTGGAGTTGCTACAGTTGGTTAGATCTAGGCTTAGAAATGTTATTTTTTTCACCATGACTTGCATACCCATGTTTTGGATACCTTCTGAACATCCTTATTATTAACATTTAAATCCAGATGACTTTATTCATCTCTGCATAGCTGTGAACAGTCTAGGCCTGAACCTCAAATTGCTTCATACTCCCTTTTTAAGTGCACTACATTGTTGGTGGAAATAAATGGTGTACAGTAAAAAAATTTCATGATTGCAACCCATCCTTTTAGGTGGTTTTGTTGTTGTCAGTTTTTTTCTTCCAAAACTGCCCTTAATATTTACATGAAATTGTTGGATTTATTCTTTATGGAACAAATCCCATAAATCATGCGTTTGTATATTCAGTAAACTTGTTGTTATCTTCAGTTATAGTTATCAAATTCACTATAACTTGTTAGTTGGAAGGTAACTTACAATATGAAATAATAAAAAGAATGAACACATATTATTATTATTATTATTATTATTATTATGATTTAATGCTTGTAAAGGTGTTAATGTGTAAAACATTTCTATGCAAGTTTCTTCTCTAATCAGTGACTGGCCTCTTAAGTACATGTAACACTATAGCTCATCTTTTTTGTCAAACAATTTGTGTGAGTTCTTGTCTTCTACCCTTCATACAATATGTGTCAGTTTTTCTTTTTTACCACAGCTGGCAATGACATTGGTATTAAAAATATCAGCAACATTGTTAAATTGATACACTCTTATCAGCACCACTCTTATCGGCTGTGGTCTTCAAGATGATCCATTTCCATTGATGACCAATTAAAGGTGAAGGGGAATAAATTTTTTAAATGATAAGTTCATTTAATATTATGTAGCGATTTTATAGTTGGTGTAACAAAACACACCTTTGTTTTCATTTACCACTGAAACTTTTATAAATAAACCACAGCTAAACATTGATCAAAGCTGTCCATTCATCATACCAGAGAAAATTTTGTGGTATAATTTTCTCCTTTCTGCAAAGTGGGCTATGTGCTAAAACTCAAACAGCAACACACTTTTCTGTATTTCATGTGAAATTACTGACAGAGGAAGCTTACTTGAGATACTCAGCATGAAAGTGTGATAACACTGTTCTTACAGAAAAAACAAAAAAACAAACAAAAAAAAAAAACAGGAAGTCTAAAAGAACACCCAGTTAGCGATATCTATGTCACCTAAATAGTAAGCTTGTCTTGAAGGTTGCATTTTCTTTGCCAGCAGCACAAAAAAGGTCATCTGACAAATGGAAATGTGCTGACTTAAATGTTTTAAATCTAAATAGAATGGGTCACTGATATAGAAAACGAAGAATTATTTGCAAAGTGAACGCTTTTCTTCACACAGCAACCCACTCATCACTTAGCTAGACCAGAAACTAAGTGCACATGTGTGCATTATTCATGAGAAAATCATTAGTCATAAAGGTAGCTATTCTGAAAAAATAACATGACTTACTAACATACTGTACATAAAACATTATTTATATGAGACATTAAATTACCAGTGAGGAAAAGAGGCAGTCCTTTCCTTATACTTTTTAATTGAAAAATAAAACGCAGTGGAATAAAACCTCATGAAAGGTAAATACTAATATTGTACTTTTTCATGCACTTTCTACTGATTACAAGTGCATAATAATAATGCATTACAAATCAACAAACTATTAGGAGAAAAGCTTAGATCAATTGCACAGAGTTGGTTTCTTAAACCTCAAGAACAAACAGCATTTATAAAGAGAAAACAGACAATTAACAAAAGTAGCAGAAAATAGTAAAAACATCTGTATTTTAAAAATTAAATTCCAGTTTATACCTGCATTAACTGTGATACATTATAAATATTTAACAAGATGCTGAAGCACAAAATTATCATACTATATATTATTTAAATGATTAATTTACTCTCATAGAAATAAGATCTTCAGGGGCTTAAAAGAATTAACAATTAAAAAATGTACTTGATAATTTGAACTCACACTTCCTGTTTCAACATGCAGTACATCCCATAAAGTAGTCCAGTACAAATGAACCAAATATTAAGAAACTTAAAAAAATACATTTTAGGGACTTTAGGGCTTCTTATCCTGAGAATCTCTGCAAGACTTAAGTGATATTAGACTGGCAGACTTCAGCTCATTCAATCATATTATCCTCACGCAGATCCCTAGCAGACAGCTTGGCTTTCACTGACTCAGGAACTACATAATCAACACCGCTCCCTTCCTCCTCGGTTAGGCTCTGCTGTGGCCACTCATTCATACTGATTTCACGCACTTCCCGGCTTAGGAAGTCACCAGAGCCGTCTCCAGACTCCTCGGTCTCTTCA
Organism: Clarias magur; assembly: GCA_013621035.1. NCBI lineage: Eukaryota > Metazoa > Chordata > Actinopteri > Siluriformes > Clariidae > Clarias > Clarias magur. Next base: position 1,530,143 of record QNUK01000129.1, on the reverse strand, counting down.
CTGGTTTCGACAGGATGGCTGCAAAGAAAAAAACAAAACAGAGGCACAGAGTCAGGCTCAGCCAACATCCTGTTGGCCTTCCTGTCTTTTTTTCCGAAGAAGCCAAGAATGTTCCCTTACCTTTTTTTTTTGCCTTGTTCAAAACAACAAAGCTCTTAAAGACAATATAAATAGCTGTGCTTAAAAAAATCATAATTAAAAAATCTTCAGATAAAAATACAGTTGATTAAACCTTTCTTTTTTATTAAAGAGTGAAAAAGTATTGTATAAAATCTTGACAGAGCATTCTAATACAGCCACATATATAGAGAAACGGGACTGAATTAAGAAAATCTTCAATACAGTGTTATAAAATAGTGTATTAGTCTATTTACTAAACCCCATGTGGACCCTGAGTCAGAAAGACGCATTGTTATTTAAAAGCCAGTTGAACAGCTGAATATTTGAGAACAGTGAGGCAGGGATATTCAAGGCAGCACACAGGTGACAGGCACTATGATATCCAACCCTAATTTTGAAATTAATATAAAAAGAAAACCTAAAATAAAAATTTATCTCAAAGAACACACTCAAAATATGTGATTTCAAAGTTTTTTTGTTTTTTTTTACTTATATATTATTATTTCAGTAGTTGCATCCTTGCAGTGATGTTTTAATAATATTTCTACACATGGTAATGAACAGTGGCATATTCAGCATCTGGTATTCTTAAATGTCAGCACCATGTTCCTGACTGTAATCATGAAAAAAGTATTCACATTTTCTTGTTTATTACAAGCTAGATTGCGGGAATCAACCACAGAGATTTGTATCTGTTCACATCCGCAAGAATACCTCAGAGCCTTTTATGGAAGAACGACTTAACAGTCATTTTCTGTTTTAATGATTACAACTAAGAGTTCCTTTTACACCAAATGATCATGATAAAATAGTTTTTACTGAGGAGTATCAGATAAAACACACTTTTTCTAACTATTTGCTTGGTCTGTATGTTCACATACCATTTTTTGTCTTTCATTCTTACAAAAAGAGTCAGAATTTCAAATAGACATTCAAGCTGAATAATTTACCTTAATTAGTAAGGAGAAATGTCTACGGAAACAAATTATCTTTAGCAAACGTTGTTGTTGAGTGTTAAGTGGAAATCACTCTGGAGGAAGTTGCCTAATGGGCTGGGTTGTATGGGTTACGGTTAACAGTTTCCAAACCAATAATGTTTAACGATTCCAAGCTAATGTAACACTGTGATACTATCCAGGCCAAGAATACAATTTCTTGCATTTGTAACGCTCTAAAGTCTCACTTCCATTTTCTTTTTGTCAGTGACACGAAACTCTGTGGCCTCTTCACACATGAAAAATGTTCTCACCTTTAAACCACTAGGCAAAGATGGACTGCAAGTTGTGTACATGATTTGGTTCATTTGCACACAACACTCATCTAAGGCAAATGTGATGGGTCATTATATGCTTTGTTCAGGAAACTATTGGCTGTTTAATCTCTGGGTAAAATCATTCTTTTTTTAGTGTGAAAAGTTTACGCAACTTCCTACGCTGACAAGATCTTGTCTCTATGTGACGCAACAGCCAGTTAACTAGGCTACTAGTTTCCGGGGAAAAAAGGCCCACATTAAGAAACTGATTACTCACATGTCTCTTGTGGCTCTAGCAGGTAGTCGTTGAGGTGCGGGCAGATCGATTAATGGGCCCATGTTTTTGACACAGTTTGCTTCGCTGCCTGGTTTGCACTTCAACCACATGTACCTGCCTCTCTTTGCTTCTCCTAAAAACAAACACAGCAATAATAATAATAATAATAATAATAATAATAACAGTGTCCAACAATCCCCTATTTACCATCAATTATATTACCAATCAGTCAATGTTTAATTGTTTTTTGTTACTTTGGAGTCATGGTAGTGTGAACAAGTATGAATATATGTGTAATAGTTATATTGACAATTTTTATGATAGTGAAAAAACTTTTAATTATTATTTTTTACAGTACTATTTATTATTATTATTATTATTATTATTATTATTAATAATAATAATAATTAAAAAGCTTTGACAAGAACATAGAGAAGTGGGAAGTAATTAAAGAAGGAAACACATCACTTTCAGCACCCTATGTTACATGTAAAGACCAATACTCAGCTAATCCAGTGTTATATGTGATATAAAATGTCAGGACAAGTTAATATCGGTATAATTGATACTATCATAACCGTTAATTGATACAGTTGCATCAAAGAAGTTTATTTATCAAAGTGATCAAAGTTTAATGCCCTTAAGGACTTCCTTTGTGCTAAAGGTACGCAGTAACTGTGTAATGAAGTTGTTTGTAAAGTAAAATTAAAGTGAACTCGGTAACTAAGCTACGCTGTTTATTACAGTTATTACAGTCTATTATTAACACTACACACAGTCTAGTCTAGTATTCGGTTTTTGAGGTTTTCTGTACCTCAAATATTTCACATGACTTCATGATTTTCTTTGAAAATCTAAAGTACTGCCCAAATTCCTACACGTTTACCCATTTTATAACAGCTTTCTAGCATTTTAATACGAAATAGGTTCGATAGTTATCGTGTTTTTATCGTGTTTACAATAACTTAAAAACTCAACCAAACAATACAGAAAACTATATATTCGCACTTACCGAGTACATTATCCGACAACAGGTACACGACCATAAGTGTTGATAAAATCAAGCTGAAGGAGAAGCGCATCGTTACGGGTTTCTTTATCCTCCCAAATTCTAACACGAACCCAAGAATCAGTAAAAAGATGTGCGCGCGAGGGCACTGGCTAGCTTTTGTATTGACAGGAAACCCCGCCCACCTGTGCGTCATCATCGGAGCGCGTCTGTCTTTAGCGTACTGATGTGTAGCATACTGATGTGTGACACACATTCACTTCCTCTTGTTTTAGCTAAACGGAGCATATACACCATGTGGGTATTTTTTTTTCTCTCTTGGATATATGACCATCACATCCACATGTGGTTCTTCCCCAAACCTTTGAATACACATAACTGTATTCAATGACTTTGTATGCCATGGCAGTAAGATTTCCCTTCACTGGAACAAAGGCGTCCAAATCTGTTATAGCATGACAATGCTCTGTGCACAAAGTGAGATCCATGGTTGCCAAGGTTTTTGTGGAAAGAACTCGAATGGCCTGAACAGAGCCCTGACCTCAACCCGACTAAACACCTTTGTTGGTTTGTTGTTTGTTGGAAGATCAAATCCACCCCAAGCCTCTCTCTCTCCTGACATCAGTCAAGTCTGGGCGTACTAATGTTCTTGTGTGTGAATAAGCAAAATCACACAAGCAACAAAACACATGGGTATTATAGTCAGGTGTCTACAAACCTTTGGCCATGTAGTGTAAATGCTCTTTATAGATGTAATGTTACTGACTGTGATGAAGACTATTTGAAAGTTTAGAAATGGACAACCAAAGGATCACAAGTGGTCAGTTCCTTTGCGTCTACACCATGCTCAGCACAGCACATGACTGGCCCGCACAGAGCCCTGACCTCAACCCCATTGAGCACGTTTGGGATGAACTGTAATGGATATTGTGAGCCATGGCTTCTCGTCCAAGTCAATACCAAATCAGTACCTGACCTCATAAATGCTTTACAAAATGAATGGGCACAAATTCCCACAGAAACACTCAAAAAGCTTGTGGTCCAACCCATTTAGTAAATCCTTCCCTTCAGGAATGCACAGTGTGTGTAGATTATTTCAGATATTACTAATGAAGTCATTGTTTCTCTGTGGATACTAATAATAACAAATTTGGTCAAAATGCATTTTAAAAAATCACATTTACATTAACAGAAATGTAATAATAATAATAATAATAATAATACATTTAAATACAACCTGAATTGCTTTTATACAAGGTGACCCAATGTACAACAAAAAAAATCAAATAAAGACAGCCCTAAAGCTACATTTTCCTCTGCATTCATCTGAAGTCAGTAGTCTGTTGTAATCGACTCAGAACTAGTTCTCAGACATTAAGGAATATTAAAACACTTGAAACCTAGGCAACACAGCATAGCTCAATGACGATTTTTTTTTTTTTTGGATTTTTTCCCCGATTTTCTCCCTAATTTAGTCGTGTCCAATTCCTCCCCGTCACTAGGGGGCTCCCACATTAAGGCTACTACTACCACTCAGCAGGGAGGACCGAAGACTATCACGTGTTTCCTCCGAACCACGTGACGCCAGCCGACCGTCTTTTTTTTGAACTGCTCGCTCGGCACCGTTGGGGGCGGCGTAACACACTTGTTGGACAGCGCTATCCGCTCCTTCCGTTGCGAGAGCTCACAGACGCCCCTGTTTGGCTGTAGAGCCGTGATTAATGTGGGAGCACTATGTACCTCTCATCCCTCTCCTCTGAGAGAGCTCGGCCAATCAGCTCTCTCTAGACCTCCGGCTGCGAGAGGTTACAGCACCACCCGGGATTCGAACTAGCGATCTCCGGATGATAGGGCGAGCGCTTTACCCACTGCGCCACTCGGAGGCCCGCTCAATGACGATTTAAAAAAAATATATGCTGTGTTAACAGTCGGTGTGTTAACAGTCAAACTGTGCATCTGAGATATGTGAGGTTGATTGAAAGTTATCATTAGTTTTATAACGTGTAAGTAGAACGCAAAATGTAGAACTCTCAAAATGAACATATTATTATTATTATTATTATTATTATTATTATTTGATCACTGAAAAAAAAAAAGAGAAAACAGGCTATGTGCTTTTCTTTGGCTATGTGACCCCCTTTTCTGCTCAGTCATGTTTGTATAGTTGGTTAAAGTAAAATAAAATTCATATAAAAAATATCATATAATCACTTACATTGTGCTGAAAAAAGATGTGTTGCTCTGTACTGCATAATCCTGAGCCCTATATATGTTTAATAAAACACAGAAAAACAAAAAGTTGGCTAAAATTCTCTGGGGTTTAAGGGCTACAGATTTTTTTATTCAGAGTACACACAAGTACTCAGAGTCAGAGACCATTAGTTGAAGCATTTGTTGTAAATTATACACTTTTGAATAGTAGTCCAGACTTTTGGGCCACCCTGAACATTAATCTTTAAAGTTAATATGTGATCTTTGATGGTGTATTCAAATTCTCATTTTGCTTTTCTTTTCATTTCCTTTTTTAATCTGTTATCACTATGGTTATTGGTTTCCTACATTACCCACAATGCTGTTTCCTGCTGATAATGGCGCTAGTGGCATTTACTGTGCATTTTAAAGTAAGTGATGCAGCAGCATTTATGTTCTTTAGTCTGTCCAGCTCTTACACCTTCTCAATTTTACTCTCTTCACATAGTTTTTTTAGATAGATAGATAGATAGATAGATAGATAGATAGATAGATAGATAGATAGATAGATAGATAGATAGACAGACAGAACTTATCTGACTAGCTGAGACAAGTTTGTTCTGCATAACTTTGGAGTATAGCTCCTTTAGATGTCACATCCTAAACCTTATTCCTAAATCTCACGCTAATCATAACCCTATGTCTATTAGGTGCACCCAATAAAAAACTCCAGTGTGCACTGACAAGTAAAGCATATCTACTGCTTAAAGCTATAAACTACCACACTTAATAGTTTGCATTAACTGTGTACAAATGTACACAATAGCTGTCACACACAGGTGGTTTCTTGAATTTGTGGGAGTTTCCACTTCCAAAAAAACACTTTTGATTCTGCAAAACTAAACCTGATTATAAGAAATGATTAAAGAACTGAATGCCTCAGAGCCTGACAGAAAAGTAAATCAAAATAATTAAAGTCAGATACAGACTTGATATTATTTCCAAATATTTCAATGGACTCCAGAACGTTTTATAACTCAGGGAGTAACATAAACCTAAACAAGGAAAGTGTGCTCTTTTAATTATGATTTGGTCAACACACTTGTCTTTCCTAAAGAATACTGTGCACAAACCTGGGAAACATCATCCAGGTGGGATGATAGGACTCTAGGGGTGTGTGCTCTCTCTCTCTCTCTCTCTCTCTCTCTCTCTCTCTCTCTCTCTCTCACACACACACACACACACACACACACACACACACACACACACACACACACACACACACACACACACCCCTAATGGGCAATCGACTGTGAATTTCAGAGTGAAAAACAAATCTGAGGCAAAAGCATGTTTTTTTTTAAATTACTTTGCATCATTAATTTTTCTACATCATCCTTAAATAAAGATTTTAATTTTTTTTATTAAACGCTGTTTAACAGAAAAGCATACCTGTATTAATAGAAGTGTTTGAAGAGTTGCACAGAATTCTTTTGGCAGACTCCTTGCCAAATATTTGGAAGATGGCTTTGGCACGGCTGAATTAACACTGGTTAGAGGTTTTCACTTTGCGTAGAAATATGTTGCAAATCACCGGTTGAAATGTCCTGGAGGCCCCTTCTCTGTTCTGTTTACATGGAAACGGACAGAGGCACTTTTACTACAGCATGCCCTTTCCAATGCTAAATCCAACAAATCATGACATGCTGCTTTGTGGACAGCTTATTGGAACTTTCCTGAGATCTTGCAAATTCTAGAAATTTTAATGCATCATCTCTTTCTAATTGTGGCAGCCCACATTTCTTATTCATACAAATTAATTATTTTAATAGATCCGTCCATCTAGGAACCTCTATAGTCCAACTAGGCACTATGGAGACCAATGTTGACCATTAGAGGCCAATAGTGATTATTGTATTTATTGCCATTTGTACAACCATGGTAGGACCTCTGGGCAACATTTACGCACTATGGGCAATTTGGAAATGCCAACTTGTCTAATCTGCATTTCTTTGGACTGTGGAAGGAGACCGGAGGAAACCCACCAAGCAGGGGGAGAACATGCAAACTTTATGCACACAAACCTGATGCATTCCCATGCAAACATTCATTAGGGATTTACAGAACCACTCTTTCACAATTTGAGTCCTGAAATATACCTCTGTCGTCAGGAAAAAATACTCCATACCGTAAATGTGATAACCTGGTCGTTCAGTACATTCTTGGCACATTACATTGAGTCTCGACCTGACCAACTGAAGCAACCCCAGATCATAACACTGCTGCCAGAGGTTTCTGCAGTGGCCACTGTGCATGATGGGTGTCTTGCTTCATGCATTTCCCTTCTTATCCAGGTTATGATAATGTATTGAAGGGTTCATAACCCAATTCCTGCAGTTTTCTTTAGTTGAAAAACCTCCCATCAAGGGTCACCACAGCGGACCTCCCATTCCGAACACAACTTTGGCACAGGTTTTACACCGGACGCACTTCCTGACACAAACTTACCATTTTATTCAGCCTTGGGGCCAGCACAGAATTCAGTGGCTGGGTAGTATGGGGTGTGGTAACCACTGACAGCAGGGCTCGAGCCACCACTCCCCTTTAGTGGCATTTTTTTTTTTTTTTGCTCGGTAGTGTAGATGCAAATATTAATGCAGATCTGAGAATGGAAGCCTCTGGATGAAAAATCTGTGGCAAGTGGCAGCAGATGAGTTTGGAGGTTAATGCTTCCTTAAAGTCAGAGGTGACTTTGGTGAGGGACAGTCAGTATTATATAAAAGGTGTTTTTAAAAAAAAAAAATTATTCTAGTGGAATAACTGCAGCAGGGTGTTGTGCATGTTGTACGTCCAGGAAAAGTGACATTGATCACTTTAGTTAGAGACATTTTCACAAACATTTTCCATGCTTATTGTTATAAGCATTAGCTCTAGTGTCATATTTCTTATGCCAGGATGGCGCTGAGTTCCTTCAGCTTCTTTAGCCTTTCACCTTTGGAATATGTTTTGCAATGCCCATGATTTGTTTCACGATGACTCATGACGTTAATATACTTTAAATGCTATAACATGCACCTTGACATATGAGGCCAAGACATTTTCAAAATTGACTTGCAGAAGTTAGAGAAAAAAAATCACAAACACAGATGAGAGGTAAGATTGGAATCCCCAGCCCTGGAGTTGCGAGGTGATAGGGCTAATCACTAAAGCAATGTGTTAGCTTATTAAGCAACAGCATTTACTTTTTAGCATGTACATGATAAGAATAATAAGGATAACCGTTTAAACACTCCCTCACTTATGCTCTATACCACTTATTCTGTACACCCTGGACATGGTGCCAATCCATTGCAAGGCATTTGCTGAACCTAAGCAATTTATAACATAAGTAGAATATATGGCAAGATTAGAGCTGAGTAGTTGAGGGTTAAATGCTTTGCTTACGGCCTGCTCAGTGCCTTTCTGGAAGTCCTTGGATTTCAACTCTTAACAATAGGCCTTTAGCTTTGTACTCTATGTGTGAACTGCACTTTGGAACAACTGTGTGGTCGGATGTTCACAACTCTGTAGTGTCCCACTGTGTGTGTGTGTGTGTGTGTGTGTGTGTGAGTGTGTGTGTGAGAGAGAGAGAGAGAGAGAGAGAGAGAGAGAGAGACGTTGTTTGGAGGAGGCATGTTCATGTTTTCTTTTTTCCACATTGCTGAAACTATGCAAGAATATGACTAAAGTTAAAGTCAAGCTGAATTCACATCAATCACTTTCTTGTCACAAAAGAAATTTCGGCACAACTGATTAAGCAAACCAAGAGACTAAGCCTAAAAAATGTTTCAGCTGACACGAAGCTCTCATACAGTCAGGAAGTGGTTTTTTAATCTACTCCCCGGAAATGACAAAGATATCTTATTAAAAACATGATCATTTTTTTCACCCCAACTACAGAGAAGAGACATATTAACATTTGTTTAAGCATTATGTACATGCTTGTTCGGTGTTCAGGTTTTTAAATGCAGACTGTAGATTGTATAGATACATATGTATATATGAAAATAAATTTAAAAAAAAACTTTTTTTTTAAATGCTGGGAAGTCTTTTATGTTGTGCACTATAAATGTTTTGGTCACTTCTCTGTATGGGAAACTGAGGAAAAACTTTCTCTTGTTGAGATGTTACGTAATTTAAAACATCAGGAAATCTGTCGTCAACTGGTAAGTTTCAACACTTCAGCATGAGGAACACTGCTCGTCCCCTCCATAACACAGTAAACCACAGAGCTCTTCTTCTGCTTGCAGTCAGACTACGCTCCCCGTTTTTGCAGGGAGGTATTCTTAACAGTGCAGAACGATATTGCATAATGAGTGTTTCCAAATCTAAAGCTCTGAAGTGAATGATGTTGTAATGACACCTAGAAGTGGAAGGGATATATTAGGCAACAAGCAAACATTTTGTCCATAAGGTTTACATGTTGGAAGTAGACAAAAATGGGCAAGCAGTAGGATTTGAGTGACATTGACAAGGGCTAAATTGTGATGTCTAGGTGACTGGGTCAGAGCAACTCCAAAACTGCAGCAGTTGTGAGACTGTCTTCCCAGTCTGCAATGGTCAGGACCTACCAAAAGTGATCCAAGGAAGGAATAATGGTGAAGTGATAAAGGATCATGGGCTTCCAGTGTCAAGTTGCAACTGGTCAGGGTGCTCATGCTGACCCGTGTCCACTACCAAAAGTGCTCCTTGACCACAGAGCAATGGAAGAAGATGACTTAGTCTAGTGAATCATGTTTTCTTTTACATCATGTGAATGGGTGTGTGAGTGTACATCACATACCTCGGGAAAACCCCCTAAACATTGTTGCTGACCAAGCACACCACTTCATGGTAATGGTATTCTCTGAGTAAAGGGGCTCTTTCAGCAGGAAAGTACACATAGCCACACAGAACAAATTAGTTTGAGAAACACAACAACAAACATGAGTTATTGACTTGGCCTCCAAATTCTCAATCCAATCGAGCATCTGTGGGATGTGCTGGACAAGCAAGTCCGATCCATGGAGGCTCCATTACAGTGCTTAAAGTATCTGCTACTCATAGCTTGGTGCCAGATACACCAGCACACTTTCAGAGGTCCTGTGAAGCCAATGCACCAAAGGGTCAGGGCTGTTTTAGCGGCAAAAGGAGGATGGTGATGATCTTAATGTTACGGCTGATCAATGTTTGTATTAATATATTGAATATACTATACATTGCAGTTGAATTTTTAAAACAGTGTATCTCATTTTGTAAGATGATTTCCTGTTATTATGAGGACAGAACCAGTGCCTATTGCTAAAGGGGAAATTACAACAAAACTGATAAACGGTTTCAAATGCTTCATCCAAACGCTGCAAGTGTTATTGTAGGCTTTGGTATTGATGCAGTGTAAATAAGGAAAATAACTTGAGTTTACATGCGCACCATATTAAATCTTTTTTATTTACAACATCTGTGCATTTCTAAAGGACGTTGAGATATGAGTTTGGAGGATGATTGTTGCTCAAGTGCTGCTCAAAGCAGCAACTTTTGATCATTAGAGGAAGCTTATTGTATGATGATTGACTTAGTCAGTCTAAATACTTTAACTTTTTCCTTTGTTGTGTTCGCAGTATGTTTCGGGTCACTGTCTCGTTGCAAAAAAAAAAAAAAAAAAAAGTTTCTGCAAATTGGCAGACAGAATTGTTCTGTGGACTTCTGAATTCATTCTCCTGTTACCATTATGAGTTACTTCATCAATAAAGATTAGTGAGCCCATTCCTACACCATGCAGATCAGCTTGTATGTTTTGGATCAAGAGCAAGTCTTTCCCTGCCTCTTTGGTCATTCCATCCTCCAAAGGTTACTCATTTCTTACAAATTCCAATCTGGTACTGTATAATCTGGTCAAAACTGTGATACCTTTCTATCCTATCATAGCCATTGCCTATTGTTCTGCTTCACACCTCTCACTGCTTCAAAACGGCTTACTTTTTTTACTTACCAAAGACAGCTCTATGATCTTTATGTTGGTTTATCATTTTTAGCAGCAATTACAGTCTTTACATGCAAAACCCAGGGCTCAAACCAAAGTGTAGACAACCAGAATAATGCAACCACAGTGTAACAACAGTTAATCATGTTTCAGTATTTTTGATAATTTGAAAATGGGCTTTTAAACGTAACAACTCTAGAAGGAAATCTCATTAAATCAAAGCTAAAATTATATAGTCTTATTTTCATGTTTTTTTTTAAATATCAAATTCAATTAACTTCAATTCAGTTTTATTTATATAGCATTTTATGACAGTCCATTAATGAAGTCATTGTCTCAAAGCAGCTTTCCGAGATACAAAAGAAATGTTGTTGTTCTTAGTCTTTTGGCTGCTCTTGTTGAGGGTTCGCCACTGCGGACCATCTGATCCACACAACTTGGCACAGGTTTTACGACGGAGGCCCTTCCCATTTTATGGTCTAAATCAAAATGACCAGATCTTCCCTGATGAGCAAGCCAAGGGCGCTGGTGACAAGGAAAAACTCGCAGAGATGGCAATAGGAAGAAACCCTGAGAGGAACCAGACTCAACAGGAAACCCATCCTCATTTGGATGATATCGTGTAGTAGGGATTGATTTGCAGTCTTGCTGAGCGTTAAGAGGCTGAAAAAAAGAATCAAAAAGAAAACATTTGGCTTTGCCGTTCCAATACTTTCAAAGCAGAGAAAGACTGTAGCTGTGGAGTTAAAGCACTGCTTCTAAGTACTGTGATGTTCCCATGACATAACCCTTATGTTACAAACAATTCCTGGTATTACTCAATCTTATTATATAATTTTGGGATCCCTTAATTAAGGCAGTCACTGTCATTGTAGTTTCATTTGTTTGTTTGGTACCGCTTCAGTCAAGGACTCAGTCATGTTGTATCATACAGTAAAAAACAAAGATACGGTTTAATTCATTTCCACTGCAGTGATGACAGACAACTGCATTACGGCATGATGCTACGCTTGGTGGAAACGTTGAATCAGCAGCTACTGTTCTGGTTTTCCTCTTTCACATACTTCGACTGAAACTATGGGGATTTCTGTCTCTGCTATTTAATGTCAGTTGGTATAGAAAGCAGGTCTCTTTGGTTTCCATTGTCTTAGATAACTTCACGTGATCTTGTTAGAACAATAGAATAATAGCTGCCATGCCTGGAATGAGGACTTTTATATTAATTTATTGAAATAAAAATAATGATTAATAATATTTGCTGCAAAAATGCACATTAATATACACATGAAACTCAAATTTATTAGTATGACAAAGAAAATGACCAATATTATATGCTGAAACTGTAATGATCACTAACAAAACAAGACATAGTGAAATTTCTCTGAAATATCTCTTTAGAGAAGGAATGACGAGGAAATATTCAGTAACTGTGTAATCTGGTGATACAGGGACATTTCCCCTTTCTTGTGTTGTAGGAGTTTAAGATGTACAAGGTTCAGCGATACAGCAAGATTTCAAGCTCTATTGCAAAATAGAATAAGAAGTAATAATTATAGACAGTTATCCTTCAATTTATGCCTGTAACTGAATCTTTCAAATCTGTTTATGTAAATATTAAATATTAATTATGCCAATTTTGCTATAAATATGATGAACAGGGAATGAAAAGAAATGTAGGTGGATTCCATAAATAAATAAATTAATTATCTGATAACGAAATAAATTTCAAGTGACTCTTGAACCATGTTGGTACTTTCCAGGACTACTGAATCAGTGCCACTGCTTGAGTCGTGTGTCTGCATTCATCTACCAATAAACAAGGCTCAACTAACATATCATTTATAAACAAGTAGTTAGATTACACGGCACCTTAATAATAGAGACCTGTTTGGGTATGTCTGCTGCGAAGAAATAAACATCATCTTAACTATAATGTACCAGTCCTCATTCCATAGAAGGAAAATGATCAGTTAGAAACGAGACAGAGACTAAAGCACAGCTTCCCCATCATTCATCATGCAGGTATAACATCAATTAACCACCAAACAGAAGACAAACAAAGGGACATCCTCCGGTTCTGATACCATGTGAGACCAACCGAGTCCATGCGGAAGTTTGTTGGTCTTCAAATGACCATTAGGAGCTGTGAGTCAATCCTCATGGACCCCTATTTTAAAATGTCCAACTTTACAACAAAAATAAAATAGAATTGTACATAATTAGCCAACTGTCCATTACATCACTTTAGCCAACCGGAATGGAAATGTAGTAGTTGACATGGAACAACTCATGAGTTCAATCAAATGCAAAGTGACATTAGTACAGTATATAAAGTACTTTAGCCTTTTAGCTAAGCTAGCTAGCTTGTGGTAACTGAGGTAAGTAGGCATGTTCCATTAGCCATGCTCTGTTTGTTCCACCCATTTACGGATTAATCTGGGTTTAGGTGACGTCCAGCTCCAATGACGTCCAATGATCACATCATATCCTTTTAACATCTGTACAGTAGGTATTGCAAATGACTGAAGATAATTAATCAACTAATAAACATTTAGCTATGTGTTCAGAGACCACTCTTTTACAATTTAAATGAGCAAGAAAACTTCACTTTGTACTCCAAGCACTTTAGACCTTTTAGGACACAGGATACATAATGTTGACGGCTTCATCAAAAAATGAATGAGACAGCTTTCTGTGACTCAGACATGGGTCACTTTTACATCTATATTCATAATCCTTCATTCAGACATCCTTATGATGGTAATGGACAGTGCCATGGAATGCACTCAGTATTTGCTACACTCACAAATGATGTATTAGGTATGAGGCCAGACCAATTTCCAGACATTTGTGTTTGTTTTGAGTAAGAGTTCAACAAATCTATTCTCATTGCAGTCACACCAGCAGCTTTTAAATAATATTCAAGGTTAAGTAACAGCCAAGGTTTTCATATCACACTGACAGTCCTGTCCATACTTGCTATTTTTACTGCAAAAAAAAAAAAAAAAAAAAAAAAAAAAATATATATATATATATATATATATATATATATATATATATATATATATATATAGTTAAATGAGATAACTTTGTATGACTTGCTCAAGACAAATTTTTCCATCCCAAGAACATAAAGGTACCTTGACTAGGCCAAAAAACGGCCCATCTGGCAACATGACTCACAGCTTTACAGAGACACTTTCTAGACTAGTCATGATTAGTTACCCCACTATTTGTACTAGTACTATGTCAGGGTTTCATAATCTCATGTGTGACTACGCAGGAATAATAATAATTTTCCATCAGATATATGGAAAAAAGTGCATGTCAGTAATGAGTTTATAACATCATTCATTCATTCATTCATTCATTCACTATCAATAAGCACTTAGTCCTAGGCAAAGTAATGATGGATCTGGAGCCAGTCCCAGTAACACTAGGTACGAGATATGAGGTATACATCCTGGATGGGACACCTGTTGGAGGAAATTGAATATCATGGAGAAAATCCATGGGCACAAGGGGGTAACATGAACACAAATTCCAATAATAAATAAATAACCCAAGAAATAACCCAAGCATGAGATCTACCCCATGAAAGACCCTGCTGTCCAGATGATATATACATGCTGGTAAGATCATTTTGACTGTGGTGTCATCCAAATAAGAATCTTTAAGACAAACTAACGGAAACAAATTTATTTTTTTAATGCATACATACATTTATGTTACATTTAACAATCATATAATGAGCAGATGTGATAGAGATGACAATGCACTGTACCATTAAATAAATTTGTGATAACTGAATCATGCAGTTCAGGAAGGAAAACAGAGGAAAAGTTAGTTTGCTCCCAGATAGGCAATATTAGGAAAATGGGGTGTCACTTATATGTAGACTCGTTAATGTACTGTATACATTCTGGTATACTGTAATAATGGTTTAGAGTTAATGTAGAAAGTAAGTGGTTTAATTTACATGTCAGCTCTCAGGATAGCCAGTGACCATCTTTACAATGTGACAACTAATGCATTTTAGTTAGAGGATGCCATTTTACACTGTATTCTATTGATCTTCATAGGTAGGAGGGATGCCATTTCTTTACTGAGCTCCAGTTCAGTTTCCACAGCCTTCATGGCATCTGGGTGCTCCTCACAATACTGCACAACAAAGTTGTACGACTCCAGCGAGAGGCTGAGATTCTCCAGTTGATTGGCTAGGTTTCCTGAGATGATCTTGGACTGGAGTCGAGCAATGCGAAACTTAGCCACCAGAGCCGGTCTCAGCAGATCATCTTCGAGTTTTTCCGGAAACTTGCCTTCTGGTGAGCGGATGGAGTCAAGGAACATCTGGTAGTACTTGATGGATCCGGAGCACAAGTGGTTGAACTTCTTTACTGTGTGTGCATCTGGCTGGTCCTGCTTTTCAGCCACGGCCAGTTTTAGGTCCATCATTTCGTAGAAGGTTTCAGCGAGTTCGAACTGCAACTGTCGACAGATAAGCAAGTAGTACTGAGCGTTCAGGTCTTTGCAGATGGGCTCAAGCATGTCGACGCGACGCTTGTGCATCTTGCAGCGGCGCTCCAGGTCTTCCTCGAAAAAGGCCAGGACTTTAAAAAGAGCACTGTGATCCTGAAGGATCTCAATGTTGTCTGTTACATGACCATCCATCTCGAAATACTCCTTGGCCTGCGTCACGTAGCCTTGACCCACCAGAAAGATGGCACGGGCTTCTTCAAAGTTCAGTGGAAGTATGCAGCTCACTTTCTCCTCCTGGCTGCAAATTGAATCGAACGTGTCAGCGGAATCAAAGAGAACTGCTGTTTTTCTTCCTCTCTCCTTTTCGTCCTCTTCGTCCCGTCGGGCTCTCTGCAGCTCTTCCTGTCGGTCCAAGTCTAACTCCCCAATGTTATCCTGAAAAGAGCAGTGAAAGCCTTCAGATTCACTAAACAGCAAAAACAATCTAAAAACACACTTCAATGAAAGGCAGAAGAGCAAAACTACCTCCAGAAGCTTTTTAGCATCTTGCAATAGATTGAGGCAGTACTTAATCCAGCACCTTGCAATTTCAGATCTTTTCTGACGAAGCTGTTCACGTTTATCATATTCGGCTTCACCTGTCCAAGACACAAAAGACATTACAAGTTGCACATCAACAGGGAAATGATTATTATTTGTACTGCATTGGTTTATAAGAAAACACAAAGCTGTAAAACAATGAAAACATTTTAGTCTGAGCATGAGGAACATTATGCAAAATACACTTTTATAAACATATTTTACTTATTTTATTTGGTTAGAAGGTATAGTTCAGCTGCAGGGTTTATATTAATACACTTGTTCTAATATGCTGTTGGCTATATGGTTACATTGCGAAATGTTCTGTAACAAGATGCATTTTTAGTTGTTTTACAAGGCGTGTCCACTGTCAGCACTTTCTAAAGATAGCCCTTTTCAGTCATGAATCCTTTTCAACAGTGCCATGTTCTCCCGAAGGCCAATGGGCAATTTTTGGCAGACTGTACTTATCATTTTGATTAAAAAAACAAACTGCGCACTGACATCTCTTCCCTATTTTTCACTGGGTAGTTTACAGTAAACAGCGCCCCCAAACGTTTTGTGGTGAAGATGTGTTTAAAATGTATATTGCACTTCTACCATAGACCAAGCTCATGATCCGATGGGAAATTAGGCCCAGTTGGCTTCCCTTTCTTAAAAAATAAATAAATAAAATTCAAAGCATTGTCAAATTATTTGCTAGAGCCATGTCACACACATAGGCACACACATGATTACGAAGTACTGAGTACAAATCATGTAGCATGTAAAGTGAGCCAATAAATCACGACAATCTAGAACATTGGTTCTCTGGTCCTCCAGTCCCTGCTCTGCACATTTTAGTGTTTACTCACCTCCTACCACACCTCATTTACCTAAATAGGTAATTAACAGTGGTATTACAGTTAGCTGTGGTAAAGCAGAGAAAACATTTTTCAACAAAAATTGTGCAGGGCACGGGGACTTCCAGGACCAGGGCTGGAAACCACGAATGTAAAGAATGATGCTGTAGAGCCGTGAATCATGTTGCCAGATTAAGCATTTTTAAATGTTGGGCTACTTTTTAACATATCAGAGTGGAAAATGTGTCTGATGCAAGTACTGTAATCACAAATGTACAAAGACATTACGAGCTAAGATGAAAAAAAAATCTATCCATAGTAAACAAAACCAACGTGGAATAAGGATAGCTGTATATGCAATATCATACATTATTAATGCTGTCGAAGAATTGTCAAACACCTTGGAAGATGAAATGTTTAAAATGCACAGAAAAGTGCTCACGAGGTACTGTAGGTGGATCTTCATTCACGCTGCGCTTTTCAGTGCACCTTTAACCTAGATAAACCTAAAGCATCTCACCTGGGCAGAGTGTGTGTGTGTCCGCATGAATGCGTGCAACCATGCTTATGTTATTTAGTTTTAAAACACTGAGTTTCAAGCCGAGTTAAAAACCATACATACTGCATTGCATGTGTACATGCGTGCGGACAGACAGACAAGCAGACAGACAGATAAGCAGACACACTCTCTCTGTCTGTCTCTTTCTCTCCAATCATGGGAAAAAGTGAAAGCATGGAGTGAATGGAATGTTTTTACCAGAGTGAGTTGGTACTCAGGACTGATTATAAATAATTTGTTAATCTAGCAAGCTCTTGGGTATGTTACTCTATAGTGCATCAACTGAAGTATTTCACAAGGACAGCAAATATTTTGCGCCATTAGATGTTAGATGATTCATGCTTGAATGATTCATAGGGCGCTATGTGGCTTAACAAGCAAGTCCTCCAGGAAGCATGCAAACTATTCCTTAGGACTACATTAAGAAATACAAGAATGTCTGTCTCTTAGGGAACAAAACATGAAGAAAGGAGGGGTGGCTCAAGGCTTTTGCACAGTTCTGTAGATTTTATGGCTTGATAAAGTTTGAAAAGGCTAATCATGGATAAAGCTGACAGAATAATCAGAACAGATAAGTGCATAATTTCTCTGTTACATGACAAGCTTATTAACTTCAAGAGAAAGGGAAAAACAAGGCTGGTGAAGGAATGCCTGTTTATAGCGGTTATAACATTGGTGATGACAGGAACAGTCATCTTGTTTCATAGATATTATATCACAATGTAAAATCCTTCAAAAAGTTATGTTATTATTATTATTATTTTTTAAATCAATCATCTTCAGGGTGCTTTACATCCTGCTACTTTACACAATTCTGTCAGGGTTGTTTTCGATAAAAGCACGGCCCATTGTGCTTGGTTCCTTGCTTAATCATTATCATACTGTACATTTACTGTTATGAAACCTTATGAGAATCGCAATTAGTTCTCATGATTCTTATACTACTAGGTCATAGTAGTGGGGTAACTTCCTCTTCGAAAACAATGGTTTAGTTCTACAGATTTAAAATGCAGACAACATGAGAGTTCAGGTCTTAGGACGTTAAACATACTTTCTTTGGCAGCAGCCTCTGAAGGGACTTCTCCAGCCAGGCCAGCAATGACGTTAGCGGCAGCCAAACAGTGTCGTGCCTCCATGTATCGTGTCTAAAAAACATCAGCAAAACAACATAAGGTAATAATTAAGGAATTAGTGTTTAAAGGGTAATGTCTGCATTTATTCCATTCTGTAGGTAATTGTGAACACACTAGACACTAAAGCAATGGCACCATCTTTTGCAACACATATCTTTCTTTACATTTATTTTTGAAGACTACAGTATGCACAGACCTAAATTTGGAAAAGATCTGAAAAAATCTTCTTTGTTGCCTATTGGTCTGCAAAAACTTTTAGAAAAGACTTCTGACTAAAAGGTAAAACAAATATCATTCAAGCTGAAAATTTCAAATACATACCTTAAAATAAGGTACCTTAAAAGTACGTAAAAGCTTACCTTGGTGATATAATACTGTGACAGAGTGGCAGCATTGATGGCCCACTCGAGTGGCAAAAACTGGCTGTACTTTAGCTGCCTCTGCAATGTGCTGTGGCAGTATTGTCCTGCTCTCTCATATTGCCCCAGATTTTTATACACTTGAGCCAGATAATAAAGTGTGTGTGTGTACGCCATTTCAAATCTGTTCAAATAGGGAAGAGATTAAAAAAAAAAAAAAAGATTAAAACAGAAACCACTACAAACATCAAGATTAAAAGAAAAATGCACATGAGAGACATCTCACCTTTTCATTCGCTCTTGTTGAGATGGTGCATCTTGCTCCAGAACAAAGAAATCTACCAAATCCAATGGTGGCTGGCCATCCTAGAATTTTAAAGAAGAAAGGTATTCAATATTTCACATTTAATACATTTCACATTTGGACAGCTACAGTACATTTATTGTGAAATCAAGACAAGCTGTATCAAACTAAGATGAATTAGTTTGCATTCGCATTGTGCATTAGAGTCCTGCCTTGTGCATTAGAATACAAACCTATTGCTGAACACATGAAGCACCAAGGAGAAATATTTGGTTAAATGCTTTCTAAAAATACAAATTGCACAGAAATTCTTATTAAGAACATCTTTAAATTATTCTGAATGTGCATGACACACAAAAAAAAAGTCATTAGCCAGAAAGTATTACATCCTTTGGTTGCATCTGTATTCGAAAGATCATGGCACAGATGAATATATAATAGATTGTGAATCCGCTGTGCCTACCTATATGGAGGCAGGGGACACTGAATTACGTCATGGAGATGCAGCATTGAGGATACTATCTTGAATGTAAAGGACTATATATTTAGCCTTGTGTTAATGATGTACTCCGTTTATTTTTTAAATCAAAGATTCTAAATAAACGTATTTTAATAGCTGAATATTAAAATCTATATTTAGCTAAAACAGGTTATATAACAGGACAATTCCTCCCAAAATAAATGTACTAAAATAAAAAAAAATTAAAAAAGTTTGAATATGCATTTTTTTCCAACAAAACTTTCTTAAACTTAATCCTTTCACTAAAAGTCATTATAGTACTTGAGATAGGGGCAGTAGTGGCTCAGTTAGTTAATCTGTCTTATTTACAGGAGGGTTGTGGCTTCAACCTTCTGCACTGCCAAGTTGCTACTGTTGAGCTCTTGAGCAAGGCCCTTAACTTTATCTGCTCCAGGGGTGCTGTATCTTGGCTCTGTGTATCTGTATCTTGTATCTGTACCCTGTGCTCTGACCCCAGTTTCTTAACTGGGAAAAGTGGAAATAATAATAATAATTTCACTGTGCTGTAAGATATACTGTATGTGACAAAGAAACTATATGATATGGCTGACAGAGAGTTGAAAAGATTGCAAAAGCAACATTTTTATGGTGTTACATTATGAAAGGTTGTGGGCGTTAAAAAGCCTTTGAAGCCTTTTTCCTAAAATTCAGTCTCAACACCATGTGTGGGAATTAGCATCGAAACCGGCACCTTAGAAGCTGTGTGTGCTGCTGGAAAACAGTATTGTTTCTTTATAATCTTACGGGAAGTTACACTCTATACTATTCCCACATTGGCATCCCATGTAATAAGAATGAATTATTTGCCAAGTTTTTTTTTTTTTTTTTTTTTAAATAACAGCTCAGTAAAAATTTTGCTTTTTATTTATTAAAATTTTAAAGTTAAATGTTAAACTCTTGTATTTTGCATAATTTGGTATTTATACCAAAATCTGGATTTTTATAAAATTGTGATATTTACAAAATCGCAATTTCAATTGAATCGGGATCTAGGTATTGTGATTTCATCATATTAAGTGGCCACTGGTGATTTCCATCAATAATATTTACAGTCCAAAAAAAAGCTATTTATTGTCTGATTTCATGTATATTTGAAAATCTTGTAGAGTCATTTGAAAAAAAAAAATTGTCCAAATAACCACATCATGAGGTAGCCATATCTTAACCACATTAAGATGGTCATAAGACCTGACCACGATTGGCTTTACTGCAGAGCTCATATGGGGCGTTAGTGCTTCAGTGGTAGGTTTCTCATCCGCCATGTGGAAGGTCTGGGTTCAATTCCCGCCCAATACCCAAAGTGGCAATACCCAAATGGGATGGTTTCGTCAGAAAGGGTATCAGGCGTAAAACCTGGATGGTCCGCTGTGGCGACACCTAACAACAACTGCAAACCTTAGAATCCCCAAGGTGTAATCTTTATCACCTCTTTTATACAAATATGTTCCAATACCAAATCCAACGGGATATAAAACCTTAGTTAGGCCTTAAAGAAACAATATTATTACACTGCTGTAATGAGAATGCATGTGAAATTGTGGGAGTGTGTGCTGGATGATGCAGTACAGTGTGTAAGAGGATGGGCTGGAGTGAAAACGCTGCGTCACCTCCTTCATATAGTGAACATAGATGGACTCAGCCGTTTCTAAAAAGCCTTGCGCTGTCTCGGTTTCGTCTCGACCAGCCCATAAGATGCCAAGCTGGTTCTGTGAAAACAATTCAATTAAATTTAGTTGGGGGAGAAAAAAAACAATAGAATCATGAGCTAGCTTGTCACCTCTTGAACGCACACTAGCCTACAACATAGTATGTACAAATATAACGTCACTTGGAGTCGCAGGCTAGCGGGTTGCCATGGCTACGCCCAATCCCACACACTAAGGCACTAAATAGTATGGTGCGGTTTGTTTTGATTTCGTACGGAAGTACAGTAGTATGCACGATTTGGGATGTAGCCAGTGAATATTTAATATTATTTACCCTGACTTGAATGCACAGCGAGACGTTTTCCCGTGTTACCGTACACTCCTCCAATAATTTCATACAGTTCATTAAGTATTCTTCTCCAGCGGAGAGCTCCTCGGTTTCGATATGGTTCACCCCCAGATGATAGTCAATCACGCCGAGTTTGGCAGCTCCGAGTCCGACTCGGGAGTCACCCGCATGCGCTTTATTCCCTCCTCCATTTATCGCCTCCGCGTCCTCGGTCTCCCCTGACTGCCCGTTCGTCTCCCGGTCCTCGTTCTCGCTTTCGATATTCTTTACCGTACAGTAAATCTCCTTCAGCAGCTCCCTGGCTTTATATCTGGAGCGGAAAGGATCGTTTTCTGGATCTTTGCGCGATTCAATTTCAGAAAGATCTTGGGCGAGACGAAATTTCTCGCACACCGCCCTCCATTCTCGACTGTTTGTGGACGCCATGTTGTACTCGACCTACAACAACGACACTAGTAACGGACACTAGGGGTCAGTATAGCGCTTGCTGTAATCCACCTATGGGATGGCCTGAGAAGTTACTGAAGAACCAATTCCATGCATTCACCTAGGATCCTCTGTAGTCCAACTAGGGTCAGTGTAGGCCAATGATGAATGTTCCCATTTACGACCGTGGTAGGACCTCCAATGAACACTCTGCGGGCTATTCGGGAATGCCAATTAGATTATTCTGCAAGTCCTGGACTTTGGGAGGAAACCGGAGTACCCGGAGGAAACCCAACAAGGGAGGACATACAAACTCCATGCGCACAGAAAGAGGAGAAAGCAGACAGTGCTGACCACTAAGAGACTGTCCCATCAAAGTGCAAATTAATTCAATTCTATTCAATTAATTTCTATTTGTGTAGTGTTTTTAACAATTGTCGTTGTTGCAAAGCAGTTTCACAGAATCAAAAGAAAATTATGGAAATTAGTATGGAATGTGTAAGAAAATATGTAAGAATCAAAATGATCAGATTGTCCCTGATGAGCAAGCCAAGGGCGACGGTGGCACGGGAAAACTCATTGAGATGGCAATAGGAAGAATCTATGAAAGGAAACAGACTTCAACAGGAACCCATCCTCATTTGGGTGATAACGGATAACTTTGGATAATAACGCGGGTAGGATTGGATGATAACTGAAATTACATGAAGACAGCCCACCAGGAGAACTTTCACTGATTATAAATATCAACTACTGTAGATTGATAAATCTATCAAAAGCACAAGATCATAATTAATCAAACAGATCAGTAGTACAAGCCTTTTACCCTGCAATAAAAGCTAGATTAGCTATTAAGCTAACCTTAGCCAGCTAACTCGACACCCTCAGCGTTAGATGAACTCAGCTCACCACAGAGCACATCATCTACTCTCATATGCAGTGTCTAAGCCATATAAAGCTGCAACCGATTTGCAGAAGACACATCCTCACATTTTTGTCACCTAAAAATAAACCTAATATCTGAGAAAAGATTTTTTTTTTCAGTGCTTTTAGTTTTTATCTTTGACTATGACTCTGAGAACATATTTGGTTTCACCTTCTGAGCAGCTCCATTACAGACCATAAAGCAAGTCAAATCAGTGAGGTTTAGGGAAGTTAGAGAAAGAGGTTTTACCTCATGTTATGCACTACATTCATTTGCTCTACCATAAGTCTGTGGGGGAAAAAACATGTTCATGGAACACTTATCCATCCAGGTCGGATAAAGAAAATATGAGCACTGCATGGAAAGAAAAGAATTTTGTAAATATTGGTGTAAGTATCTGACATGTTGCAGAGTTTGACAAAAAAAAGAGTGTCCAAAATGTTTACAGTTACATGAGTGATGTACCAGATTTAGTTTTTAATCATGGTGTTGCCTTCACTCAATAAATACTGTGAAAACGTACAAGCTGAGACACATAGTAAGCCACATAGGACAGCAGAGTACATAGAGAATAAAGACACACTATTTATTATTCAAAAGCGAAAGAAGAAGAACAATCATGACCTTCTACCACAGACTATCACAGGTACTAATTTCTCAGCAGTCACCATGTCCACTGTGTCCTCCAAATATGGTTTCACACGACCTTTGGACAATTATGCTCTCAACCACACCACACAGACTACACACACTATTAATTATTCCAGGGTTTGTGATAAGACTAAAAGTGCTGGTGCTGGGTATGGAATTTTAAATACTATGTGGTGCAACATATGCAGTTTCACTATTTCCATTGGACACATTAAAAAAAAAAACTTTAGGTGCCAACGGTAACCGAAAGAAAATGGGTTTGCCACTCCACTGACTCAAGACTCATATTTTTCAACCAAGCATAACCAATCTTGTTTGTTTAACAAATTTATTACCTCTTCCTTATTTAATAACTTTAATTCCTGTCAGTAAAACTCTCATTTTGTCTTATTTGCAATGCAGATTTAATTTATAAATGAAATCTGTATATGGATGGCTGAGCACAAGCTGTTAGAAATATTCACATTTGTTTTTCTTTACTGCAAATGGGTCATCAGGAAAGGGTTTAAAAATGCACAAAAATACATTTGAACAGCAGAAATTTGAGAAGACAAGAAATAATTTTAAAATAATCTGGTCCCCTAAATTTAGCTAAATACTACAACAAAACTAATAATTTAAGAATAATTTGCACCTCCGGCATCTGTTTATTTTTACCAAAACACTGTTTGTTCGTTTGCAATGGCAGTGTCTGTACAAGTAGGCAATAGGCAGCAGCATCATCAGAAACTTTTATATCATACTGTAAACAGGTCACAGGTGTTCCTCACCGACTGTTACAGTAAACAGCATTGTTCGGGGTGAAAACGGGTATGCAAGGCCGAGCTCATAGCTAATAAAACCCTGGTGTATCGGGTCATCGAATGTAACAGTAGACAGCGAGACAACGTCATCATCATCTTTATAGGTCATACTGTGAGGTAATAATATATCTGCGAAACCCTGGCGCAGCATGAGGAGCGGGCAGCGAGTTGACCGCCCACGTGGGCAGAGTCGCGGGTACCATCTACTTTTTGATAAAACATCCCAGTATAACAATCCTTACACTTACTCTGCATCATGATGCAGTGAGTATAACTGTTTTGCTCCAAACTTTTAATCAGGAAGTCACAATGTGTGTCAGAGCTAAACCTAAATCAGGTTGGCTTATGCTCCATTGCAATGACCTGTATCTTAGGAGTGAATCATTACCACTGTAGACACTGTTAAAACTCTGTTACAGAAATGCTGCGATGCAAGACAGCAAGCACAACGTCCCTAAAATATTAACCAAGCAAAAGTGTTGGGTATACAAAACTTATCAGGTTAAGAACAAAGGTTATTTCAAATAAATAGGTCCTCTACTTAATCAAAATAAGTGATGGCAAACTTCTGATGAATAATTCTGACTGTTTAAAATATTTGATCAGTAAGTGTTTGGCACTGTATAGTATGTTAGTGACTTTGTGACTTTATGACTTCCTTGAATTGGATGATTTCTGAGTTACAGGAGGATTAGATCACATTTCAGCATCCATTTAATTTAGGAATCAAAACCTGTGCTTGCATGTAAATCCTTCCTTTTTCTTTTCACATTTAAAAAAAATTATTTTTTTAATTCATCAACGTGCATTTCTGTTGTCGTCGTATTTCACAACCTTTGTGATAGCTTGTGGGAAGTAGAAGTTACAGTTCTCCCTCCCCTAGGTTAACACAAATCATCTCTGACTTTCGCAGATAGACATTTCATGCATTTTGTTCAGCAGGGTATTAGGAAGTGACGTTGTTGCACACTAGCAGGAAATGAAGAGTTTCTTTGAATATGTGTAACTCTAGAGCACAAGAACTTTCAGAATTTGTAGCACAGAAAAGTGTTTTTCTTTAAAAAAAAAATCCTTCATTTGATTTGAAAATTGGGGATAAAAGTGTACAGTTGCAGAACCGGATGCTTTTTCTAAGACTTGGATACCTCTGAGATATAAGGTAAGTAACCAGCATTAAAATCTTTAACCATTAAGTAATTTGTTTATGGTCGAGTGCATCCGATTTCAGTGACATGAAGTGAAAGAATCGTTCATTTCATACTAACAAGACATTTAGTGTGTTAGTTTTTACAAATCTTTCTTCATTCTAATGAACTACAACAACATCAAAGGGCAAATAGCATATATTAAGATGTAAAAAAAAGTTAATAATAAAAATACATCTGTTCAAAAGTTAGCATTTTGTTCTTAATTTCTCTTATAATCTGTGTATAACACTTTGCTAGCTATTTAACTCTATATATATATAGCCTAAATATCTTTCATGGACCCTGTTCGGTGTAATCATCAGACCCCCATAGCCCACATAACACATTTTTCTTGACATACCTGTGAACGTTCATGAAGCTGCTTTATATTAACTTTTTCTTTTTTTAAACATCATTTTATACTAGATAGATGAGGAGGGACACGTACATAAAAAGTAACCCTAGAATCAGAAGATCCCTGCATTAGACAGAGTAAATATTGCACATTTAGGAATTTGCCTATTGATGTCATCTTCATAGTTTGCTTAGATCGCTATCGATTTGTACTCTGCCAACAGGACATTTACCAAAGTTTACACAAGAACAATGCTTCTGTTCATGCTTTAGATAAAGGTCCAGTGTTTGAGTTTCATATCACCAATCTAGCTTCTGGGTTTATAGTACAGAATGAGTCTTCTTGTAGTATGTTATTTAGGGATGTGGCATCTGTGGGTGTTATCTGTCCAAGTGGCTGAAGATATCTGGAAATAAACAGAATATGCATTTACAAGTTGGCAAATGTACTTATATCTTTTGATGCACTCGTATCTTTTCTTTTGCAGCAAATCCTGGATGCTCCGTCATGTGCTCAGTGTTAATTGTGCACACTATTGAGGCCCAAGACTGGGCCTCATACCTAAAGCTCATCCTGGACTCATCACAGTATTTCCCCCAGGATTCTATTTCTTTCTATCTCATGGATGATGAACATTCTTTGCAAGATGAAGACTATTCAATTTTTAGTGCCAGCCAGTGCATCTTGCTTTTGCTCTCAGTATCATTTGTAGATATTCAAAGTAAGCCAGGGGTGCGGAACGCCTTGAAGAAGTTTCTTTATCCCCCGAGTAAAATCGTCGCATTTTTGTGTGGCATCACTGAAAGCGATGTCTTAATGGACTGTTTCGAACACTGGAATACTTGGAGAAAGCTCGATTCAGAGGATGAGCCAGCCCTGTATGTCTCCACAGTTTGTGGCGTTATTGAGGAAGGTATGTTTTTTTTTCTTAATTAAGAAAAAGATTTTGCATTCTTAAGGGTTTTTTTTTTTGGAATCCAAAGGGATTCCAAGAATTGATGGGAGCTAGAACTAATAACCACCCAACTATCTTAAGAACTCTTAAGGAATCTTTTTTCCTTTTCCTTTTTTGTCCTCAGTCAAGTTAGTATTTGTCCTCAAGTTTCAGTCAAGCTGGTTTTGCCGTTGATGGTCAGACATAAATAGTAATCTTAAATGCATTAGGTTTTGACAGACTTTATAATCTGAGATCTGTTTCCTCAAAGAAAACATTGCCCATCTTGAGGATGAAGTGACGTCAGATAATAGATTCCCATCACCAGTAGGAATTATGGATCTGCCTGATCCAGAGGAACTTCCACAGCCCCCTTCTGATCAGTTCTACTTACCAGAGGAAGACGTGGACGTTTCTGATGGAACCTTAACTCAGCCTAGGAGTCTGTCTGATTCAGAAGAACACAAAACATACCTTACTGTCCAACCTAACAGAATCCTCTGTGGGGTAAGTATTCGGGACTGTTTTTCAAGGCATTGACAAAATCAATCTGTTAATTCTTTAATGTCAAAACAGCACATATTTTTTTTTTTTTAACAACTTCTCCTCAGGATCGTCTGTGCAGCACACAGTAGCAGCAACACTGAGATCACACTTCTTTTTTTATTCTGTGACATGCACTTGCAAGATGCTTGTTACATACGCCTATATAAAAATATGTTTTGTGTGAAGATTGCTTGATTTGTTGGTATCATATAATATTGACATAAAAATGTCCTCTGTACATTTCTAGACCCAAGTGGATATTTATGTCGTTATGGTAAACAAGTTGGACATTCGAGACAGTATCGAAGTGGAATTTTGCTGTGAACGTTCAACAAAACGCGTGTCAGGAACTGCTGTGAACGAATATATTGTTACAGTTCAGTCACCTGGTGGGTTTCAGATCTGAGTGAGGAACTTCTTCTTTTTAGTTCCTCTGTAACTTTTCACTTTTTGTATAATTTGCATATTATTTCTGGTACTTACGGTATCTGTGCTTACACTTTGAAACGTTAACTCATGCAACTGCAGCTGGAGCTGGGTGAAATGAGAAAGTACATTACTTAACTCTTTTCTGAGGTTTTGTCAGTATTTTTTTTTTAAATCATATAAGATTTATTGAAAGGATTTCATATCTTCTTGCTACAAAATCCTGTTGTAGCAAGAAGCTATGAAATCCTTTCATAGCAATAAGTTATAAAAGGACTAAGTAGGACTAATTAGGAATAAGCTAAAGGGAATCAGAATTAAATGCAACATTTTCCCCATAATATGTGCATTAGGAAATTAGAAGTGGGATTTTATCACAACTTGCATATCTGTAGTGCTTAAATGTTTATGCAACATAATGCATAGATTATATTCTAACGCTGTGGAATTGTGATCCTTCCAGACATGCCAACTGGCGAAGTTACTCTCCATCTTTATAGTAATGGGTCAATTTTATGTTCAACAACTGTTACATACTACACAGAAATGGAGGAAATAAGCAATTATCTTGAGAAAGTAATGGACCCTGTGCATTTTATGTGTCAGGTAAATGACTTGCATTCATTTACGGTTTATTGAGGTTACTGTATATGAAAATGTATTTATTTATCTGCTCAGTTAAGATGAGATAAATGAGATAAGATAAATCTTTAATAATTCCCAGGGAAATTGCACAGGTAAACACATTTTATTGGTTAAATTCTAGAAATATACAGTAAAACATTTCAAGCGCTACAGTTTGTGTTTCTACAGTAATTCTTACATTTGCAATTCTGTTGTCGTCGACAAGGACGATAAAGCTTGAACCTTGATTAGACGTTCAACTTTGTCTCACTTTTGCATACAGTATAATAATTCACACTCTTGTTAATCTTTCACTGATGAGATAAATGTTGAAATCATTTGTTTTTCAGGCTTTCAGTATTACATCAAATGCACCCGAGGCACTGGATAACTTGCTTACAGATTCTCTTAAAAAACAGATGCCTCCAAATGGACTAAAAGCCTTTGGAATTAATCAGCTTGAAGAGGGCAATACAAGTAAGCACCCCTCCTTTTTTTGTTTAATGAGCATATTTACAGTACCATGTGCCCTATGCAAATGGTACAGCCATCAGATATTCACAGAGAAATCCAATGATTACATATCGAAACCTGCTCTGTTTGGACATTCAGATCAACGGGATATGGAACTCCCAACGTTACTTCACTTCTCAGCAAAGCATGGCTTAAAAAAGTTGACGAGCACATTGTTGCAATGTCCCGGAGCCCTCCAGGCCTACAGCATAGCAAATAAGCATGGGGATTACCCTAATACACTGGCCGAGAGAAATGGTTTTCCTGATTTGAGACAGTTCATGGATGACTATGTTGTAAGTGCACAGCAGTCTTTTTAAGTACACATTTAAGTATTTTTTTGTTTACACCAATAGAGGAACATAGCTGTTTTTAACATGACTCATAAAATGTTGTTGGCCTCTACGTTTATACTGTTCTGAAGTACTCTATATCCTTCAGCAACATATAAAGTATTATCCTGACACATTATTATAATCAGCGACATGCTGTTCAGCAAGAAAACGTATTAACAGAATGTATTTATTTTATTTAATCAAATAAATTTATGCTGCCAGTATGAGTTGTGTTAAAGCTTTTGGTATTGTGAAATCATCCAGGAAACCATAGACTTGGTCAAGTCTCACATAGAAGAATCCATGGACACTCCAGTAGATGAGGACATTTATGAGCCGATGGCAAATGCATCACAAAATTTTGTTGCCAAGTTTTCTCTGCAGGAGGACATATACGAGTCCATGATGCAACTCAATCCTGACATGCAGTTGTGTAAGTTTATAAAAGCTGTGTGTAATGTGTAGCATTAGGTGCTATAAGAATAGCTAAAATAGACCGCTGCTCAGATACAGTACATTGTAGTAACTAAGGAACTAGTAATCTGTCAGGTTATTGCAATAACGATTGAATGCAGCATTTCACAGAAAGATTCCGTGACTACAAAAATTGTAAAAAAAATTTTTACATGAGTAAAATGCATTGTGTGATTCTTTTCTCCATAGATGAGGACTTGAGCAGTTTGAACAGTTCTTTCAACGAGTCTCAATCAGAAGAAGCTGTATTGAGAAAGTTTTTTGAAGGTGAAAGGACATAAACATAACTAACTAACTAACTAACTAACTAACTCTGGATGAATGATCTAAAATGTTTAACTAGAAAGAATTCTCAGTGTTTTTATTTTATTTTATTTCTACATAATATATTTAATTTGAAAGTTGATCAATTGAAATCTAAAAATGCAATAAAAATTATATTATAGGCTTAATAAAGCAGCTAAAACTGCTATATACTGTATAAAGCATGATTGGTGTGCATGTTGAATATTGTACTGTAAATATCAAAGGCTTCCCCAGGACCTGATAGTAAATGTTAACACAATTTTTATATTATATTTTAATTAATTATTATTAATAGTAGTATTTGTATTATATCACATTTGCAGTTGTAAATAATGTGAAGTTACTACTGCATGGATTATTATCATTATACAATAAATTATTCATGTAAGCTTTAATTTGCAGAATGTCGGCACTTATGTATTATCTACAGTAAGATATTATATTATATTGTTATTTAATGAACATGTAAATATTAACGCTGATATTTTTCTTTAGCAAATGCAAAGACGCGTTTTGAGTCGGAAGAAGAGGCCGTAAACGATGCATGCTCTGATAGAAGATTCAGTGAGACGGAAGAGGAAACCACAGGAGACAACATGGAAAACTATGAGGAGGACGACGAGGAAGACCCGTATAAACTCTGCTATCCGGATGAAATTTATGACACCATAGATGACGAAGAAAGCATTTCGCCTGCAGTTATGAATCGCCCACCGGCCCCGATACCTCGAACATGTCCCACCTCCGAGCCTGAGGAATGCAAGACCTATATTTCAACAGGTAGCACACAAAAATCTACCACAAATGCATGCTATGCGTTATTTTAGGTGTCTTTGGTGTAAGCAAAATTTTCCATCAAAATATGAAACTATTTGATTTAGCAGATTGTGTTTGATCTGTGCTCTGTGCTTTAAATATGATAAACATCAAACACATGAAATATATATATATTCTGATGTGTGTTTTAACGTGTTTTTGCAGTTTTTTCCTCCAAGAACTCGTTGTATTCAGAAACCAACCAATCTCTACAAGGTATGAGTCTAAAAATTATATAGCACTTTTTAACATTTCAACCACTTTCTCGAAAACCTTTTGTACAAAAGTGGAATAAAAGTGTAGTCCTCCATGTTCTCCCTAACACTAGTGAGGCCTGTGCCTGAGCGAACACTTAGCATTGCACACGACCCCTATGCTGGTATGAAGACCCCGGGGCAGAGGCAGCTCATTTCCCTGCAGGAGAGGGTGAAGGTGGGCGCGCTCACCGTGGAGGAGGCCGTGCAGGAGTTTAAGGCCTGGCAGTTTGACCAGGAGAAACGATCACAGTCCGTCCGCTTCCAGCAGGTATTTAAATAATATGAGCACTGTGCACTAAGACCACCATGAGCAACACATTCTAAACTAAGATGTTAATGTGCGTGTGTGTGGGTGTGTGGGTGTGCGTGTGTGTGTGTGCGTGTGTGTGTGTGCGCGTGTGTGTGTCCATACATGTATAGGAAAATTTACAAAAATTACGAGAGAGCATCATCCGACGAAAAAAAGACAAGGGAAAAGGAAGTGGAAAAGCTTTAGGTATGATCTTTATTTCACATTGAATTTTAAAGGAGTAACAAGTGGAAGTGGTTGTTTATTTGTTCTTTGCAGTGGACTTTATTTGCCAGCTTCCCTAGTTCCCTTCTTTAAACTCACTTCACTAGGATACTTCCTTATATTGAGTTTACTATGAAAAGTTTGTATACTTTATTAGGTGCTTTCTTCTTTTAACCTACTTCTCTATGAGCCTTCTGTTTTCCTACATGTCAGATTCACTAAGACCCTTTCTATTTGTTCTTTCTTCTTTATTAATTCTTTACTAGATCCCTCCTTTTATTATAGTTGTTTATTCCATAAATGTCAATTTTCTTTTCTTTTATGTCATTTTCGATGTCACTCATCTTTATGCATTCTTTATTAGGACCCTTCTATATATAGAACCTTCTCGTGACCCTGCTGTGTACCTGCTTTGCTATAACCATTTTTTCCCCCCAAAAAATCTTTTAAACATTTTTATTTATCACTTATTGGTCAAGACATACAATATACATTTTATTTTTTTGAAGTAGACATAAAAAAAAAAAAAGAGTAAAGAGTAAAAGTGAAAGTAGACGGAAAAAGACATAAAGACAAACACACACACACAAACTAGGCACACACAACCACATACACACACACCCAAGTACCCGTGCATGCTCACCCACACAACACGCACATTGGATAAAAATCAAAAGTCTGGCAGATTAATTGAAGAAACATATTGCATCATTAATTTTAAAACGTAATCATTAGACAGATGCTCTTATCCAGAATCACAGGTGGCCACATTTTAACTTTACTTTTGAACTGTTGAACTATTTGACAATTTTCAACTGTTTTTATCTTCAGTTTTGTTAGCGCTCAAACTTTTTACACAATATTCACCCGTCTTTATCTGCTGTGTCACTTTGTTTGCTTCCTGTTTTTTCTTTTAATCAGATCTAGATATAACTGCTCCAATGCAGAGGAACCTGCGCTGGGGAGCTCATATGAACGTTGAGTGTTCGGTGTATGAACCAGCTCCTAGGTCTGTCTCCCAACCCTCCTCAGTAAACAGAACACCTCAGAGAGGAAACTGGCATACGGGAAGCGCATCCAGTACATCTAGTTAGTAACCCCACATCACATGGTTTTATTCATACTTGCTATTTCCATTTTCCATGCTTCATTTTTTCTAATCTCACTACTGGTATATGTAGCTAAAAGGTACAGTTACATCCTCTGAAATGTTGTCCTGTGGTCACCTTGCTCAGAATGACCCCTGTATATAGAATCTGTGAGTAATAACACAGGAAATGCTGTTTTGGATATACAATATCCTACACACAATTATGACACAAACTTGTGATTAATACTATCTGAACTTTGCTATCTCAATATTTTCTGCTCAGCTCTAGTTTTATTATAGTCTCCTTCCATAGGATAAAAGAAACGCCATACAGTATCATACATAGTATGATATTGTTTTACAGTCTATATTTTTCCCAGCCTAAGTTATAGCGAGAATAACTTTTTTGAGAATGTGAGAAAGATTGGTTCTTTAAAACAGCTATAAAAAATATAATATGGTGCTATATAAATATACATGGCATTAGTGCTTAAAATATGTCTCACCTAGATGAAAAAGTGAATTCTCAGATAGCATTACATAACATAATTTTTCATAATGCTTACCATTTTTTGTTGCATACCCATTTATATTTTTATCAGATAAAAAAAATACACATTGGCTAAATACAATTTCATGCCCTTTTATGTAATGTCTATAACTTAAAAAAAAAAATCTTAAATTCTTTCAATTATCTTAATTGTCATTCAGAGGAAACTTGCCCAATTAGGATTTGGCATGAAAAGACATAAAGCTGAAAAAGTATATAATTCTAAAATGCTAAGATATTGCAACATGAATTTGACATGGTTACGGACACTACAGGAAAAAAAAAACCCTTAATTTTGCATGAATTTTGAATCCTTTAATAACATTTTTACACGCCATATGCTTCTAGAAGCTTACACCAATATGCATAAATAAATATGAATCATTTGCATTTTAAATTATTATCGCGTGAAGCGAGGCAGTGTGACACTTTAAAAAGGCGCACATATAAAATCATCTCTCCAAAATGGCTGAAGATAGCAACTTGAAATTTTAGGGAAGCAAGATTGGCCACTTCCACGTTGCATAAACTTAGAAGTATAGCTTCTTTAGCACACACATTTTCTGTATTATATTTATAACTTAAAAAAATTTATGAATCAGCACCAATACTGTGTTTTGGCTGAATAGCTATATTGTATAAATATAATATTTTGCTCGCTTTTCACATATTCATGGTTATCTGTGATCTAAACAGGCAGTGGCAGCAACAGACTGAGCACGTTAAGCACCGTCAGTAACAGCAGTGGAGCAGAATGCGAGCTTGAGGTGAACACATTCTCTCTCTCTGTGTTTTAGAATATTAGATGTTCCTAAGGTATTCAAATTAAATAAAATATATAAAAAAAACTAATGTATATAGTACATAATCCAGAATTTATAGAATGAAATTCTTTCATGTCATGTGACCAGCATCCTCTATGTTTATTTTTCTGGATGTAGGACTCTCAGGAGAGTGGTCCTCCTCCACCCCGTCCACCCCGCCCTGCAGCTGAAACTCCGCCCACACTCCCGCCTCCAAGAATTCCGCCTCGTGTGCCTGACCGGTACGCAATTTTTACATATCTGTGTTTCATTCATCAATTCATAACATTGTTGAATATGAGTTACTCTGGTTACTCTGAGTTACTCTGACAGTCCAAAGACATTGAGTGGTTGAATGGCGTTTCCAAATATTCAATTCAATTCAATTCAGTTTGATTTGTATAGCGCTTTTAACAACTGTCATTGGCGCAAAGCAGCTTTACACAATCAAAAGACTTATTTAAGTTGGTATGAAATGTGAATGTGTATGAATACAAAATGGTCAGATAGGCAAGCCGAGGTCGACAGTGGCAAGGAAAAACTAGCCCGTAGTGTGTGATTGGGTGTGTGAGTGTGTGTGCTTGCTCCCTGCAATGTGTTGGCATCCCATCCAGCATGTACCCTGCATGACCCTGTGGAAGAGAAGTGCTACTGTATATGGATGGATAAAACATGAGGGATAAAGATTCCAATGGGCACGGAACAGACTGCAGGATGTCTTCAGGACCATTTAAACTAGAGATGTATTGGCGATGCTTTTGCCCCTTCATGGTCACTTTAAGTCTTTAAGGCAAATTTTGAGCCTTATTTTTAAAGTTGTGGGCTTAAGTCATCTTTAGCTCATCCTTATGGTGTAATTAGTCATATCTAAACACCTTCTACAGATGACCTGAAGGCTGGTAGTCATGCCTATCGGTATGATTCATTTAATAGACTCAGTTTTCTACATAATACTTTAAAAAAATATCCACTCAAAGACAGATTATGAACGATTTGACTCAAACCAGTGAGAGGAAATTCACAAAAGTAACAGTTTCTCATAGGCTCTCAATCGTTGTTGTCTTTTTTTTTTTTAGTTTATAAACCACCTGGGCTGCAATATGCAGTCAGGAAGTTACAGAAAGAAAGCCAAGCAAAAACAAGTTCCTCAATACAGACCTCTTTAAATGTGTAAACCCGAAGACTAGACAGAGATGATAAGACAGAAATGGTAAATAAATATTACTGTATTAACCGCTCACTCTTTTAACCACCAATGATTTGTTTTACTGTAATTTAACTATAAAGCTTGCATATGCTGTGCGCTTGACAGATGTGACAGGAAACGCTGCGTAGTGAAGAGAAGGTGAAAACTTTTCTTCGTGTGGCAAACCATAATTAGAATCTGACGCTCTTCCACCCACGAACCAATCTATATGAAACTGTACACTGAAATCTTTTCCACACTGCTCTCAATGATAAACTAATACAGTCTATAATAAATCGTTATTATTTTATATTCTAATGTTTTATATTCTTTACTTCCTGTTGGTTGTGTAAAGATGGTGTTTATATTTGATTGGTAATAGGAACAGGATGTTGAGGTTTTAACTGAACTTACTGTAGTCATACTGTAACAAACTTTAATTACGTGAGGACATAATAATAATAATAATAATAATAATAATAACAATAATAAGATATATATATAAATTTTTTTAAAAATAGTTTAAATACAGATGCTCCCCAATAACCATTCTGTGTCAGAAGTAAAATTTGGATTAAAAAAGAAGGCCAAAAACAACATTTCTTTAGAACTGACAGGAACTATAGCGAGGCCATAACAGCTAATAGTGGTGAGAGTGGGAATCAGATGATAACATACAGGAAGTCAGTTCTATATTTAAAATGCCTGAACCGAGAAACTGCTTCTTCATCTTAATTTCAAAGTACCACAAGACTATCTTTAAAAAAGATGAATCTTCCAAAGCACTTGCGTCGATATAATGTATGATATAGGGAAAAAAACCATGACGTAAAACATATAAGTCAAATAAGGTTTAAAAGTAATGGATTTAGGATGGCATGGTGGTGTAGATGTTAGCACTGTCGCCTTGCACCTTCAGGAACTCGGGTTCGATTCCTGGCCAGACTTGATTCTCCGCATATTCTCCGCTAGCTTGGTTGGTTTCCTCCGGGTACCCAGTTTTCTCCCACAGCTCAAAGATATGCAGATTTGGCTAACTGGCGTTCCCAAACTGCCCATAGTGTGTGAATGAGTGTATGTGTGTGTGCCCTGCAATGGATTGGTACCCTGCCCAGGGTGTACCCCGTCTCGTGCCCCGAGTCTCCTCCTGGGATAGGCTCCAGGCCCCCTGCGACTCTGTATCCAGGATAACGCGGTATAGACGATGAGTGAGTCATTGATTTGATAAAGTACACTAAACAGTACAATAAAATCCCCAGTGTTGGCTTAATTCTTTCAGAGATCATATGAGTCCAACTGGACCTATATAAACACTGTATGGTGTTCATTCCATACACTGAAGGTTAACACTGAGGATTTTTGCTGTGTATGTAAAATTACTTTGAGGGTACATCAGCGGTATAAAAGAAATAACAATACACATTTTATTAATTACAATCAAACACAAAGATGATGATTGTGCACAGATGTACTTACTGCTTTTTTGAGAAACTACGGGACTACTAAACCGGTGTGATTTTAAACTTTTCTTAAATATTATAGCATTCAAATTTTATTTAAACTCACACTCCAACTATCAAAATTGTATCACGGTTTATCGTGTCTTAGGTGGTTTATGCTCTGAGCTTATGATCGTGTACAGAGAACCACTGGCCCATATCATCTTCTTTTTAAACACAAATCATACATTTTATAGCATATAATGAAGTTATAATACAGTATATATCAGAAACTGTCTTGTTTTTTTTTCAGTCTTTAGCTTAACCTAATTTATTAGTAATTATGATTAATAATCATCTGCAATACTGTTTTTTTTTACTGAGTGAAAAGGATTTTGCTTAATACTGAAATTTTTGCTTAATACTCAATGATTTGCTGAATTTATTGCTGAATGAATGTATTCTACTTTTTTTTTGACTAAGGTATATTTATTCGCTGAGATAAGTTACTCTACAATCCGAGCATATCGTACAGTTGAGAAAAGTTTAGCATCCTCTGCTACTAGTGTATAAATGTACATCTAGTAAAAATATTGAAAGCATTATCTTTTAAGTTCAACATTTTCTTATAAAGATTCATTCACCATGAGCCTCAGTGCATAAGACTTTGCCAAGAAGGTTAAGAGGTCAGACCCTGTTACTGCCAAGCCTTCAAGCCAGGGCGCATTGAGCAAGTTGCTTTGCATACAAGTATCTGATTAA
Source organism: Clarias magur (assembly GCA_013621035.1). NCBI lineage: Eukaryota > Metazoa > Chordata > Actinopteri > Siluriformes > Clariidae > Clarias > Clarias magur. The sequence continues at coordinate 1,492,605 of QNUK01000129.1, read as the reverse complement.
TGACTAAATTTATACTACTTTATCTACAGGTTTCAAGAGAGCATGCTAAATGAGCGTTATGTATCAACTCCCGCTCGTCGATCCAACCATGTGCCCCCTCACAGACCCATCCCTCCACCACCTATGACACGACGACCATGGTGATCACTTCTCATATACTGTATGGCTCGTGCTTACTAAAGTGTCACTTTTACCCAACTTTTGGAACTCAAACGTGGGAAAGACATAATTTCATAATGAAGAAGGATAAAGCCTGCCATCTGGTGGCCATGGTTTTGACAGCTTACAGGATTGCTGCAATGAAAGACCTGGGTTTGTGGTGCTCAGAAAGGTCTTGGTGTTCCTTTTGACTTTTGTTATTGTTCTTGGATAGAAATGCGACCAGTGTAAAATGACAGTAATTACTTCAATCAATAGTATTACTATATTGATAGTAATTACTCATTTGGTCTTAACATTGATTATTATATCATAGGTTATATTAAATTATAATCTAGTAGCTTTAGTTCAGTAAACTACTGTAGGAGCTTTAGGTTTTTAGAACTTTTGAGTTATTTACAGTTTTATAAACAGTATGTAATTCTTTAATCCAATCAAGTCAGCACATTTCTCACATCATAAGAACTTACTGGTTTTGTTTTATTACATAACAGTCCTGTATTAACCTTTCACTTCTTACAGAAGTTTTTCTGTCTCTATGACATGTTAGCTGGACAGGGAACTGAGCATGAACTGAAAATGACACTGATGATTGTAACAAATGAAAGCAGATTTAAGGTTATTGTCCACCTGCTAGTCTGTGCAACACCTTTCTAATTCACCGAATAGAGCTTTAAACTTAAAGCTTTTCTTTTCTTAAAGAAAAAAAAAATATGAACAGTACAAAGCAGAAACAGTATGCATTGTTTTTCTAAGGTATTAAATATGTACAAACAACTCTATGCTATTTTAAACAGCTCCTCGCATATTCTTTTTATATGGTTAATGGTTGTAGACTAGGAACCCCCTGTTGCAGAGATCTACAACAAACATTTTATAGATTTTCCCCAGAGGCACAAAGGCTCTTTAGGGGTGGTAGAAGATTTGCAGTGAAAATCTGTCTGCCTCTGCCAAAAAGTTATAAAACGGGTCATAGTTGGATCTTCTAGGAGGACAATGATCTCAAACATTGTCAAGAACTTCCCATGACCTAACTTAAACCAAAGTAAAAGTCTGGGGGTAGGCTGAAGCTATCCACAAAACAAAATCAAAAGGTTCTGAAAAATTTTACATGGAGAAGCATTCTCAGATACTGTTCTCTTTATTTTTACATCAAGAATTAGAGCAGAAGACTCAATTTTTGGCAGTAGAAGCCTACACAAAAAATAAAGGAGTGACAATAACATACATGGCTTTGTTTGTTGTTATTATTTCCTTAGAATTATTTTACTAAATTTAAGGATTATATCATAATCATATTTCCAGTGTGAGATTAAGCTAATTAATAAAAAATGCACTTTTATATTAGACTTTATTTTATTGCCACATGATGTATCCTCATGCCCCTCTGGGATAGGGTCAGACCACATGATCTATTTGCATTGCTGCAAAGTCTAATCCTTATTTTCTCATAAACCTCACTAATTAAGTGTTTTTCTTATGGCCACACAGCTGTTCTTGTCACATTGTGCATAGGGAAATTCTCTTTCTACTGTCAGTGTTTGTCATGCTGCTCACCAGGTGTTCACCATTCATGATTTTTCTGACCACATATAACGTATACGGTATACAGTACTGTGCAAAAGCCAGAGCCACATGCAAATAACTGCTGTAGAGCAAGAGTATTTAAAAAAACTATATCAAAAACTAATACTATAAAAAGCAATAAACAGTAATAATTGAAGCAAGACAATAACTGTTGTGGATCCCCTTTGCTTTAAATACAGTATATACTGTCTCAGCAACAATTTGTGTACTTTTAAAAGGAAATTAGATGCTTAGTTTTACTGAGCGTCCTGCAGAACTAGCCTCAGTTTTCCTGAGCACGTTTTTGCAACTTCTTCTTTTTTCATGCATGGAAACTTTTACCACTTAAATAATATGCTGTTTTCTTTTCTGGCCTGCATAATAAGATTTTTGCACAGTACTGTATATGTAATATACAGACATCAAAACTATGAAATAACACATGATATGGTCAATCCAAGCTTTTTTTTAAAAAAACAATGTAATATGCAATATTTTTCCCCTTTTTTAATGAGTAGTTAAGAGTTAAGAGCTTTATGACCTTATGATTATTAGTCTTATGTTTAATCACTGAAATGCCATTGTTAATATAAAATGTTTATATGAAACATAGTAACTATACTAGTATTGGATTAATACATTTATTGCTCATGTAAATTTGTCTGGATATAGCTAAGCTTATTGTACACAGTTAGATTTTAACTCCTAACTTATCATCTTAGATCAACTTAGAGTCCATGTACAGTACCTGATAGCAACTAAGTGTTCACATGTTTGGCAACAATGACAACAATACACTACTACTGCATCCTCTAGGAAATGCCACCTAACATTTGACAGGAAAGCGCGGAATAATTCCTGATTTCCTCACTCCCACAGCTTTGCTCTTAAGGATCTCCTTACTATGATTTTTCTCACTGCTCCATATCTACATCCTAGGACTTTCCATACCCTCTGATGATGCCATGAAAGAAGCTGATGAGCAAAAGAGATTCACGTACTGTATGCTGTGCATGCATGGATACAGAGCACTGTGGCTATATCCATCACTACATGTAGGCTGCAAAGCTTTGTAGCCATGTCAACAACCATTCTTTTGTTAGACCTGTTTGAACAAGACCATGTCCATCATCAAGCCATCAAAGCCCTCTCCTGAGAAGAGCAGCAACTGAATCAGGATGAGGAGGAAGTATGAGAAAGTGGATTTGACTCCCTCAAAACTCAAAAGTGAATCATGGAAGTCACATATTTGCCACTGAACTCTTTGTAGTTGTAGTGAAACTTTGAGGAACAAGGGTGCCCTAATGATAAATATGAAGATGCCATCACCAAGTTCAATGCATAAATTAAGTGTGTAATAAAGTGTGTAAATGTCCATTCTACTCTTTATAACACTCACACTTACTCACTCACCTACAGTAACAGAGCCATGGTAGATCCAAAACCTATTTCAGGTGTAAGACAAGAATACACACTAACTCACTAAATAGCGGGCTGCGGTCAGGATCCGGACAGAATGACAATTCTATATGGACCCTGAAGCTTTTCTGTTAAATGAGAATAATTAATATACCAGTATCTAGCGTTTTTCCCCTCGTGGCGGGCGTGGCTATACTCATCACTCAACAAAGCCAATCAGTGCAATAGTTTACCATGCACAGACAGAGAGTGTGGAAGAAATAGAAACAAAAGCGTGTCGCAGCATGGCTTACTCCAAGAATAGGAAAGTAGGCAATAAAAACCAAAACTTCTAAGATGAATGGACAGATCAATGTATGTTTATTTTTCCTGTGGGAAGTTTAAAACCAGTTTGTCCGAAATAATGGCATTAATAAAAAGCAGTAATGGGAAGCGCCACTATGAGATAAAACACTGGTTGTTAGAGCAAACATAAAATATGCTCAGCAGTCCGAGGTGAAGGCTTTTAAAATACTTGAACTGATCCTAGTATATCAGAGCAAGCAGAGTCCTTTCACATTCGTTTACAGCCCAGCGGTGTGCAAATGAAGATTCATTAAAGGCTGATTAACGATTGTTGTTTGTATTCCATCCAAATACAAGGAAATAAACAATGCCATCATAGTCCAGATTGTACAAATGATTAACGGAGACACTGAAAACTGACAATAAATATTATTGAAATGCTGTGGAATTTTTATTTTTTTTTTCAATTTAGAATGATTGCAAACATGGAGATCTGAATTCTAACACAAACATGAAATTCGGACCTCGGCTCGAAGAAGATTTTATTGACCGGACCTTTAAAATTTTAATTCAGTATGCCTGCACTAGATGAACACTAGGGGCAATTAACCTGAGCCAGTCCACAGGCATGGGGATCCCATGTGGACACAGAAAGAACAAACTGAAACTGCAGTCATGTGTTAACCTGAGCTCTGGATCAAAACAGGGACCTTGAAACTGTGAGTAGGGCAATGAACCCGCTGCCAACCTGTACAGTGTTTTTGGTGAAATTTCGGGTGCCTATTCATCACTGGGGATTTTACCCTAATCAGTGGCTACTGCTTACATGATATACATATATATTTTTAATAACTTGATCCTGACTGATGCACAGGTTCCTATTTCGCCTTGGATCACCTTCGACCAATACAAAAAAATTAAGTAATTATGCCCCTTTTTAAGTGGATGTATTAGATGAAAGAAAACATGGTACATGGATGTAGGGTTGAGGGCATGTGGTCTAAAGTAATACAGCTGCCTTTAAGTCCTGCTCGTTCAGCACTGGGCTTTTTCCCCCCTTTTTTTTTAATCCACGTGCCTGATTTTGCGCTATTCTCCGCCCCTTTTGCCCCGCCCACCCCAGGCCTGGATAGATAGAGAGAGGGATCAGAGAGTTTTATGGTAATGAGCGCGGGCCAAAGCTGCTGCGCTGAGCGCGAGGGCTCATTGGAAACTGCGTCGTCACCACGGAAACCTGGACTGCTTCCGCGTGAAGGTAGGCGCGCGCTGCACGTACAGTGCTGAACGTTATAGGACAGGATGCCGCGGTTGTGTCCCAAATTGCTCTTTACTGCCTTTATAAGTAGACTATTCTGACAGTGACAAGCGTGGAGACGTTTGAGATTGACCCTCCAGGCTGCTGTGTCCGCTGCGGTCAAATTTGCGGCGCTGGCAAAGTGAGTTACTTTAGTGCTTTAGTGCACACAGCGCAGTAAACATCCTGGCACAACAATACTGCAGGAGGAATCGACTCTTTTAAACGTATTGACATGTGGAGTTAAAAGTGCTGCAAGCTCGAGTGTGAAACTGTCATCAGGACCGTTCGTGGGTGTGCGCAAGTGTGTGTGTGTGTGTGTGTGCCAAATGGCTAAATGTGTGTGTGGAGTCAGTAGGATCTGTCATTAATATTCCGCAGAATGAGAAAGGCGTAAAATGATTTCTCATGCAGCTTCATAATAAACCATGCACCTGGAGAAGGGTTTTTTATTACTATTTTTTTTTTTATTATGAGCATAGTTTCACCTGATCCGAGAAGCCTCTGCTTATGTGGGCCAGTGCGCATTCTGGATAAGCAAAAAAAACAAAAGTGTACACTTGTGTTAGACCTGATCTTGATTTAGACATTAAATCTATAGATTTTTGTCTAGTATCTGAGCTGCACTAATGGCATTCATTTAATGCGTCATTATGATAGGAGCAAGCAGGTGGCGCGGTGGCTTAGTGGCCAACACTGTGGCCTCCAGGGTCCGGGTTTGATTCCTGCCTCGATCTTTGTGCATGGAGCTTGCATGTTCTCCCCCTACTTGGTGGGTTTCCTTCAGGTACTCTGCGATATATTGTATGCCTGGACTCTGTGCCCTAAGTCTCCTGGGATAGGCTTCAGGCTCCCTGCGACCCAGTATACTGGATAAAGTGATATAGGTGGCCCAGTGGTAGGTTTCTCTCCTGGGTTTGATTCCCACCCAGTGCCCAAACCCCAGCCACTGCATGCAGTGCCGGTCCCAAGCCAGCTGAAATGGGAGGGTTGCGTCAGGAAGGACATCCAACGTAAAACCTTTGCCAAACTTGTGTGCGGACCGGGTGGTCTCCTGTGACGACGCTTTGGTGGGAGCACTGAGTGACGATGAGTGAGGGGGTGAGTGAGATTAGGGGAGCATTCAGTATGTGCTTATAAGGCCAACTGGAGCTGCTGTGTCCACTGGACTAACAATTTTAAAGTCTTCTCGAGCAAGGTGTGAAGGAAAAGAAAGTTAGTCTAAACTAAAATATGAATGAATTCGGCAGCCTTCACACATGCTTTCCTTAATCAATGTGTCCCCATCACTTACTCTTTTGAATAAATAATGCGTTGACTGGATTACTCTTGTACATTTGGGAGCACACTGGCCAGCATCTAGTAGATACAGTACCAAGATCCATTTCATTCATTCATTCATTCATTCATTCTTTCATCTTCAGCAAGCACTTTATTCTGGTCAGGCTTGCTGTGGATCCAAACCCTATCCCGAGAACATTGGTTACAAGGCACAAAAATATCCTGGATAATAATACAGTCCATAACAGTGCATCTCTCTCTCTCTCTCTCTCTCTCTCTCTCTCTGTCACACACACACACACACACACAAACACACACACACTTATTTACCTTAAAACAATTTAACATAGCCAATCCACATGTGATTTGGGCATGTTTTGGCGTAAACCTGGAAGAAAACCTGTGTAGACACAGGGAGAACATGTGAAACTTGCATACACGCACAGAGAGTAATCTGATCTTAAAATTAAACTAGGGACCCTGGAGCTGTAAGCCATTGAGCTGCACCATCAAGCCGCCATCATCTAACCCATCACTAAATATTTTATTGTGTGCCGATAAATCTTAGGACTTTCTAATCAAGGATGTATTAGGAAGAGGAGTTTTATTTACATGTTTTTTTAGGGAAATAAAGTTGAGATTAACCATTACAGCACTTTAAAAGTGCCATAATAAATGTAGTAATAACCAATAATTATGTTTTGGAAAATAAGTTGATGAGATGTAAATGTTATTACAGCATAAAATACTAGAGCCTATCACACTCAGGTACAGTATGTAAGTGGAGGCTGTGTAAGATGAATAAGTGGAAGGAGGATTGGTGTCATTTTCAATTTGCAAAGAACCTGGATTTCTTTGTGAAGATGAAAATATAAATTTTTTGTTCAAGATGACTCACAATTTCTAGCCTACATTTTCAGTTAAGCATTTTTTGGGATGGGGGGGGGGGGGTATGAGAAATCAATTTATTCTTGTGATTCAAGAGATAGAAATATTGCGAGATGCAGTGCAATCAAAATATGTAGTAGTGTAATTGCAGAGCTGTGGTTTGATTGTTTCATTCAGCCTTAGTCAATGATAGGTGCACCAAACGTGTGGATAATCAACAAAAGCAATCTAAAAAGATGGTGTGAAGCAAATTGTTAAAAAAAAAAAAAAGAAAAGTCAGGTCAGAGGTGAAAGCCAATCTGCCAGCTCTGAAGTTGAGCACCACTTCAGCCTGATTGCTTTTGAAGGCTTTGCTTCTGCATATTAAACATGTAAACCGAGCAGCGTTTCAACCACTATGGCTTGTAAGGTTATGTTTAAAAACAGCTTTTTTACGTGTCTTCCAGACATGTTGTGGATATTTTGAGGAAATGTTTTAGGAGGGATAATGGTAAAGTACAAACAAACTAAAGTTCATTCAAAGAAAGGAGAGATGCAGGATGTTTTCTGTTCAGCAGTAAACAGGCTATATGCAGACGATGGCTAGAAACGATTACACTGACCTGCAACTTGACTGTTCTGGAAAATAAAAAACTCAAAGAATATGTTGACATACAACTATATAAGTCTGAAAAATTGATGAGAGATTCAATAATATTATAAAGAGACATTTTTTGGTAACTACTCATGGGATATATATATATATATATATATATATATATATATATATACTGTATGAAATACAGTATGTTTAACACTGACCTATAGTTGAGGCAGCACAGCCTCACAGTAGGTAGTGTTGCCACCTTAGAGCTCCAGGGCTGGTGGATCAATCCTGAGCTCAGGTTACTGTCTGTGTGAAGTTGGCATGTCTGACGTGTCTGAGTTTGGCTTGTTGTCCATTTGTTTTATCTCAGTTTCCCAAAAAACACAGATGGGTTTCTTTAAACTCTCCAAGGTGTGAATGAACATGTGAATGTTTTGCACGTTGCCCTTTGATGGACATGGTTAATTCAAAAGCATTCTAAACAACCATGGTGAGCAGAAAGAAACATCTCACATTGCACAGCACATTAAAATCTTAAGGTTGATGGACTACATACATACAGTACACCATACATCAGGTTCTAATTCTGTTAGACAGGAACAGGAATCTGAATTTTTGAATAAAAAGTGAATGCAATGTTTATCCAATGTTTAATTGATCAGGTGTTAAGCTTGTGCCCTCGGTAACCGCAGAGAGCTTCATCTATATAATTTTAATATATAATTTTGATGAAGTGCCCTAATAATATGAATAAGCAGGTCTACCTAAAAAAAATGGTTGGTGCGGTTATAATCATAGTAATGAAAGATAGCTCCCTCCTAAGATAAAATTTTTTCACATCTTATTTCACATCTGTTATGTGATTCACCTTTGTGCTAGACAGGAAGCTCTTGTGTTTGGCTGTTGTCATATAACTCATGTTTTTTCACAAAATAGACTGACAGACATTCAGATATTTTATCTTAGATCCAAAGAAAATTCTACTACTATAGCGTATGTGTATTTGTTCATGGACCTCATAAAAGAGATGAAAGCAGCTAGAAGTAAATTCTGACATTTGGGTGAAATTATAAAACTAGACTACAGTATCTGAATCGCAGCATCCCTAGTCTGCTGAATAATTTGTGCTGGCTGGTGAATTTTTTATAACTGTTGTATAGAGTCATGTTACTGGTGTGCAGAGCAGTGAGCAGGCAGCGGGAAGTCTTGTGAAACACAGGTACGGTGAGCTGTCTTCAAAAAATCGACAGATTTCCATCATTTGATAATAAAGTATGTTATAGATGTGTTATGCTGTAGATGGCAAACATTGAGATGAGTGAAGCTTTTCTTTTTTGAGATAATAATCTGAGCTTGCCAGTGTATTAAATCTGTCCACCACAGACGATTTTTGGTGATTCTGTTTCAATATCCTTACTTTACACCTAAATTCAGCACATTGCCACTATAAAATAACTGAAGATGCATTATCAGATTTATTGGACTAATTAGACAGTCTTTGAAAAAATATTTTCAATAATACAGTTGTAAAACACTGGTATTATCTCATGCAACATTTTATTTTAAGATGTTATGTGGATTGATGGGCCGCTTTGGTGACTCCTCGACAGGAGCAGCTGAAAGACTAACAACAACATAAATACATGTTTTTTACACAGGCAGAATCAAATGCCACAATTCCCCAAGACTGCATAAGAGTTTTCTTCATGCATATACAGTACTGTATGTTGATTAAACCTAATCACATGTAAATTTCCACGTCTACATATCCACAGCACAGCTGATTTATATTTATTCATGCCCTTTAACTAAGGCAAAGATGACAGATCTCAATAACAGATCACTGCTACTGTACGTACTGTAATGGCTTTCACATACACAAAGTTAATCATTTACATGATGCCATTTCTCATGCCCATCTTAATTTATGCATTTGTTTTTTGCTAACTTTCTTTTGAGTAATTAATATGAAATATAATCTTATTTTCATACCATATTAATAATTCATGTGTATAAGTGAGCTTAACCTTGACAGCATAATCCATATATAAGACTGCTGCAATTAATGAAAATTACATGATCTGATGACAAAATTCATGAGCTCTCATAGGACACTAATGGGTTTCTGAAACCAATTGGATTTTCATGAATACCACATTTCAGCTTTTGTTTTTTTGGTTATTGTTTACCAATAAATTTGTCCAAGTCCAGCTTGATGAATGAGGCCCATTGTTTGTCGTAGCTGATATATCGAACAGCAAAGGGTCTGGTGATTGTGTGTATACTTTGCTACAAATGCACTCCAGCATGGAAATGATTGCGGACTTTCCTGCCAGATGTTTCAACCATGAACACCTGACTCACTCTGTCCATATTATGTTACCCCAGATTGCCTAGCAACCCTGCATCCTCCGTCTTCCCTCTCACCTTCCTTCACCCCTATTGGTTGCAAAATGTATGATAGTGGTGTTCAAAGTGTTTGTGCGTATGTGTCTGTGTTCGTGGGCGTGTATGTGTGTGTGTGTTTGTGAGCTGGGGGCTATCAGGGTTTTCAAGGTTTATGTGCACACAGCAAAGTGCTAATAAATTAAGATAAACAAGGGTATGAACAAACAATTTACGATTCTATTTAAATTGTGCTGACAGATTTCTCTTGTCACCTCTTGCTTGCATGGCAGCTTGTTGAGCAGCAGGAATGAAGAGGGTGAGAATGTTTTGGCTGGGGAGAACTCTCCTTAAATATGCACATCACATAGACAGTGTTCAGGCTTAACCATTAAAGTGAATCGTTGTGATCACAAATGACAAAACTATATAGATTTATCTTATCATACATTCCACACACGCATCAATGATTGAATAGCAGCAAACAGGTTTACAGGGGCCCTACGATAGCCATGCTGGCTCACTCTAGTATCTTTGCACCTACTGTATCTGACACATTTGTGTTATCATTTTTTAAAAGCACCCAGCATTACTCAACAGTGAACTTTGGAGACTTCTGTCATGGTGTTATGCAGGACTCCATTATGGAAACACTTGAAATGGCTGGATTATCAGAGAGCTGTTTTTAGGTGTGGCGGAACAGTCCGCATCCCTCGAGGAAATTATCAGGCTTCAGTCGCATAACTGACGGCTCTGAAACAGTTGTCACAGTCTGGCTTCCATGAATAAGTAGTGACACTTTCCCCATGAGCGTGCGAGCGTTGTAATATAGCAATCAGGCTACATGACTAAAAGAGGTATAATGGTAGCGGTATGATTGTATTATAATCAGAAGCATTTTGTCAGGATGAGTAATGGAGTAATGAAGTAAGGGAAAAGAGCTTTTTTTGCCTTCATTTGAGCCCAGCTTAAATCACTTAGTCTCATTTACAAGATAGTGAATATTTCTAGCACTGAGGCTAAACAATTATCACTACAGTGTAAGTCATTAGTCTGAGTGCAAAAAATATTTATAGACTGTGACATGCTCCATGTGGATACCCCTTCAGGGCACATAGCACAAGATCCAGAAAATACAATTGTATAAACTGTACATGGGGTTTATAAAAGTATGCAGCTTTTTAACAAAACAGAAACCGTGAGTTATCTATAAGTAAGCTATGTGGCATGTGATCATTCTCAAGGTAACAATAAATTCCATAAATTGTGTTTACTAAATACTTTGAGTCATTTTTTCAAGCCATAGACTTTTTATTTCTGAGCATTCCATAGACAGAATACATTAGATCCAGTTAACATTGTTTATAGGCCTACTTGTCCTTGATTTATTGAGGTTTGGACGTTTGAATAAAACACATAAATTTCCAGTGACCAGTCAAGCAGAGCCTAATAACCGTAAAACTCAATAATAAATGAATTACCTTCATATTGGGGAGTTGTGTCTTCTAACACTTTAACACAATGAAAAAGTATTGGCTCTAGGCTATGCTTCACAGACCCCTGGGTGTCTTTGGATTCCATTCTGAGATTCACTGGTCTAAATGAACATTTTGTTGAGGTCCCAGGTCAAGTAGTTTGTTGAGTAGTGAACTAACATTCACTCTCCAAATAACCTAGGATGTTTTTTTTGTTTTGTTTTATAACCTGTGTTGGTGGAATTTAAATACTAATACAAAATCTGAATGGAATCCTGAAATTGCCAAGTATACCAAAATGGATTTTTTAAAATGCATAGTGAAAGAGGAAAAGCTGTTTTCTCCCGCCACAACAAGTATTCTTTTTATTAACTTCTGCACCCTCTTCATCTTCTTACATCCATTTGCATTTCCATTTGTTGGTCATCCCTGTTGCTTGTCTACCTTTTCCTACCCAGCTTTTCCATTCCAGTAAAATTTCCATGAATATTCTTTGATACAGAACTCTGCAAACAGCCAGCCTTTTCAGTGATGACCTTCCATGGCTTCTGCGGGTGTCAGGGATGGACAGCTGTCAAAGCGGTTTTTCCCCATGATTCTGGTTGCGTGTACAGTATTTATATGCATGAATAGTAATTTACTTAAACTTGAAATGAAATATTCCAATATTTTGAGATATTGGATCTTTGATTTTCATGCGCTGTAAGCTGTAGTTATCAAAATTAAAATGAAAAAAAATTGAAAATGTTGAATTTATGTGTAATGAATCTAGAATGTATGAGTTTTACTTTTCTAATGAAATATATAAAAAAAACTTTTCCATGATTTTCTTTTGAGATTCATCTAAAAAATAGAGTTACAAGATATTTATATTAATTCATGGCTGTAAGGAAATACTCATAAAAATCACAAAAGCACAAAAGGCTTGAAATATTTCCCTTGATGTGCAGTGAATCTAGAATATGAATTCAACTTCACGATTCACAATATGTATATACTAGATGTGTCCGCGACTTTGTCTGTGTGGAATTTAATTGCACACTTATAACCGCATATTAAAAATGTACAGTGCCATTTATAGAATTTTGAGAGGAACTAATGATTTATTCAATGTCAATTTTTTAATTTCAAAGTAGCATATCTTCTCCTCCCACGGGCTTATTACGATTAACCCAAGGTTGACCAAATACACCTTTTAATACACCATTAAAATTCATTCAGTAGTTTTACATGATGCACAAACAAATAGACAGACAAGTATTCCCCAAACTACCTTGATGTGTTCTATTACTCATCTTATGTCCCCTCCAATTATTTTTCTTCAATGTACAGACATGCCAACTTCACATTTTTATATATACAGTATGTCACAAAAGTGAGTACACCCCTCACAACTCTGCAAATATTTAGTTATATCTTTTTATAGGACAACACTGCATAAATGACTCTTTACACTGACTACTTTTCATTGTGTCAAAGTTTGTATCGCAGTGTAAATTTATTGTCCTCTCAAAATAACAAAAAATACAGCCAATGAACCCTTGGCAACAAAAGTGAGTACACCCCTAAGTGAAAATGTACAAATTGAGCATAATTAGTCATTTTTCCTCCCCTTTGTCATGGGACTCATTAGTGTTACACTGTCTTCAGTGTGTTTAAAATTGGTATAAAATTGTATTGTAAATTTGGTATAAAAGCTCTTCCACTCTCTCAACTTGGCCACTGAAAGTTCAACATGGCACCTCATGGCAAACAACTCTCAGAAGACCTGAAAAAACGAATTGTTGCTTTACATAAAGATTGCCTAGGCTATAAGGAGAGAGTCAACACTCTGCAACTGTGCTGCAGACCATCCAGCGCTTTAAAAGGACAGGTTCTTCTCAGAACAGGCCTCGCCATGGTCAGTCAAAGAATCTGAGTGCACGCTCTTAGCGTCAGATTCAAAGATTGGCTTTAGAAAACAGACGGATGAGTGCGTCCAGCATTGCTGCAGAGATTGAAGGGATGGGAGGTCAGCCTGTCAGTGCTCAGACCGTACGCCGCTCACTGCATCAAATTGCTCTGCATGGTTGTCGTCCTAGAAGGAAGCCTCTTCTGAAGATGATGCACAAGAAAGCTCGCAAACAATTTGCTGCAGACATGCAAACTAAGGATCAGGATTATTGGAACCATGTCCTGTGGTCTGATGAGACCAAGATAAACTTATTTGGTTCAGATGGTGTCAAGCGTGTGTGGTGGCAACCAGATGAGGAGTACAAAGACAAGTGTGTCTTGCCTACCGTCAAACATGGTGGTGGGAGTGTCATGATCTGGGGCTGCATGAGTGCTGCTGGCATTGGGTAGCTACAGTTCATTGAGGGAAACATGAATTCTAACATGTACTGTGACATACTCAAGCAGAGCATGATCCCCTCCCTCCGGGAAACTGGGCCGCAGAGCAGTGTTCCAGCATGATAATGACCCCAAACACACCTTCAAAATGATCACTGGCTTGCTAAAAGGTGATGGACTGGCCAAGCATGTGTCCAGACCTAAACCCCATAGAACACCTCTGTGGCATCCTGAAAAGGAAGGTGGAGGAGCACAAGGTGTCAAATGTCCACCACCTCCGTGATGTTGTGATGGAGGAGTGGAAGAGGATTCCAGTGGCAACCTGTGAAGCTCTGGTGAACTCCATGTCCATGAGAATTCAAGCCGTGCTGGAAAATTATGGTGGCCACACAAAATATTGACATTTCACGTTTTCACTTAGGGATGTACTCACTTTTGTTGCCAGGGGTTCAGCTATTATTGGCTGTGTTTTTTTATTTTGAGGAAACAATAAATTTACACTGCTATACAAACTTTACACTGACTACTTTTCATTGTGTCAAAGAGTCATTTATGCAGTGTTGTCCGATGAAAAGATATAACTAAATATTTGCAGAGATGTGAGGGTTGTACTCAATTTTGTGACATACTGTATATACAGTATATATATATATATATATATATATATATATATATATATATATAGAGAGAGAGAGAGAGAGAGAGAGAGATACAGTACAGACGAAGTTTGGACACACCTTCTCATTCAAAGAGTTTTCTTTATTGTGTTCTTCAGCCCAAACAAGTCTCTTCTGCTTGCTGCCTGTCCTTAGCAGTGGTTTCCTAGCAGATACTCTACCATGAAGGCCTGATTCACACAGTCTCCTCTTAACAGTTGTGTGGAACGCTGTGTGGCATTGACCTGGTCTCTGATCTGAGCTGCTGTTAACCTGCGATTTCTGATTTCTGAGGCTGGTGACTCGGATGAACTCATCCTCCGCAGCAGAGGTGACTCTTGGGCTTCCTTCCCTGGGGCGGTCTGCATGTGAGCCAGTTTCTTTGTAGCGCTTGATGATTTTTGTGACTTTTTGCCAAAGTTTTCGGACTGACTGACCTTCATTTCTTAAAGTTTTTTCTTTACTTACAGTAGCTGCTTTTTTCTTGCCATAATACAAATTCAAACTCTTTGAATGAGAAGGTGTGTCCAAACTTTTGGTCTGTAACTTTTGGTCTGTACTATATATATATATATATATATATATATATATATATATATATACACACACAGATATAGTATATTTTGTCACAATGGTTGGTAAAAAGCAATTATGTGGAAATATTATTGCAATTATTGTGCAAAATGCTATAACTCCACCCCTCAACCCTCACACACTTATTTTCACACTGGATGAATCAGACTGATTCACAATAATGTGTAGGTTGAATTTTAATGCAATCTGTATGTTTTTGTGGTGAGTCACTGGAGGCAAACTAACAAGAAAAAAGTTTGAGTTTTGTTACAAAGATTTAATTATAAGATCATTGAAGATTGAGAACATTAAATACAATACAAAAACGAGTGTAGAATGCATCATCAGCATCCTTCTTTTTCACTTTGTTTCACTTCCTGAGTTAAGGACGGCATCAAATCATCAATTCAATCAGATAATCACTATGAGCACAAAAACTCAGCTTTTTCCTTGTTCCAGTTTCCTACCAGTATGAATTAATGAACAGAGTATAACTCAACAAACATATCTTTATAATAAAGTGCTGCTAAAAACAAATGCAGGCTGATTTATTAATTGTCACATATAGCAATTTGAGGGGCAGCATGGTGGCGTAGTGATTAGCATTGTTAGCACAACATGGTCGAAGTTTGCACAACAATGTCGAGGGCAATTCTTGTCTCAGGGTGTGTGTGTGTGTGTGTGTGTGTGTGTGTGTGTGTGTGTGTGTGTGTGTGTGGAGTTTGCATATTTTCCCTGTGCTTGGTGGGTTTCCTCTGGGTTCTCCAGTTCCCTTTCAAGTTCCATCAAATGATGAAAGTATTATGATGAGGAAAGGATTAGGTAAATTGGTGGAAACTGTGATATTGTGTGTGTGTGTGTATGTGTGAGTGTGTGTGTGTATGTGTGTGTGTGTGTGTGTGTGTGTGTGTGTGTGTGTGCGCGCATGTGCGCCCTACGATAGTTTGGCACCCTGTCTAGGGTGTACCTCGCCTTGTGCCCTAAGTTTCCTGGCAGAGGATAGGCCCCATGACTTTGTACAGGATAAGCAGTATAAAGGATGAATGAATTGCAATTTGCTAAATGACCAAAAATCACACACAAAAAGCCAGTGGCGGCTGGTCAATACGGCGCGCAGAGGCGCCGCCCCCCCCTTATAGTTAGACAGAGAAGAATGCTCCTTTAACATGTAATTATTTAACATAATAATGATTTATTTTAATAATGAAATAAAGACATTTAGTTACAATATTCCGCTGTATTTCTTAATATAATTTATTTGCAATAAAAAAAAAATCTAAACTGTATTACGTTCATTTGTGTTCGTGTACGCGGGGCGCCAGACAAATGAGTGTCTATGTAGGCACGTACGTTTTCGAAAAGCATGTGACCTGAGGCTGAGCTCTGATTGGATTTTGTCAAATCATCCTTCGGGCGCAGCTCTGTGCGCCCTGAACCCTCTCACTTTTGTTCTTAGCGAATCAATATTGTTTTTAAATATTTGGGCTCATGTGATTGGAACATTTTCAACGAGTCTTTTCCAGCACTTATGGTAAGCGGAGCTGCTGTCATGTGAGTAATGGCTTTATTTTATGCTAGGAGTAATGATGCTTAATCACCTGATAAATGGCTAACTTAAAAAGTGTCATTTCTACAAACTCATAAATATCAAAAAGTTATTTTTATGTCTAAGGTCTATTAATTTGAACTGATTGTAATTATTTAAGTTAACGGTACTCAATATGTTTAATTGCTTTGAGCATTAGCGTTTACAGTGTAGTTTGGAAATTTAAGCATTGATTGCAAGGTGCAGCAGGGATGAAAAGAACATGATGTAAAACGCAACCCGTTCCGTAAAACCAGCATTCTTCCAGTTATGTAACATATAAATGCCATGTTGTTTACAAAAACATCCAGTATGTTCAGTGTCAAGAAATACAGTGCAAATTAGAAATGCAGTTCAGAATTCTTTTACTGCGGGCTGTGCTTGGTGTGATTATGGCCCAGTCTGACTTTCTGCAATGACCACATTACAGACCACACAAGCCTTTTTATGAGGCTAGAAATGTGACAGAGCTGCGCATGCGTGACATCCCCTCTCCTCTGAGAGCACTTGTTGTCCTCAGCAGTGCCTGTCTGAGCTGATCTGAGCCATGCCAGGAACCTTTGACTCATTTCCATAATGATGTTCACTTTCCACACCATCCACACAATGAACGATATGTTTCTGATATAAAACGGCACTGAAGACTCTTCCAGTACATGAGCCAAGCTTTTTGTTATCTGCTCGTGCTCCTGTTTCTCCATGAGTTGTTACTTTTGCTTATTGGTTGCTTTGAGTCTTCAGCCCAGCTCTAATCTTACTGGTTGGCTTTGGTCACTGAAAGTTCACCAGTGGTCAGACATGTGACTAATGATGCTAAAAGCCTGCTTTAATGGAGGCCTCTTTGAACTGGTGAACATGTCGTGAGTTGTAAATCATAGGATACCTTGAATTTTACAGGATTGAGAGTTGTAAACAGATTCGGCACTGAAACCCAGCAGGTTCTGTTTGAAACATCTAAGCTGTTTGGGATCATTCCTGCACTGACAGTGATTACAGTGTTCTAAAATAAGACATCCATGGATCCAGTGCTGCTGAGTAAAAGACACGAGCCGCATACATTTCCTTTTACGCCACATTGTTTAAACCTGGAGCTCAGAGAGAATAGAAGTGCCGCAGCGGGGAGAGTGTTGTCAGGCCAGGCTTCGGGCCAGAGTGTCTGTTGAAGATGTTTACCATACTGAGGGGGTCTTCTCAATTAAAGAGGGCCGGCTGTTGCTCTCAAGCATCCTTTTACGGCCATGTTTGGTGCTGATAGCTATGATCCTCACCATTCCTCTTCTGTCTCCGCTCCCTCTTTGCCATTTGTTGGAAAAGGCAAAAGTCAAACTCTGTTACGTAACTCGTTTTGGACTTTTCCTTCCCCCTTGTTCAGCTCTTTTGTGTACTCATGCTGCACTGTTACAATGATGTCATACTGAGAGACTCCAGGGTGATATAGTAAATTTCAGCCTGTACCATTTTTTTTTCCCTCTACAGATGTGTGCGTTGGGATAGAAAGCAGCCAAAGATGTATAAGATGTGATACAGCTGTGTCGTAGAACGTTTTGGATTAAATTATTTTATTTTATTTTTATAGAAACGTTTTTGATTCTAGATATAAATGCTATTTATAAAAATCTAACCTCAGATGGTGAAGAGAAAAAACATTTATTAGGTTTGTATAGCTATAAAATAAAAAAGCTCGTATGTGGTAGCTGACTGAAGGCTCTAATGCCAGCTGGGCTGCTGTTTACAGTCAACCTGCAGGAGGCTTTAACGTGATTTTCAACTACCAAAATTTGATTAAAGCCAGAACAACCCAATTTAATTGCCTGATTTCATTTCCTTTTCGAAATCTTTATTCGTTATTTGTAAATCCTTTTCCTGTCTTATGGCATTAGCAGATTTCAATCTGTGATTTACTTCTTAGACTCATGTTTTACTGTATACGTATACCTGCTTGGAATGTAGCAGCCCTTCTGGGAATTGAAATCTAACTAACTGCGCTTAATGACCATGTGGCAAATATGACGAACTCTCCCTGAGTGCTCGTGATGCCAAATACCAAATTGTTCTCAAACTGGTGTTGACCGAGAAAAAAAATGGACTCACTCCATCCATTCATCCGGCTCTATTTCTGGTGCTTATAAATGCTGAACTGTCTGTATGATGAATGCTTAAATACTGAGAAGGTAAGAGATATTTCTTGTGAGGTATGAGGTTGATATGAGGTACGAGATATTTGTTATATCTACATCTAGGCATTTGGCAGACACCCTTATCCAGAGCGACTTACATTTTTTATCTTATTATACATCTGAGCAGTTGAGGGGTAAGGGCCTTGCTCAAGGGCCCAACAGGGACATCTTGGTGGATTTGGGACTTGAACCTGGGACCTTCCGAACCGTAGTCCAATGCCTTAACCACTGAGCTACCCCTGACCCCAGGGGTATCTCACTACATTATCTCACTATGTTATCTCACTACGTAGTATTTCAGTAGAGTCACATAGATGCCTGGGGTGTCAGGAAGGGTGAGGAGTTTGATGGAAACCAGGACATTTTAATTTGGTTGTTAAATGTCGAGTAGGTGCCACATTCCCAGGTGGTTAATGGTGACAGGTCTGTACTGCCAGACGTGGTGACGTGGAAACAAAAGCGGCTTGGCCACAATTGAGGTCTTTAAAGGGAAGTGGGCACTGCTATCAGCGCCCACATCTAAACACTCAAACTTTAGAGACCTATTTAAACTCAAGTCTCAGCAGTGCTTTATAACGTTGCTCTATGCAAACACACTCAGCACATAGGTAAGCGAGTTAGTCAGATGGTGAGAGCATGTTTAGCACAGGGACTAAATAAGACCACATAAAAGCACAACATAAACACTAATACTTTTTTTTCTGTTTTATTTTTACCTAACCCCATCCAACTACCAGCACCTATCTGTAAATACAGACTTGATTAACGATCTCACTCTTGTAATCATTCAATCTAATTAATTTAACAGTAATTACAGATCGATAATGCATACTCTAGTTAGGCTTTGAGATGAATATCTGAGCAATAAGCTGGACTGTTGTGGGGGTTAACTGAGACACTGAAAGTGTTTGAGGATGATGCCCATTTATAGATAAAATCAGGGAACATACTGTATGCTGACCAGGGTTTTCTCTGGCAGAACTGAATATTAATACTCATTATAATTGCATCTGAAGTCTTTGTAGGACCTTGTTAGATTAACAAGGTTCAAGTGAATGCTCCTTTAATGGAAGAATCTATTGGGCTGAATTATATTTTATTACAATGCTTTGTCAACTGTGTGGCTTTAATTAAGGGCATACTTTACGTGTTATAATACATTTTCTTAGTGTTGCTGCGTAGAATTACTGTACATATGTGCTTGCATGGTTCCTTTTGTGAGTGATACCCAATGGTTTTATTACAAATAGGAAAAAAAGTGTCCTGAGTCACGCAAAGAGGAAATTGTTGCACATTCACAACACGATTTGTTCAGTAAGGGTTTTCTCAGTTTTTTTTAGAAAAATTCCAGACTGCTCTTTACAGTCGTCAAGGGTAGTTAGTACGGATCTTATTTCAGTATGAGGCTCAACAATAGGTGTTAGCTGTTAACACATTCATTCCAAAAGTGTTCACATTTTATTTTTTAGCTGCATGTAAAACAGACGTTATGATGGTGGCTAGCTACTTTATCTGTCATGTGATGATAAACATGTGAAACATTTCTTTAATAATTTCTGAATTTGATCATAAAGCATGTATAGTGTTAATCATGCATGGAAAAATATTAGTTCTGGTTAAATACTAGCATAATTTGAACAGTAATGCAGGTTGTGATATAGTTAAGAAAATATCTTAAAGTTTGTGCCTAGTGTGACCTGTGTCCTCTCCCCTCACAGGGCTCTCCAGCAGGGGGCACAGTGAGATTTGATGCAGCCCCTGGTAAGTCCCGGCATCCCTGCATTTTTCCAACCTTGAACAGAAAACAGGGTTTTGGAAACGTCTACTATGGGAAAGGCTCAAAAGTTTCATTCGTATGGATTCATACTAGTGAGGTGTAAGCTTTTACCAGTCTCTTTAAAGACAGAACCTTTATCACTAAGCTACAATACCATGATCACTTAGTTTTACAATTTGTGATGAAACAGTGGCACACAGTGGAGTGTAAAGGCATGTACTTTTGGGTTGGAGGTCTAGGTTTGTCTCAGCCCCAAATGCTTTTTCTATGGCTTACAGTCATCTGATATAATTTGTACACTTTCCTGGCCACAACCTACACAATTTACAAGGTGCAAACCTATCTGGAGGTTTGTATGTGCCCATTTAGCATAACGTGAGTTTTAGAACTGTACTTTAAGTTCATCTATGAGTTTTGAAGCAGTCAGTGTTCAGCTGATCATCCTGTCACTCTGATGGCCTTTTGTTGGAAGTGTGTGGGTCTTGGATGAGTTTATCGACAAAACATTCCAAACAATCCAGTCACTACTGACTTGTGAGAGGAGGATCTAGGTTAAATTTAGTATCAAGAAAACAGCGTCTTGCTTCATATTTACAAAAAAAAATAAATATTCAACAGATCTGAAATCATCTGAAATTACAAAAAGATTTCTCAATACAAATAGGTTAAATGACCAATCAGTGGTTCTGTACTACTCATTTTTGCTGTTCATATATATCATGCCAAATGATGGCTTTTTTCCGTATTGTTACGAATAAGTATTTATGATATATTAAGCAAGTTCAAAATAAAACTATTGAAATAACAAAAAAAAAACAACAACTATGATGCATGTGACAAACAGTACAATCCCAGCTACATCTTTGAGTCGTCCCTAAATAGTTATTTATATACTGTACGCACACAGTACAATGTGTTTAAATAGAAGCATTGTGATACACCATTTTTTTCCGGCAGATGGTTGATTTCTGACATTAGAGAGTGAGCAGACACACATTGACACTGTCTGTGCTCCCGTTTGGATTGTTGAGTCTGCCTTTGTCTCATTTCCTCCCCGCTGTTTCCTCTACCTCATCCATCTCTGCTCACTTACCGTTTTAAACCATGCCCATAAAAAAACAAAACCACAAAAATAAAAAAGAGGGCTTTTACTATTGTTTGTTTTTGCCTCCAGGTCCTTAAATTACAGTATTATTCCCTCTTCTACATTTTAAGTTCTACATTTTGTTTCATATCACATATTCAATATCCTGGGGGGGGGGGGATTGAGAAAAGAAACATCTTAAGATACCTCTGTCAGTAGTTATATGTCATGGGTGTGAAGGAAGAACAGTGTGAAACTTGCACAGATTAATTCCACCTTATGAAGCTCCTGTATGCAGTATAAACCATCTCTTGTGCGCATTTTGGCTTCCTGATAGTCTTTTCATTTAGGCAATTAAAAACTGTCTTACCTCTGCCTTCTGTTATGTACATTTACTGCTACATATTAAGTCGATATTTTAATCCACCTCACAGAAAAAATACAGCATGGTCTCATTCCTGAATGCAATTAGCTGTCTTAGTCTTCTCACTTTTTTTTTTCATTTAACTAACAGCACGTCCACTCATTAACAGTCCACGCAGTGTCTCTGCAGTGCGGATCACTCCTCTGAGGACCATGAAGAGCTCTCCAGATCTGATGCCCACTGGTGAGGCAGGCTGCCATTTTGACTCAACCAGCAACAAACACAGGCAAACACATAGTTAAAGTTTATCTCTGAACTCCAGCTCAGATAAGCGACACACAACACCAGTTCGGTGGAACAGCTCCAGCTTGGCTAGGCCTTGCCTACTAGAGGGTGAATCTTAGTTAAAAAATAATTCTGCCCTTGGATTGTCAATACAAAAGCCATAGACATTAAGTTTATTAATTGTTTTATTAGTGTCTGTGTGAATATACAGTCAACTACTGTTACTGTTCAACCCCAGAATTTCTGGCAGCCCTAACACAAACAAGTACAAATGACAAAGATCAACTTGAACACCATGCAAAATGTTAATGTAATACAATACATTTGTAAGCATAAGAAATTTTTAAGTAGTAATTATTACTTCATAATTTTTTTCAATCATATTTCCTGTTATTCATTCATTTAACTAATTACATAATATCAACAACTGATGGAAACACTTTATCCAGATCTTGTACCACTTCTGTGTGCTAAACATTTCTTTCATTTATTTTCCATATCACTTATCCTGTGTCAAATCACAGGTGTCCTGGAGCCTGTCCCAGGAAGCTCACGGCAAAAGTGCCAAACCATCGCTGGGAACAATCACACACTTATAGTGATCAGCCAAAACATTAAAATCACTGTGGTGGTGGCAACAAGATATATTATGCAGCATGTAAACATCAGTTCTCAATCATGTTTCCTTTACACCATATGGATGGTTTCATATCCCTGGTGAAAAAGATGGCACCAGGATGCGCTGTGGGAAGAAGCCAAATCAGCAGACTCAACGTGATTCTCTTGATAATGTACTGTGAAAGCCTTGGTTCCGGCCATTCACATGGTTGGTATTTTGACATGTACCATCTATGTAAATGTTGTTTCAGATCAAATACACCCCTCCATGATAGCGGTATTCCCTAATGGCTTCTTTCAGTAGAACAGTGCACCCTGCACCACTGGAGAAAAATTCGGGAATAGTTTTAAAAACATGATGTCTTCATGTTGTTGACTTGGTCTTTAAACTCCACTGATCTCATCGGGTATCTGTGGGATATGCTGGACAAACAAGGTCCCACCTCACAGGATTTAAAGAATCCACTGCTAATGTCTTGGTGCCAAATATCACAGCACACCTTCAGAGGTCTTGTGGAGTTCATCGCTTGACCACTTAGAGCTTTTTGGCAGCACACTGGGGGGGGCCACACAATATTAGGCAAATGATTTGAATTTTATGGCTGATCAGTGTGTACACCCAGTCATACACTACAGGCAATTTGGAAAACCAAATATTACTGATATTGTCAATATTTCTAAAATGGATTGCTTCAACACCATTGTCTTAAAGTATTATGTGCTCTACTACATTATTGTTACGATTATAAGCAAGAACTGTCTTGTTTTGTTCTATTATTTATTTTCTCTATGTCTGAAGAGTTGGATCCAACTCGTGTGTGCAAAGGAAAAGGGGCTGTTACTCTGAGAGCCACGTTAGTTCATGTTGATGATGGAGACTGTATCACCCAGGAACAGGTTGTGAATCCAGACAGAAGTGAGTGAAAAGCCACTGCTTACAGTACATTGCAGCATTCCTTCATGTTTTTTTATTTTATTTTTATAAATAATGTTTATTTCTAAACAATTTAGAAATCCTGACCATATGTTTGAGTCAAAACTTCACTAATTCAATTTATCCCCCAGCATGCACTTTAAAATGTCCAAGTGTTTTGATATGGAACACACACATCGGTGTCTGACTGCCAACTCAGTTGCCCAGCAGCCCAAATAACTTTCCATGAGCCCCCATATTTACTGGGGAGCATCAAAGAGAGCTTTTGTCTCAGACTCCCACATGAGACTGAGACTGCAGTGCAGTGTGTTTATCGGCTATCAGAGATTTAGAAACTATGCTGGCCTTCTTCCAGGACATGGGTGAGATGCTTTAATTGTTGTGCTGGAATAAAAAGGCCAGAGAAACAAACACTCCTTACAGTGGCGTCAATGCGCCCCTTGTTCTAATGACAAAGTTCACAGATTGTGAGGGAATCGCTGTTCCCAGCTGTAGGAAATTAGCATCTGAAGACCTTTACTCAGTCCTGACAGGACTGGCAATTCGTTTAATTGAGGAAAAACAGCTCTGTCCTGGCATAGTTTTGTGGTTAGCATTTAAAATAACGTAGGGTCAGTGCCAAGTAGCGGTGGCATTGCTTCATGTTTATTCCTTGTTGAATTTCAAAAGGTTCTGACAGATTTATAGGCTTTTTTTTTTAACTTGCTGGAATTGTTTTTAGGTGAATGCCACAGAGCGGTCAATGGAGATGCCACAGAAACCACTTTGGCAGAGGAAAAGCTAAATAGCATCGGAGCTGATTTAAATTCAGACCAAGTCTATAAGGCTACAACACAGGTAAGTCAGTGTTAAGTAACTAAGTTCAGATTTATTTAACACAAGGTTTGTAGGATAATTCATAGAGTATTGGTGACAGTGTGCACGTTAATATGAAATTGAAACTGAACAATTTATGATAATCAAGTTTGATTTAGCAGCATAAACAAGACAGGCCTTTATCAGGTGCTTTATGGAATTCATGGCTATTATAAAAAGGATCTATTTACACTTTTATCTTTTATAGTATAATACAGAAACGATATATTTTCTTATTTTACATTTTTTTGCAGTATGCAACTTTTCATATGGCTTCTGTTGGGGAGTTGGGATGATTTTATGTTTTATGCTCTAACTTTTTTAGGTCGAGTATCCTATAAGCTTAGGTCTGAGTGATTTCCCATCAGCAGCTACCGTGCCATCTGTAAGCACACCAGACAGCAGTGTATACCCAAGTATTGTTCTGCTGCAGCATAGCACAGGTACACACCATGTCTACATACTATACTGTAGACCAAACCTATTAGCTGGACTAACACAAAAATTATTTGAAGCATGCAAAACAATATGCAATCTGTGCGTTTTATGTGCACACAGACACACATAAAGTAAATAGACACCACTTCTACCTCTTCTTGATATTAGTCATGGTTAAACCAGGCTTCCTCCTGGTTCTACAGTATGTTTATAATAACCATGCTGATGATGAGAATTACTTGCTGTCCAGAGTCTATTCTTTGACTAGCTCAAAAACGGCATTCAGAAGACCCAGGTTAACCAGATTGTGACTGTTGATGTTTTACCATATTTTACTATAATTCTGTTAATATTAGAAAAGGGATATTTACAGGAAGAATGCCTAGGTATTTGTCTCTATGAAAATAAACACTATTGAATTGTCCAACATTTCAGCCTCTTTGAAAATCATGGCATATTTTAGGCATATTAAAATATGTATACTGTATATTCCCGCCTGAAAAGAAGGAAACAAATAGTAGTCACAATAATGCCAACACATTTGTGTGCTTAAATATTATCTTGAAAATTTGGATATCTATTTGTTTCTTGCATGCCAGGGGTACATTAAATATCCTGAATAAAAATGCAATAATTATGCAGTATTACATTACTGATATAGATTCTACCATTTCCACACCAAGAGCAATGTTGTGTATTGATTTGAATGTTTGATATTTTACTTTGAATGTGCTGTCGGTGATGCAGATGCTGTAGAGCAGCGGGACAGAGTGTATGATCAGGGTTCTACTGAGACGCAAATCTGTCTTCCACCTGAAGATCCTCAAAGATTCTCTACACAGATGGATGGCAGGAGAATGATGATTACTGTTCACCCAGCAACCCCTGTACCACTAGAGAAACCCAGAGTCCCGGTGCGGGTAAGAACGACATAGTACTTTAACCCCCGGTTAGAGAAGTTTGATCCACTTAAACTGTACAGTAAGTGGAAGCACTGTCAGCTTGCATTTGATTATTTGTATGTTAACCATGTGTAATAGATACCGTACATATGGACTGTGTAGATCGATCAGCCTTTATGAATGATTCGATCCACTTGGCATCTGACTATCCTTCATAATGTCTTACAGAACACAGAGAAATCCAAGGACTGGTACAAGAACATGTTCAAACAAATCCACAGAGTTCCAGGTAGAGCCCTGTCCATAGACATGACTGCTGTTTTAATGTGTACAATGCATCACTTTGTATCAAAGATAGTCCAGGCTCGCGCTGCATCTCTGTCTGTCTGTTTGTGTGTACACATCCTCCTTAGTGTGTGTGTTTTGTCATCCACCCTATTCAGAAACTGTTGAGGAAAATCCATACCGTCCCACCTACATATTCCCAGAGAGCTATGACAGGCTACTGAACACCAGAGGTACCATTAACTCATGTCAGCTCTTACAGCTGTTCATACTAACAACCTCTCAACTTTTCCATCACATTCAGCTTGGCAGGTGCTCACTCCCTCTGACAGGCGTGCTGCACTTTCATCTGTTTTCAAAGTTTTTTTTTTTTGTCTGTTTGATTTTTCTCCTAACATTGCTAAGATACTAAACATAGAAAAGATTATTCTAACAGAGCTTAATACTCTTAATATTATACTGATTATACATTTTGAAAACGCATTTCAATTAAGTCAGAACAATCTAAAGACCCCAAAATGAAACTGTTTTTATTGTTTTATAGTTTGAAACCGTGCTAGAATATTACTGTTTTTCTTTGGTAATATTAATACTATTACTGTTGTTGTTGGTGGTGGTGGTAATAATTGTCATCCTTTCATCCTTAAGTTCGTCACATATACATTACTGAACAGTGAAATTCTTTATTCTTTGCATATCCCAGCTTCTTCTTGGTAGGTTGGCATCAGAGCGCAGGGCCAGCCATTATATATACACAACACTTCAGGAGCAGACAAGGTTAAGGGTCTTGCTCAAGGGCCCAACAGCAGCAACCGAGCAGAGCTGGGGCTCAAACTGCTAACCTTCCGATGAGTAACTCAGAACCTTAACACACTGAGCCACCACTGCTCCAATAGCTCTTTTGGTATAAAGACATCACAGCGCTGAACATTTTATAGCTTTAAATAACATCTGAAGCTGCTCAAGGGAATTTGTCACAGGTTCACACTCCTTGATGTGGTACCATTTTCACTCCGAAGTACGCCAGATGGCGCTAATGTTAGCCATATCGCTAGGCCTAAAGCTTTTCCTGGCTTCTGCTCATCTTTATAGACTCAATCCTTCAAATCAGACGATCGTAAATTAATGTGTGGTTTCCGCACACATTGTGGATGATGCCCTGGTGTCAGTGAAATGATATTCTAAGCACCAGTCAATCCATTCATCCGTCAAGGTGAGCTGTATTTTTAAAAGAGCTGTCATGCTGTCAAGGGTATCACAGTATGTTTAAAAAGCAGAGATTGATTACTGCATCCGGTATTAGCACTCTAATGTTTCTATGGTGCATTAGATGGCATGGCTTTTAGAGAAGTGATCTTTTAAATAATTGAAACACTCTAGACAGGACTAATGGATTGGAAATAACTGTTGCTTCTAAACAGAGTAATGTGATTGAACTTCTAAACAAAGGACGTGGATGGTGGAAATTGCAGGCACCAGTAGATAAAAGTGCATATTCTTTTGTGACTTATTATTTTAGTGGTGTAACCTGTGTGGTATTTAAGCGCCAGGTTTGAGTCTGTTACTTGTGGAGAAACATCACCATCTACTGGCTTGTCTAGAGCTGAAACTAAAGACCTGGGCTTTGAAAAGTTGGTGCTCATTATAGCGTTTAAATGTGATGTTAATCTACATAGTCTTCACCCACTGCATATAAGATATGTTAAGAGATACCATATTATATATAAGAGATACCACATGATAATATATAAGAGAACCATTTTAAAAAGCTTATTTATAGGTTCTAAATAATTCCTATTATACCATACAGTATATACCACATTATACCATACTGTAGCAATGTCACCATTGAATTCTCTGTTCTGATTATTATTATTCTTATTTTAAAACCTGATGCACGTGCACATGCATGGCAGGTTAAAAGTATTTCAATGATAAGTTTTCTCGGGGAGAGATGTTTATTTAGCATTTTTAAGGAGTCTCCATGGTCACCGCTTTGTAACTGTAAGAATTTAACAGTAAGAAACTTTTGTTTTATGATCAAATTTTATGATCGGGGAAAGTCAGGGACATTCCATGCTGCATTTTTTTTTTTACTAACACTGAGAGAAAAAAAAATGTGTGGCTGGTAACACAGTGTAAGTGTGATCAGAAATGCCCTTGCTTTGTGGATGTTTCACACAGATTAAACGTAACCATGAATAGATAAAAACTGTCATGCTTTAAAAAAATTAATCTTGATGAATTTCTACGGTATAAGAAGAGTAAAAAGTTAATAATAAATGTTGGGACGGTAACTTATTACACCCTTTCATGAAAGCACATTGCACACATTATACCCTATCATTTATTATTTTACCTTTTTTACAGTGTCAAGTTTCTTTCTAAATAAATCTATATCTTATCCATATTTAATATGAATTTAAAACTAAGGAATCAAAAATATCACTTTCTCACCTTGTATGATTGAGCCAATGTGCTGTCTCTTTTCTGAGCCGATTTATACACTGCTGATATTGATTTGAAATGATGTTTGACATTAAAGAAGAATGGCAAATGAACTTTTCCTTTTTCGAAAAACAAATAGTAAATTATAGGCATTGACTGTTGTTGATTTTTTTTAAATTTCTTTTTCAGATGACAGCTCATCACATATGGATGATTATGGTAAATGTGGAGGATTTTTCTTTACATACTTATACTGTACTGTAGCTCAGCTTGTCCAGCTATACTTATGGTAAATTGCATGTTGTGTGAACGGTTTTGCGTATTATTTGTTGTTCTGTCAGCAGAGGTCTTGTAGTTGTTGTGTCCTGCCATGTATTGAGGTTGCGGCTTTAAACAATTTTATTGCGTATTGTACATTTCTTTGGTTTTTGTTGCTCAGGGAGAAGTGTTCCCCGATCTAAAAGTGCTGTAGACATGGGCAGCTCACAATCAAGGCGAAGGGTCTCCATGCCGACTCGAACATCTTCCCTACGGCCAGAAGGGTGAGCGAATGTTTACAAAGACTGAGCAATGTGATTTCATATTGTACAGTACTTATGATGTGATGTAGATTTTTTAAAGATTAGAGTATTCATAGATTAAAAGAAAAATGTTTATTTTTTGTTATGATATATTTACTACTTAGTAGGGTGTGTCATATTGTTTTAGGTAAAATCTTGACTTGTATGGAAAACACTAATGGAATTATCTTTTAAATAAAATTTGAGCATTAAGCAGTATTAAGACCTATACAGTACATACAAAGATGGTCAGCTTTTAACACATGAGCTAATTTTGCCTTGTTAAGGTGATGCAAGCTATACAAGGGAAATATGATTTTAAAAACATTTGTCATGTTTTTCAGAGAAAATGGGCCAAGCCCATGTCAATTTTTAGCACCAACTGAAAATGGGTCAACCCCATCAGACAGTAAACATGAATGTAATGTTTTCATAAAACGCTTATTTAAATTGCAAACCTTCACAAAGTATAAAATAGCACCTATTATAACAAATGCAATGCCTGAATGATATGTGTGGCATTTAAAGAGAATCCATGCATATGAAAACAAGAAGATGCTCAAGCATAACGCGCTCCAGTTGGTTACCATGGCAACCCCATCTCCTCACCACGGATTGGTTCTTTTTTCCTTTCGTCCCTGCAGAAACGAGTGGGAGCCCCCAGACAAGAAGGTGGACACCAGGAAGTATCGCGCTGAGCCAAGGAGCATCTTCGACTACGAGCCAGGGAAGTCGTCTGTGCTGAGAGCGGAGAGGCCGGTACGATGCGCTCTGTCTCCGTGCATGTGTTAGTTTATGTGCTTAAGCTCGGCTCGGGTGGGGAGTGTGTGCATGATGCCATGACACTCTTAGGGCTCTTTTTTTCCTCTGCTTTGCTTACGAGGGCAGTTTGAACAACTGATGCTGTGTCTCGGTCCTCTGGGTAATCACGAGTAGATTGTGACCTCATCATGTTGGAGCCACCTCTGTCTAAAAAAAATCTGTAACTCCCTCCAGAGAGTGAGGAAGTAGGTCAATTCTGTCTTTTATTATTTTTCTTTTAGATCTGCATAAGATGTGGTAGCTGTTCTCTGCCGTGCTTAATTGAAGAATGTGATGTCAGACAGTGTAAAGATGACAATTCGTTCAGCTGTAAGAAGGATCATGAATAAATAACACATGTCAGGTCAAGCATGCATAGAGTGTCAGCTTCCCATGAAAACCAAGAGCCTCCCTCCGTTCTTCCCAGCTGTCAGCGTTTTTGTGTGTTTGTAGGCGGTTCGTTCTGCCTTTCCGGCCCTTGGAAACATGACTCAGAGTGTGAACCGCTGTTATTATGTAATGCCTCTGATGACATATGGCTGCAATCATAGCTTCATTCTGAAGATTGTGGTCTGTTAGATCAGTTTTTAGTGTCTTCGATCACATTGTTCACTACTCAGGCTAGGAAAAAGCCTTTTTAGGGAAAGTATTCTTTTATATTTACTGGTGTATGGCAAAATAGGATCTTAAGTTTTTGGCTTTATTTTAAATAGTGATACAATAAAAATGTCAAACAATATTAGTATCACATGATGAACACTGATCATAATAAAATAATGAAAAATAATAAAAATAATTAGAGAACTAACTAAAATTAAGTTATGCTTAATAATTTAGTAAAATCTTATCTTCCATTTTAATTCCTAAATACTAAAATCTCATTAAATACACAATAAGAGAACTGTTCTTCCATGACATGTTATTCTATGAGGGGCCTCTTTCCTTTACTACTTTACAGCATTGTCTAAAGAAGTTGCTTATTTCCTGTTTCCTGTTCTCTTGAGCACTGATATAAACCAGACATTTAAACAAGCAGAAACCTAATCCAATTTAGTGGTAGTCTTATCCTCCTAAACATGTTGTTTATACGCCTGGAGCGATCCCAGCTAACTGGAATATTTTACCTGTTTTTCATGTACAATGCATCATTCCGTCTCATTATCTTTGTATTTTGAACTGTCCTCTTTCTCTTTCTCTCTCTTCTTGTCCTCCATTCCTTGTGGCCATGCCTTTGTAAACTCAGGACTTAACCTCTGAAGATGTAGATTTAGAGAATGAACCATGGTATAGATTCTATTCAGAGATGGAGTTTGGCAAAACGGTAAGTTGTTAATGTGACCCATATACAGTATATGACCAAAAGTATTCAGGCACTTGACTACAACAGCCATGTGAAAAATCTGTTGCCAAAGTTCTAAAGTTGGAAACCCACAGTAGTGTAGAATGTCTTTCCATGTTATATATGCAACTGTGTACAAAGCGTATTCTATGAAGTTTGATTTTCCATGGAGCGGAGGAACATAGAGCCCTGACCTCAACCCCACTGGCTACCACTGGGACAAACTGGAATTTTGATTGCCCCCTAGCCTCTTGTGGCTGAATGAGAAAATCCCAACAGCCATGATCCAAAATCTACTGGAAAGCCTTTCCAGAGTAATTGTGGAAGACCAAATCTGGATCGGGATGCACAAAAATGCAGGTATGATGGTCAAGTGTCTGCAAACTTTTGGACATATAGTGTATGAGCCAGTGCATGCTCTAAACATATTTGTGTCTGTTTATAAAGACATCCTCTGCCCTTGTCCTTTTCCTTCCGCAATATTGGCTTCATCTCTCCATCAACATCTGTGTCTTGTCTCCATTGCCTGATGATCTCATTGTCAAAGCAAAGAGATTTCCATGAAATGTATCCAAAATGTAGGTGTTATTACATCATGATTGACAAAGCAGAATCTTATTGATGCAAACTTAGTAAATATAGGAAAAAAGTGTGAAAGTGAAAAGTGTATTTTCATATACTGTAATTCTAATGTAAAAATGCACATCCCTCTTTTTCATATGGTATTTTAGGCTTCACAGGTGTTTTAGAGGAGAAAAACCCAAAAAGTTGAGGATTGGGGATAGGTTGCACCAGCTAAGATGCAATTATCCAGTTTATCACCACTTTATTTGCTTAACAAATCAGCCACTATTTAAATTAAGGTCTTTTTCAAACACTGAGCTGAAACAATTCTTACTGTCTGTTTTATATATTTACAAGTATTATACATATTATAAATATAGTATTATAAGAAACCTCCCATTGCTATGTTACTTTTTAAATGTATCATATTATTTCCTTTTGAAGCTGTAAAGTAAAAGGTAATTGTAATAGATGAAGATACAATACAGGCGTTCCACTTGCTGTTTGCGGGACATGTACATTGGGCTCCGAGCCACCTTATCATTCACGGATGTACTACCTTCTTTAAAATGTTTTCACTGTTTAGGGATCATACTTTCCACTTGTTGAATGTTTATGAGGATGACAGCACTGGACTCTGAGTCACCTTGGCTGGGACCAACATTCATGGATGTACGCCTTACTTTAAAACATTTGCACCATTCAAAAAGTCTCATCACTTTACTGTGCTAGCTGTCTTCTGTAAATGCCTAGGTTTTACACTTTCAAAGGTTTTTAATGCCTTCATTCATGAGAAATTAGATCACTCGCCCTGGTTTGACTTGGACACCCCTGTGTGAGACTTGTTTCTGCAGTCCAGCCTAGTCTTCTTTGGGTTTGAGACAAAAGAGTTAAGTGTTCACTCTCCTTAAAGAAGCCCACTTAACTCATAAAGGTCTCAAACACAAGACTTTATGATTAATTAGCATTTTTACTAGAACATAAGGCACTTTAGGAAACAAAAAGAGAAGATAAATGAGGTGAGACGAGAGGGGAAATGAGATTGATGCTGAGGTTGTTACATAAGCAACACATTGCTGAATTGTGTATTTAGGCACCTTGCCACACGTATTAAAATATTTTTTTCATTTTCATCAATTTCATCTACATCGTTAATTAAATTAAATATGATGAGAGGTGGCTCAGGTATTTTCATGCAGTACTGTATAGTCTGCTTTAACAAGGGCGCATGATAATTGAATAGTTATTTCAAGTGCTCTGTAATGAGTTTATTAATGCATTCATCATTAATAACACTAGGAATTTAGTATGAGCAATTAACAGGTTACAACGTATTTAACAGATAATTTAATAATAAAATAAAGCATGTAAAATAGTGATATTTGATTTTGGATGATTGCTGTGCTGCATAACCCAAGTGCGCTTGAGCTTGAGGTCACAAAGTGATGACCGGACATTCTCCTAGAGGATTTTCTAGTAGAGAGCAGAATTCATGGTTCAATCAATTATGGCATGTTGTCTACTGTAGGTCCTAAAGCTGCAAAGCGGCCCCAGACCATCATACTACATGTCCCATCACCATGTTGGTATTATGTTTTTTTTATGAAATGTTGTGTTAGTTTTGTATCAGATGTAACAGGATGCACAACTTCCAAAAAGCAAAAATTTTGTCTTATCAGTCCGCAGAATATTTGAGCAAAAGTATTAGCGATAATCAAGACACAAGTGATAATTTGGCCAATGTGACGTGAGCCTTTGTATTCTTTTTGGTCAGCAGTGGCTTTTGCCTTGGAACTCTCCCATTGATGGCATTTTTGGCTAGATTCTTTCTTATTGTTGAATCATGAACTCTAACCACTGACAACAGGAAAGGGAGCCCTGCAGTTTTTTTTATGTTGTTTTGCTTTCTTTTATGAACTCCTAGATCAGTCATCGTTGTGCTATTGGAGTAATTTTGGAGGCCGGCCACTCTTGGGAGGGTTCACCACTGTTCTGAGTTATCTCCTTTTGTGGATAATGGCTCTCACTGTGATTCGCTGAAGACTGATATTTTTCCAGTTACTTTGTTTATCTGTTCTTGAGTTTCTTTTAAAAATTATGTTGATTTTTAAGATAAAAAATTTAGCATGCTTCACTTGGTCAGATAGGTTCTCTTTAAGTGATGTCTGGCAGTAATCAGGCCTGGATGTGGCAAGTGAAATTTAACTCAACTTTCCAAAAATCACAGTTCATTTATGATTTTACTTTTTCACACATGGCCAAGTAGGTTTGGACAGCTTTTTTCCCTTATTTAATAAAATGATTAAAAATAGCATTTTCTATTCACTCTGCTTATCTTTGTGTAATATTCAAATCATTTAGTTGAATCATTTAAGTGTATGTAGTTTCTTCTAAGTAACTTTTAATTGTTAGCAAAAGTTCTAAGAACAGTGTTATCATAGCTTAGCATTTGGGACACAGTAAATCTGCTCAACATTCTGTGTGTTACGAAAAATCCTTTTCCATCCTTTAAATATTATTTAAAATTGTAAATCGGAAAAATAATCAGGTTAAAATTGTCTGATATGCTCACGCCTGCTAACTGTCGATTCCAATGTTGTATTCAAACAAACAAGATATTCCAATAATATTCATTCATTCATTCATTTATCCAATTTTCCCATGACCTTCCACTAAGATGTTGTCAAACTTGTAATTATTAGCGTTTTATTTTTTGCATTGAATGGGTTTAAATGTCTTTGATAGGGTAGAGAGGTAAACTTATGACCTGCTGAACAGAACACATGGCTTGCATTCGCTGTGGGAGAAACGGCTGTCTCTGTGGGAGAGACAGCATGCCTGTTCAGCATTGTCAGCAGCTGTGCACCTTTGCGTTGATAGAAAGACTGGTTTATCTTTTGACACATTGGCATTTTTTACAATACAACGCCAAAATGATAGGGATGTTATGCTTTTTGCTCTGCAAATTCCACTGATTAAAAGCATTTAGAAATTTGTAAATTTTATACATAAACTTCTTCAGTGACTCAAAATTTAGATAAAAATGTATACATTCTATGACCCTTATAACTCACACCCTCAAAAACATATCAGGTTACAACACCTGAATGCTAGGGTAAGTAAAGGAACATATTGAAATGGTAGACTGAATGGATTAAATGTTGGTGGTCCACATGATACAAAAACTGTATACTCTCATCTCATACAGTATGAGACGAGATTTTTATTGACAGCTGCAGGAATCTGTGATTTTTTTGGCAAATATTATAAAATCTTACAAGACATATAAATCATACTAAACAGTTTATTGTTTTTGTCTTGTTCTCAAAGGATAAACTGAACTCTACTTAATTCACCCTAAATTATCATTCAAGGGTTCAAAAGAGGAGGACCAATATGCAGTAGAGATTAGTTGTGTCTTAACACAGCGACCAAATGTGGTGTGAATCAAGTGCCTTCGAGCACGGATATTATCAAATCCTGGAAATCAGTTGTCAAAGACTGCAGTACCATGGCAATTATTATGGCTTGAGCAACAAGATGCAATGTTTCCTTCTTATTTGCTCAGAGCTTTGGTATTTAACATAATGTCATCAGTGCTATCTGTAACCTCAGCTCTGAGTCAATCTCAATGTCCAGACATCATGCCCCCTGTCCTGATGGGAAGGGCTGACTCGTCCAGCAAATGCTTGCCAAGTTTGGAGTTTGCAGTTTCTCCCTATTTTGTGGTTTATGTGATGTCGATACACTTAACGGTGAATTTGTAAGAATAACCCGAATTAAACCAATACTAACTGAGCAAGTCTTCTTGACTCAGAAAGAATATTCTAGCAGCTAGGTAAGGTCTATGAAAATATAGCAAGAAAAGAGATCTACAGTAGGCATGGCTATAACTACTGTACATAATACTGATTGTAATTTCAACTTCACATTTCATATTTAATTTAAGACCAGAAAGTAGAGATTCCATACCAGGTCTCGCCTGGGGCAAGGAGATTTTGTGTCTGGGCTATAAGTTGCCTGGCTGACACATATGTTCTACAACCAGAGAACGAAGGTAAACAATTTTAAATGTAATTCTAAATCCCATCAGCTACTGCATTACACAGGTTTGGCTGATGGTAGAAAGTTTTTTAACAGCAATAGTAATTGTCTTGCATATATGAGAGATGATTATTTCAAAACCAGGAGCACACATGAGTGTCAAAGGCGTCATGAATCTCTGCTGCTGGGAGATAAAAGAGCAACTTTAGCTAATGCCTTGCTGACTTTTTTGTTGAAGGCATACGCATAATCTGCTGTTTCAGAATACGATAAGGACTATCGTCTTTATTAATGCACATAATTAGCTAACCAGCTGTTCATTTGTTATTACATTGTTACTTCAGTCCATTGTTGAATTTTATCATTAGATTTTTACTTGGGTCTATTTATAGAGGGAGCATAAATTTATGTGTATCAGAAATGCTGCCCGCTGAGTGACATTTATTTATTGAGACGT
The DNA here is from genome assembly GCA_013621035.1 of Clarias magur. NCBI lineage: Eukaryota > Metazoa > Chordata > Actinopteri > Siluriformes > Clariidae > Clarias > Clarias magur. Next base: position 1,456,190 of record QNUK01000129.1, on the reverse strand, counting down.
GAAAGAAAATGATGTAAAAGTTTACAAAGTATTTCTGACCTCATATGGATGCAAATAGTCTACGACTGACGTTAGGCGACACCTCTTTTAGGCAAACATCTGTTTGTGCATGGTGTATATATGTGAGAAGCATGACTACTATATTCTGGGGCTTGTCAGTGACTCACACAGTGGTAACACAGGCTCACTCCCCCCTGCTGTGGTGTGCAACCTGAGGCTAGTCGTCATGTTTACCATCATCTGGTATGCCTCCCCCTCAACGATGGCCCTTTTTCCGTTCTATGGCATGTTTGCAGCTATTTTAGATCAGATATAGTGTTCCAGCTGTCAGAGTGAACAGGTAATTCCGTAGAGAGGAAAAAAGAAAAACAAACAAACAAATATTTAAAAAAAAGCCTCTTTCATAGTCGGCTTTTCCAAACAGACCCTGTTTGTGACGCTGAAGTGCATATCACACTGACTTACACCATGTGCTATTTATACAGCTGAAAAGTAGTAAATTTTGTTGAGTCATCTGCAACACCTGTTAGGAAACAGGCGCATGAAAACAGACAAACAATATTAGCACACTGTTCCAATGACTAGCCTTGATAGTCATAGCAAAGGAATTTAACTCCCAGGTGATGTCGATACAATGTTAAATGGCGGCTTATGTTTTATGCCTCCTGCTAAGTGATATTTGACATTAACATGTATAAGGGAAACAGCGAAGGCCACACAAAGTTAAACAATTATTTAATAGGTACCTAGAGAAACACAATTGAAAGAACAGATTTCAATAGCAATAGTAAGCCAATTCCAAAGGGTTTTATAATTGTTTTTTTCATCATAGACCTTACAAAGCTGAATAATTATATTTAAATAATTGTTATTAATTCAGTGGGAGAGACAAATCAGTTTTTGAATTCAGGAGAGATTTTGTTGTGGTCTGGGTTTTTTCCTAATAGAGTCAAGAGTTTAAATGAAGAAATGAAGAAACATCTTTCCTCTGATAATTTATGAAATGCTTCTAAATTATGAATTCATTTAACATTTTTTTATTTTTTTTACTTATTTGTCACTGCTGTGTCTTAGCGGTTAGCACTGTTGCTTTGCACCTTCAGTGTTTGGGGTACGAATCTTGCTTCCGGTCTGTGCCTGTTCTCCCCGTGCTTGGCAGGTTTTCTCCTGATATTCTGGTTTCCTCCCACAGTTTAAAGACATGTGGTGTAGGAGTCCAAATTGCCCATTGTGTATGACTGGGGGTGTGAGTGTGTGTGCTGTGCCCTGTGATGGGTTGGCATCTCATCCAGTGTGTCCTCTGCCTCATGCCCTGGGATAGGCTCCAAACCCACTGTGACCCTACAAAGGCCCTAGGCCATATGTGACCCTATGTTTTTTGTGTTGGTTAAGCATTCTAGTAGAAAAAGGTTCATTTGTCAGTTAGGGAAGGAGTCTCTAGTTTCAAAGAGAAAAGAATCTGGTAAGGAAATTACTGTTTCCAACTGTTATACCATAAGTAATACTAGGATCCAACTTGTTTTACAGATGCTTCACAATATTAAATTTAACTATCAATAAATATAAAGTATGATGCATTTTTTTTTAATGTAGAAGGTGAGAAGAATGTATAAGAGGAATAAAAGAATTAATGCCATAATGATATCATCAACAATCAGCTTATCATCAGAGGGAATTAGTTGCTCAGTGGTAAGCCATCACCATCCTTAAGGAAGGCCATGGTTCGCTTCTCATCCAACACCCCAAACCTCGCCACTGGTGTTACAGGTTAGCTCAGGGTTCCAGAGAATAGCGCCAGCCTGTGTCATCACTGGACAGTCATAGCCTTACATAATCATAGACGGCAGTTGCAACTGAGTTTAATTAGATATCCCAGTTTATCAGACAATATGCAAACCCTTAACTGGATAAAGAATTGTGTATTTTTCTGACCCTGGTGCAGATTCTTTAACATTGATGGTATGTGTAAGTGATATTTAATGATCTAAAGTTTTATGATCCCCATAAGCTAGTAAAATTTCTCATTTTTATTCAACTCGTAGACTTTCATTCCTCACACATGCAACCATGTGCCATGTCTAGTTTTGCTCCAATTATTAAAGTATTACAGTTTAAAAAGTTATATTTGGCTTAAGTTTTGCGTGAGGAATCCTGTCTTTGTACCCGTTCAGGCTTAAACCCTGAGTTTATAGGAATCATGGGATGTTTAAGTCATGAGGTACAGTAAAAATCAACACTGCTTCCAGTGTTTTTTTTTTCTTTTTCTTTTCTAATACCTATAGATTGATAAGAGAAAAAAGTCGACAGAATGTAATTGGCTTTCCCTTTCTTTTTGTTTGCACACTGTATTTGCGCTATCTAGGTATCTTGACAGCACTTAACTGCTTCAGATAAGGCGCTCAAGCATGCTTCCTGTTTGTGTTTTTGCAGCACCAGCACAGAGCCTGATTAACCACACATGCTCCAAGAGTGTGTTCTGCGTCTCATTCACTGTCAACAAAATGGACATATAAGACAGGAACAGAAGAGCCCTTTTCTACTGATCTGAGTAGCTACAACTATCAGTTGCCCTTGAAGAATGAAGCTTCTGAAGCATGTGAATTTATAAATAGAAATGTCTTTAGACCTGCCAGATTGAAATTCTAATACAAAGCTTGACGTTCATATCCAAAGGTTATTTCTGACCTTACTTGCCCCAGCAACCGGTGAGACAGACGTAAGCACAGCGTCAATCTGTTTATTTGTCAGTAAGAGGAGGAATGTGTAGCTTGGGGTATGTGAATTTAACACAACATAAGAACTTTTCCTCCAAAACAAACATTAACGGGTCACAATTGGGCAATCATATTTGCAGTCAACAGTTGTGCTTTTATCCTGAGGTGTGTTATTTCTGTGCACTGTGACATCGGCTTGGGGAAAAGCAACAGAAACAGTGGCCTAAAATTAGATGGCGTTAAACCATTCAAATCTCAGCGGCCCAACTGAGTGACTATCTGCTCTCTTCCGTTTGGATTTCCTGCCTGGTAATAACGGCCGCCCAATGTTATTGGCCTGGCACATGGGCCAACAGGCATGGCCTGAGGAAAACTTCCTTTTGCACACTATTATTGACACCTCTACGAATATGAGCAGGATGTCAGCTATGGATTTATGCAATGCATGCTATTCTGAAAATGTGAATGTCCAAGTGAGCGAGTGTGTGTGTGTGTGTGTGTGTGTGTGTGTGTGTGGTGTGCCTGCCCATGTAATTTGGCCACCTTCCCACGCCAGCTGGTTAATTGTCTGCCAGTCTGGTCAGCCCATAATGAGAGTGACTCGTAGCAGACAATAGAGAGGCTGGAGTAAGAGACAGGAGCTGATTGGCTGAGCCGCTGACAGCCCCCTCCCCACAGCCTGCTCACTAACCCCACCCCTCACTTCCAGCCGCTTGTTTTGCCCCTAACTTGCATGCAGGCCAAAATACTCGCTGGCTTCCCTGCGCTACACATCGTCCAGAGGACCTTACGACTTTCAGCTTTGAGCACAGGGGATTGGAGTCAGAGGCGACTGTGAATTTGCCTGACTAACTTGCCTTGTCCTTTTCTAACTGCCAGAAGAGTTGATCCTGTGGAGCTATCAATGACTTCTTTGTTTGGTTTGTTGCAGAGTGCCCCCTCTTTCACTCCCTTGGAAACAGCCTCCGACCTACAGCAATAGTAAGTCTATGCTCTGTTTTTGTTTTCCCCTCTCTTTTGTCTCTATATTCTGCATGCTCATCTCCTGTTCATTTCCAGCGCGCGTGTAGAAGAATAGCTGTTTGTTCTCAGCAGGACAGAGGAGACCACTTCTATCCCCTACCCCTCCTGTTTCCTGAGTACATCCCAGTATTACCAGTACAGCTTGACAAGAGCCTGTGTGTGTATGTGTGTGTGTTTTTAGGGGTGTGGAATCCACTGGATAGTACAGTATGAGGGAATGGATAGTATGTGATGATTTATTCCATGCTGAGGCCAGTGACTGAAAATAACACCTGGATGTCTTTTGTGGAAAGATAAGGGAGCCAATATCCAGCCATTGGCTTTGAGGAATTCTCCTCGAAACTCTGCTCTTGCCCATGAAGCATTGCACCTTTTTAATCAGGCTCATGTTTTCCGTTTGAAAACATTTTTGGGGAACAGTCACACTCCTGGGAACATTCTTACGTCTGACTGATTTGTTTATGTCGGTGATGATTTCTGGTGCTACTGGGACAAAGTTAAAAGGATTCTTAGCTTGCCGCAGCCATTTCTTTTATTGGTATATGGTCTAATGGTAGAACGTACTGCAAACATCCTTGACAGCCCATGGGGAGAACATTCCATTCCTGTGTTAAAACACCCATGGTGCCATGTAGGCCTGCCTTAAAAAATAGCATTAAAGGGTGTAATTTAAATGCCAAAGCTCTTAAATGTTTTCTGTTTAGATGACCATTGACTATATTAAACCAGCAGTGTTTACACTGCTGTGATATTTATAGCCATAGAAACTTACACAGTGTCATTTAATGTCAATTTTATTGTTTTGGGTCAGTTATAAATTGTAGAAAATGATGTCTGGGAAATTATACCGCACTAAGCAATCGTTTTCAAAGAAATCGTACCATATAAGGATCTGTGGCATTGGTTTTTGAGCATTGCATGTGATCTTAAGAGGATGTTTAGCTTTTTAAAGGTTTTATTGTTTTCTTCCAAAGCCACATGATGTGGACACCGGTTTTGTTGTTATAAACCATGAGACCAGATCGTCTTCTGATTTAAACACGGGAAATGACGGATGATATGCTTTCACATGGTCCTTCCTAAAATGCTATGGGATTTGAAACTGAAACCCAGCATTTTTGCAGTCCATTTATAGAACAATGCAATATTTCTGTCCAATGGAGGATCCACAAAAAAATGCTGAACTTTCCCCTATATTGAAAGGTGTTTTGCTTCTCGCGGGTGTGTGTCCGTGTGTAGTGAAGTGTGACCGAGCTCTAATTCTTAGTAAATCCGGTAAGCTCATCTCCACTCTAGCAACTGGCAGGCAGTCACTCAGGTTGTTCAGGCGTCTGGCAGGACATGGATAGTCACCTCATGCTGTGAAACATCTGATGTGTTCTAGGAGTTGTCACTATTCTCACATATGCGTCTGTGTCACTTTAAGTGCCTGTTGAATGACATAGCTGGTGTAATGAGGCACTCATTACATTTAAATTCTTTGCAGTTATCCTGAATGATGCGGAAGTCGCGAAGGTATTTCATACTTTTGTGATTAATTAGGGTTGCATAATTTGGATATCCAAATACACTAATCAGCCATAACATTTAAACCTTAATACATTATGCCAATATGGTTAGGTTACCCTTTTGCCACCAAAACAGCTCTGACCCATCAAGGCATTATTCCATAAGACCTGTGAAGGTGTGCTGTGGTATCTGGCAGCAGGACGTTAGCAGCAGATCCTTTAAGTGCTGTCCCCTCCATGGGGAATGTTCATTCAGCACATCCCATAGATGGTCGATCGGATTGTGATTAGGGGAATTTCAAGGCTGGATCAGCAACCTTGAAATCTTCTTCTAAACAAGCTGTGATACCTGATACCTTTACCTTTCTATCATAACCAGTATTAACTATTTTCATCAATTTGTGCTGGAATGTCTTTTCTATCGAATCAGACATGATATCGGATCAGACTTTTCTCCCTATAGGCATAAATCAGATCCTGTCACCAGGTTACTGTTATATAGTTAATAATCAGTGGTAAATGAGGTGAAACTTGGGTTGTTATCGATATGTAGGATTTTTAGTGGCTTAAAATGTGTGCGCAATTTTTTCCCTTAAAGTTGACAAAAATTTAGCCTGTTCTGTACTCTTTACGGTTAACGGATTCATGCTATCCAAATGATGTGTAATCTCACAACAACTAGGACTCTATCTAAAGAATATTATAAAATGGGTTTTGAGTTTTAGAAACAGTAATGCTTTTGTTGAGTTGTAGTTCTTGCGCGGGACGTTTTGGTCCGAATGATTTTAGCATGCATGCTGCAATGAAAGGAGGGTGTGTTTGAGGGCTGTGGTCTGACGCCGCACTCATTACACTGGTGAATAAGCAGCCTTTAGGGATAAAAGTACAGCAGACCACTGACCTCAACTTAGAGCCTGAAATCACTCTTGTGCTTTAAACCTACTCTCAAATCATTTGTTTATTTTCTTCCTGTGTGTTTATATTTAGTTTAATTATAGCCTAGCCTTGTCCACTAGTAAATAAATCATTTCATAAATGTATTGTGCACTTTTTAAAATGATTATTATTATATAAACCTGAGTCAGGGTTTGACGTATTTACTGGCGTATTGTGTACTTTTATGACCGGGGTTGTTTATAGTTTATAATCTAACAGGCGCATATCCAAGATAGCATAGTCTGGGGGAGCATCCATGGAAAATAAGTCCACGTTTACACCATGAACTCCATGTGGGAAGCTTTAGACACATTTTTGAAGCATTGAACCTATGGCCTCTCAGGAATGCCTGGGATGAGGGATAAAGCAGCTGTTTCTGTCTCATCGATATCAAGGTGCAACCACTCAGGCTTGAAAGAGAGCCAAGAGATTCGCTTAGTAGGCATTATCAGAAACACATTAGTCCCTGAAGGACTAAAAATAATTCCCAGCATCATCCATGGCCATGATAGATGTCAGTATTTATTGATGATAAATTAAAAGTTATTTTGCTTTATGTGCCATGTATTTGACCATTTGGACATTTGAAGTCTTTATCCACCTGTTATGAATAATGCAATAGGTATGTTATATGAATAGAATCAAATACTATGCATTTGGTGAAAGCTGTAAAAAAAAAAAAAAACACCAGTTCCAGTAAGATGTTTGCTGTTCATTTTGTGTTTCTACAGTGATAAACATACCACTGTTTAGTAATCATGCCTGTAAAATATATCTGATTATTTTCGTCTGTCTCCGTCTGTCTGTGCTGCCAGCCCGGCATGTAAACCGGGCCCCAGTGTGGCGGCGAAGGAGAGCAGCTCGGCTGACGCTGGGCATGCAGCTCCAGAATGCGATCGGCACATTTACAAAAGTGTCCTAGAGGGTGGCGACATCCCACTGCAAGGCCTGCGAGCGCTTAACAAACGTCATCCCAGTACGTCTTCTAAAGGTAGGATCCTAGCCTTCACTGTCCATCAACATCCTTGTTAAACCTGAGTCCAGGAATGCTAATGCTTAACTTTGCCTGTGTGTGTGCGCGCACGCGTGTGTGTGTGTGTATGTGTGTATTTCTGGTAATCCTGCTTTGGATACATATATGTTAGCACTTGTATTAATGGTTTGCAAAGCTGGAGCAGCAAATGACTTCTCCTTTTAACCCTGCTCATCTTATCATCATCGCATTCCTTCTCCACAATATCACTAGAGCGACACTGCTCATTTGTCTTCCTGTGTTCCCTTGAAGCTGACAGTTTTTTCACACTTGACACCTAACAGATGTATGGCCTGACCTTTAGTCACCTGTGTCTCATATAAAGGCTGTGTGCTTTTGGCTTTACGATCCAGACACACAGCTGATATAGTGGGTGACTATGCTGAGTGTCCCTGGTTTGGAGGAGGGCTTTGGAATAAGATATTTGGACATTTGGAGTGACATTATACCAGTATAGTAAACCAGTATAGTCAATAATGCTGTTAAAATGCTACTGTAGTTTTAGGGGTGAAGCGAAAATTGCATTAACAGGTGAAGGTTGAAAAGAATGTTTTGGAATTATTTACAGGAGTGGCTACATTTTGAAATTATGAACTTCAGAATCAATAATCCATCAGCAGTATTAAAACCATTAACTATAGTAATGGTTATACACAATAGTTATTCTATCCATGACTTAATGTCACCAACACTGAATGCTGATGAAAATGATCACCCACCAGTTTACAGCTGGCTCAAATAACAGTATTACCTTCACCAGCAGAACATATGAATTAAGTCTATATTGAGTTATATAATTACTTATGATGTAATATATACGAAGAGGGATCCTGATAAACAATAATCTAGCAATTTCTATACCAAAATGCCTGTGCTTTCCCATGTGATTTAAGGTCATATCACCTTCTCATATGGGTTACCACTATATACAGAGCACAGTGATTTCTTCTCATACGCTTATCATACCATGTTTTAAGTTATAACATCACTCCACTCCTACAGTGGAGCCTGACGCCGGCTCTCCTTACTGCTCTGATATGGAGTGTGAAGGGAAGTCAGTGCTGCTTTAGATTAATGCGCGGATCTGGTGTTTGTGACTGGAGCCGGAGGGGTGGGATGGACATGCCAAACATGCAGAGATGTCAAAGCATGAGGAAGTCAGCTGTCAGACTGAGGTCAGAGGATGGAATTTGAGTTAGACATGACCCGGGAGAGGTTAGGTGGGTGGAAATGGGGTACTCAAGAGGGGACCAGGACTGTTTCCTCTAATAGTTAACACAGCACTAATTATAAGTCAGAGGCAAAGCAACTCACAGATGTGTTCATTGGCTGTCTCCAACCTGTTCAGAGACAGGTTGTTGTCTTTTATTTGTTCATTCATCTTTGGTATCCTGGGTGGGTTTGTGCTTAGGGTTGTTTGTCCAAGACTAAACATAAGCATTGATGTTTAGTCTCTTGCTTAATTATTCTGATGTGTATATTAGCTAAGGAATAAAATACCACCCTATTATAGATAGTAAACATATAATAAATATAATATACTCTTATATAATATATATTAAACGCCGAAGCTGTAACAGCAAGTCCTAAAGCGTTTTATTGCTTTTGTACCACAGCAATTAGCCTAAGGTAACAATTACTGATGTATTAAAAATGGTCTATCATAAGTTTAATGTTGTGGAATGTCACTAATCAAGTTCTCGAAATAGCAGCTCTAATCAACCTCTCTTGAATTTACTAAAATATGAACAATTTTAAAGGCATTTTGAAATTTTAATAGGCTTTTGGGATGCATTTGTGCATTTAAAGTGTGTTTAAAAGGTTGCTTTAATGCCTCTAGCAGGGTGGAGTTGCCTATCTGTCACTTTTTAGTTCTATACTCTAACCGTGAAAAAAAAAAAAAATCTGGCTATAATTTTATTAATATTCCAAGTAACACTAGATAGCTTGGCTAAAGGATAGGGAAGAGAGTTGTAATGAGCTCACATAAAACTTTGGTTCGAGATTCCTTAAAGTCACAAAGACTTATGGAAGCCATTAGAGAGGCAGTTATGTAAGGGTGTTACCACAGCTGACAGTTTGCCTGACTTACTGATGCACTGAAGACTGTGGAAGGGTCATAGGAAAACCCATGTCAGCTTAATCTGGAAGAGACTTGAGAATAGGAAACAGTTGCATCTGTCTGTAAGCCAAGTCCCCACTGCAAGTGTAGTGATCAAGTGTTTTTTGTCGTAATTTGCTTTGGCATAGTCAGGAAGTTAATTCATTTGAATGTAAACATTACGTCAGCTGAAGCTCACTTGATACATTGAGTGTATTATAGAATTTATTATTCTTCATTATTCATTCTGGAGCATTGGTATGAAATTGATCCTATTTCTGTGTATGATTATCTGAAGCATGAATCTGTGAGAAGATGAAAAAGGAACGTTGACTGGAACTGGGAATTTAAGATTTATTTATGGTGCAGTTTCAACTCAAGAACTGCCTTGCACCTTGTCTTTAAAAAATAAATGTAGAAGCTTTGGAAGCAGGGGCCGTGCTCTTTGTACTGATATATGCATTCCAAATGGAGACTGTGAAATTTTATAGTGGGAAAGCATTTAGTTCTTTAATATATTTGAGATGCCAGTGATCTGTCACCATTTATCATCGATTTTGATCTTGGGTGCCAGCTAAGGTGGTTAATCCTCTTAGTCATATTTTAGAAATATATTACATTCATAGCGCTTTATTTTTTATACCATTGCATCATAGTTTCTTTTGCTGTATTTCACATGTGCACGTCTTTCTGCTCATATTGTTTTTCTGCTATAGATATATATCTTTTGGCCTCTAGAAAGATATCAGAAAAAAAAAACATAAAAGCACAAAGATTCTTTCCAAGAATATCCGTGATCTATAGTTGATTAGAACTATTGGTATAGTCTCTCCATGTGTTAACATGCTTTATTATTTTTCATAAAAAAAATTATTATGCCATTGTAATATCTGTCTGTCTTCATGTACAGTAGTGAGAGAACAATCTAACCTGCTGTTTGTTCTGTTACCCTGCATGCCTTCCACTGGATTATAAAGGTGGGAATGGTTGTGTGATTTCACCATGCTCCTCTGTAAAAGTTCTTGCCAGTAGCCCACTAGGTACTCAAAACAAGACGAAAAACTCCCTATCTGCTGCCAAAGCCTGCATTCCCCAAATCCTCCCCTCTAAGTTCAAGCCTAATTTTTCCCCTTCTACCGATGAGAGCCAGGAGAGGAGAGCTGAGGCAACGGTGTGGGCCAAGGTGCACAGCTGTGAGGATCTACACCAAGACTCATGCCTCTCAGGAAAGGATGATACAACAGACACTTATCATGAGCTCAGTTCAGACACTAAAGCCAACTGCCTGCGAGAAACTGCTTGCAAAAGTAACACGGCTGTCAAAAACGGACCTTTCAACGGAGCTGTAAAGAGCACAGCTGAATTTTCAACCCTGTACAGGAACATGCACCATATCGAGAGGCCGAGATCGTTAGGTTTCAGCCCTCATGCCAGTGTCCGTAGCTTGGCCTCGCTTTTTGAAAGGTCAGATGCTGATATTACTGCTGAGCGATGCAGAAACATCCCCCGTCATGCCGTCAGTTGTCGTGTGATGGAGTTTGAGCGTATCATTCAGTGCTCCAACACAGGCCCAACGCGTTCTGCTTCCATGCCTACACTACCCAGTGGTTCTAGCCCCTCCCATAGTCCTGCCCCTGCAGCTTGTTTGCTCCAGTCAGCTCTTTCTGCTGAATCTTTAATAACACCAGGGACAGTGAATGTAGATAGTTGTCCCTTAGTGGGTGGCCAGGAGCAAACATCTAAAGAAGAGACTTCACTCTCAGACAGTGAAGAGCCAGAGGTGTGCGTTATATCTTCAAACCAGAACCATAGCTCAAGAACAGACTTACTCTCACACACCGATGGCAAAATAGAACCGAACAGCTGTGTGCAAAATGCTACAGAGGAAAATTCTTCTCCTGGTCTCTTGCCTCCTAACCCCACAGTGTCAGGGCACTACCACCACCACCACCACCACCACCATGATCACCTACCCTTCCACCTCAAGCCCAGCAAGTGTAAAGGCTCGTGTCCTGCCTCCTACACGCGGTTCACCACTATCCTCAGGCATGAGCGGCAAGCAAGCAGCTGCCTACCAGAGAAGAGATCAAGCCCTCCCACAAACTTATTGTTAATGGGTCCGGCACCGTTCTCCTTACGGAAAAACCTGCACAATCTCCAGGGCAAAAAGACTCTTTCAGCTGCAAAAAGCTTGGCCAGAGATACTGCAGAGAATCGAGCGCTCTCGTCCAGACTGCGACCCATCATCCCCCAGCGTCTGTCCTCTCTCGAGGTGCTAGAGAGGCTCAGTAACGGTTCAGATGGGGCCAATGGTGATGACGTCACCGATGCCGAACACTCAGATGCCAATAAAAACCACTATGGAGGTGGCTATGATGAGAACCTCTTGAGTGTCACTCTGTCCATATTCACACTCAGTCATGGCTGTATTTGTGATCACTCATCCCCCTTTGAACCCTCTTTCCTGTCTGCTCTCCTTTCACCATTGAGTGACTTTACTTTCTCCATGTTAGTGGTGTGCGGTGTGTGACCAACTTTGTGTGATCTTGTAGCAGAATGACATGATGTTCATCTTAATTGGTTCGGTATGTGTGTGGTATGAGGCAAAGATCGTATTTCAGTTTTAATTTTGTGTAAAGAAATTCATTTTACATCAGTTATGTCATGTGTTTATTTATATCTCAAAAATGCTTATTTAAATACACAGACATTTTTGTAGTTTATTGTTTAGTCCCAAGTGGACAGAAACCACTAACTGGTAGCTGGGGTTACAAGACAGCTACCTGGATGGAAATATAGCATGTAATAACAATCACTTAATAAAATTACAGCAAACAACATAATGATGGTTTTTTTTTTAACCTACAGTATATAATAAACCATATATTTTTAGAGTAACATCAGTGGGTCATGATTGATACTGTAGTTGTTGGTGGTCTGGGCCTACATACCCATACAGCTCCGTTGCATATGTTTTAGTTTTATTTTGATTTCTTTTCACCGAGACATTTAAACCCACATGCCACTGTAATCTTTTTCTCTGATACATTTGCACTTGATGGATGTAAATGTATGTTATCTCATAGTTATTTTTTGAAGTTTCAGTTATCTTCCTGCCTTTATCGACCTACAATGGCTTACCATCCAACATTTCCCACTCCTAGACTTTAACATGTTTTTTTTACAGTATATATTGTATTACAGTACATGCAACCCAGTGGTTGCAGCACTGAATGCAGCATGCAGAGTGTTGTGTTCACATAGTTTAGTGATTCATTTACTTGTGTGCTCTTTCTAACTGCATTATCCATGTCACATCTTTTATTAATGATCCTCATGAACATTTTCATTACTGGTGCAGTGACGGTGTTACGAGTGTGGTGAAACAGTATCTGAGAGTATTTCCTGATTCTACCCTCTTTCTTCATGCTGAAGAACACTAAATTCATCCTTTAAGATTTAGTTATCAAGGGAACAAAGAGTTACTTTGCTTGTTCTCAAACAGACTCCGAATCCTCACAGCCGCTAAGCCAAGGAGATCAAGGAGAAAACCCAGATGAGGTGGCTCGCAGACGCTACGGAGACAAAGAGGTAAGGGTTTCAATTTTCTCCATCTGCTTTTCATCATACAGACATTTTATATTAAAATATACCATTTGTATTCATTACTAGAATAAAACTGCTTATGGTGGGACGTTAGCGTAGTGGTTAGCACTGTGGCTTTACACATCTAGGTTCAAAAGTTCGAGTCCTGCCTCGGGTCTGTATGCGTGGAGTTTGCATGTTTTCCTGGTACTTGGTCGGTTTTCCCTGGGTATTCCAGTTTCCTCCCACAGTCCAAAGACGGACTGATTAGGCTAAATGGCGTTTCTAAATTGTGAGTAGTGTGTGTGTGTGTACATGTTTGCGCCCTGTGATGGATTGGCTTCAGGCCTCCAGTGACCCCGTACAAAATAAATGGAAAAGAGAATGTGTGAGAGTGAGTAAACCTGCATCTAAAAATATGAAATGGCACACATGGTACAGATTATTTGAATATTTACAGTACAATCAGTTATTGAGTTGGAAATCAAAAATATCCTTTGCAAATATCATGCATCACATGTTTTGTTATATGTATTTGGAGCAAGGTAACGCTGCTCCACAAATCAAGTGTTAATTGTTGTTATTTTTTATCACTATAGTTTCATACACTGCCAGGCCAAGTAATCAAGCAAAGTAGACATTCCAATTACAATCTTGAGTTGGGTTACAAACTGTCCAACACATTATTAAAATATTTATGGATAGTTTTTAACCATCAACATTGCTGAGAAAATGTGGTTGGGAATAAAATCATGAATGAGTGTGTACAGAGAGCACTTAAATGCTAGGAGAGGTCGCATCATGAAAATCGATCGACAGTAAAAATCACTGCTATGATTATAGTAAAAGTAGGAATATTTCCACACGCATAGTGTGACAAGAACTCAGGATTAGGACAAGACTAAGCAGCCTGTGATTATAAGAAAACCTTGGAAAAAGGTTGTGTTGCCTGATGAGTCCAGATTGACCCTATTCAAGAGCTATGGACATGGTCAAGGTAAGAAGGAAAGCACACAAAGCGATGCACCTGCCTCAGGTCTGCATGCCTGGAGTTTGCTTGTTCTCCTGGTACTTAGTTAATTAATAAAATAAATAAATTTGTCGGATTAGCCTTAATGCTAAAACCAAGTATCTTCCTTAAACCAGCGGAATTACAGCAAAGCCTTATTTCTTAGCTAGCTTGCAAGAAAGATGGGTTTTTACATTATTATTTAGAGTTGTAGGTATGTTGAATATATGAACTTATGAACTCTCTCTCTCAAAAAAGTGGAGTTAGCTTGGAATTTCTTTTAAAACAAAGCCAAATAATTTTGTTTCCAGAAAATACTGGAGGAGCAGAGACGTTTGAAGCGGGAACAAGAGGAAGCGGACATCGCCTCACGCCGGCACGCAGGCCTAGTCCTCACACATCAACAGTTCATCACCAATGAGCGCTTTGGGGACTTGCTCACTATCAACGACACAGAGAAAAGAAAGTCAGGCCCAGAGGTGACTCTCACTGCCATTATTAGCACCATGAATGTAGGACTATAGCTTCTTCACAATCTTGTACAGCAGGATTAGCTACATGAATTACACAGTGTATTGCATGTAAAGTTATGGTCTGCATTGATGATGTGCATCATGTCCCAGATTTATCATTATATATGACTTGTATGTGTTGTTTACAGAGGACACCTGCCCTGGCCCTGTTTAACTTTAAAGCGGAGACATTAAAGTGAGTGTACTCATTTGTTAAGTGCAATATTAGAGACATTTTGACTTTGCATAAGTGCTAGTGTTTTATTACACTAGTGCTGGTTGGTACGATAAGACTTGCTGTTATAATAATGCATCCCATCCCAAGAGATTTACCTGTTAATTATTTTCCAATATCAGCATCAGTCGTATACCACAGAAATTTGCCAATGTTTGCATTTTCAAATCAATAAAAAAATAATAATAAAAATAAATTTTATAGTTACCTTTAATGTTGAGTATTCACAGCTCTACCATGTAGGCTTTCCTTTGGTAGAAAACACAAAGTTAACCCTTTATCTCTCTATTTTATAAAGCTTAGACACAGGATACGCCTTCCAAAAAAAGTTTTTTACAGTAGCAACATTGGCAGTTTATATGATGCATTTGCCTTATAAGTTCCTGTGTACATTTTCTATATTACAATACATTTAATATAGTAACTTGTGTAACTAATGTACTATAGAAATGATCATGTATTAAAAGCTAGTAGATAAATATAAGCATTGCTGCCTGAACTATTCTAAGAGCTACTGTTATACAAACTTATTTAACTCTTTCTGACTAGTCAGAATCAAGGCGGTCAAACCACAAATAATGAAATGAGGATAAAAAAAAATCATGTACACTGCATGCATGAAAAATGTTACAAATCTAGAGTTTGCACTGACTACCTAACCGAACTTCTCCGCTCATTGTCAGGGAGCTGCCGTTTCAAAAAGGAGACATTGTGTACATCGTTCGGCAGGTGGACCAAAACTGGTACGAAGGAGAGCATCATGGTAGAGTTGGCATTTTCCCACGCAACTATGTTGAGGTACGCCCGCTCATTTTGCACAAGCTTTATAATATTCTGTTAAATTAAATCTCCCTCTGGTCAGGGTTACACCGCATTCACGTCATGCTATTCATGTCTTTTTAGCTCCTGCCCCCGACGGAAAAAGCCCAGCCCAAAAAGAGTGCTCCGGTTCAAGTGCTGGAGTACGGAGAGGCCATTGCCCGCTTTAATTTCACTGGGGACACAGCTGTCGAGATGTCGTTTAGAAAGGTAACCGTTACGTAAAGTATCGAGTTGTGACATCGCTGTGGGTCAAAACACCCAGGTGGTCCCAGGCATTGTGCAAGGCTGCAGGGTTACATAATAAGAACTTTAAAAGGTATATAACGTGGTGATTGGGAAATGACTGAAAATGCAAACAAAGTGGTGAACATGTGCCAGGCTGTAGATCATTCGACATCATTTGTTACATTATTAAATATACGTGTATTATTAAATAAAAGCTAGCTAACTATTTATTGTGCAGCACTGTTGTCTTGGTATAATATAATTGTAAATGTATTCTTTCAGAAATGTGCTGCATGTACATGTAGTAAAAACATGATAGTGGACTTAATTATCAAAGCTGCCATAGATTCATTTCTAATCTCTGTGATCACGATAATCATCGTGGTGATCGTTTATTCTCATTTTTGTTTCCCCTTCTATAGGGAGAACGGATAACACTCATTCGTAGGGTGGATGAAAACTGGTTTGAAGGAAAGGTTTCAGGCACGAACCGCCAAGGCATTTTCCCAGTCACTTACGTGGAGGTGCACAAAAAGCCTCGTGTTAAAAACGGACTAGACTACCCAGATCCTCCTCTTTGCCAATCCCCACATCGCAGCACAAATGCCTCCCCACAGGTGAGTGCCACCTACAGGCCTTCTCATACCACTTGCTACTATGATAAATGTTTTCCTTCTCACAGAGCTACAGTATGGAGTGGGAATCATTTCCCCTGTTCTCAATATTGTATTTTCTGGTATGGATCATTATCAATATATTTCATTTAAAATGACAAGTAAAATCTGCTTGTGTGTGCACATGCCAGAGTATAAAAAATGAAGGGAATATTACAAAGAAATAAAAAGAAACACCAGCATATGTTAAATAGCACCTTTAGTCTAGTTTTATGTTGGAAAAATATATATATATTTCTTGTTTAATGCCTTACACTCTTTTGCCTCTGTACTTTCTGCTTGTTTACCCACCTTCCTGATCCCAAAGCCGGTGCGTACTCGTCTCAGCACCTCTCCTCTCCCCCTGCCACGCTCAGCACGCCGCTCTGTCTCTCCTGAGGTCCATGCCATATCCAATGAATGGATCTCTCTGACAGTTGGAGGTATGAGCTCTAGCCCCCCAGCTGCCCCAACTCCTCCTCTGCCTCCTCTTCCCAGTACCGCCTATCATCTGGGTGAATATCTGCCACCTTCACACTCTGCCAGCCCGGTGCCCCCCATCACCAGCAGCCCATACTGCATCTCGCCGATGGCCTCACCATCCTCCTCCCCTCTGCCCCCCCCGTATCCGCCCCGGCCCTGTTCTGCCACTCCATTCCTCACTTTCACCCCTCCACAGGGGGAGGATTTCCTCCTTTTCCCTCCTTCACCACGTTTGTCTCGTAGTATGAGTCCGTGTGGGGGTGCTGGCATGGAGGGATGGCTGGGTGGAACAAGAAGGCTGGATTCAGAGCTGCAGGAGGGTGAAGGGGGAGAGCTGAACAGGGTTGGCGGCTCCCGCAAGGCGCCATGCAGCTGGAGAAATAGTCCAGCAGAGGTATCTCCTGCATGGTGTGCAGTGCTTATTCCAAATGCCACCAATGTTTGTACATCCAGAGTTACCACTAGTATTAATTTTAGACCTAACAGTTTGAGTAAACGGGCAATGGTTATGTGGTAAGGGTTGGTTACACATTTGAGGCAAAGCTTTCACCTTACGGATACATGTTTGTGAACGGAATGGCTGCATGGCCTAGATTGTTTTAAAACTCTTGCATGTCCAGGTTTATTCATGCAGTGTGTGCTTTTAGGTTTCTTGAAAATTTTGGTAACACGTTACTTGAAACCTGGGCCAAAAGAGTGACATAAACATATCATAATGTGTCATGGAAAATATCATGTCAGGATGTCATGAGTTGCTTTGCATCAGATTACATCCAGCCTAGTTATCATTATCTTATATAACAGACAATACAACATGGATAATTCATTGTTTTTTGTGAAGTAAATCACAGATCATAAATAAGTAACAGGATGTACTAATAAAAAGGGGTAAAGGTTTAAGTCATGCTTAGGAAAATGAGAAACTGAATGAGATGAAGTTACATAGAAAGGAATAATTATTAGGATTATCATTTGTACAAGTTTTTCTGACTTCAGTACTTTAGATAACATGAACAGAGAGACATAATGCTCTTTAAAGTTAGCAAGTGTATGACAGCACCTACTGATATGTGTGGGGTTGGGAGATACAAAATTGTGAAGTTAAACAACCTGTTTTTTAACCACACTTATCATGGAAGTTATGTAATTCTCTTTACTCTTTACTTCTTGCTTTTATTTTTTTATTTTTTTATTTTAGATTTTCCATGATGTTTGTTAAATAAAAAAAAATGCCATGACACTTCTCTGATAAGTTTATGTTATTCTTTATCATCAAATATATTTTATTTCCAAAGGCTGAAGTTTGCGTGTATACTGATGCTAAAGTGAGCTCCTCCACTTTTCCATTGTCTGGAGCACATGAAGCTGAAATGTGAAGTGCCGGTGCTTTAATTTTTATGATTGCAGCAAGAAATGTGGTGGCTGTTACTAACTCATATTCCCTTTCACAGCACTCTAATAAGACGTTGTGAGACACAGAACATGAAGCACTCCATGAATTAATGGTGCAGCTAAAAGCTGAATATTGATAACTGGTCAGCTGATCCGATTTGTAATTGATTGAAAACTCAGGATGACTTTAGCCATCCGTTTCTTCCACTGATATAAACTGATTATGGAGCGTAATGACTGGTCCGTTAATATTCTTGTTTTTTCCTAGCCTTTGAAGATCGAAGGAGATTACCACGGGAGATCCTCGAGAAGTCCGGTCATGCTATTTGACATCCAGGACAACAACATGAACGCCAACTCATTCACGGTATCTCTTACAGAATTCATAATATTCTCAATCTAACAATTAAGACAAATAAGTTAATGCATTGATTTTATTTATGTGATGTTTTATTAAGAGGAGTAATAAAATAGTACTACTTTATCCGTACACTAATTCAGTCATTTGTACTCATCTTCATCTTTTTCTCTATATTTTCTACTATTTAAACTCACTCTTATAACGCCTGACAGATGTATGTAATCTATCCTCTGTAATTCTAATTTCTTCCTGGTGTCCATGTGAACTCACTCTGGTATCTTACTCTTCCATGCATCTTCCTTGGATTCTCTTCCCACGCCTGGCTTTCCTGGCTTTGTTATTGGACAACCCTTCTTTTCCACCCTTCTTACTCTCCGGTCACCCATTCTACCTTCTCTAACCCGCCCGTTTTTTCTTCCATCCGACTGACTGACCCTTCCTTCCACTCTGTGGATCTTCTCCTGTTAACCCTCCTCCTCCTCCTCCACTGATAGGAGGCAGTGTGTAATGAGATCATGAATATTGCAGAGACCTCAGTGAGGTACTGCAGCACTTTGTCCCGCCCTTTAGACTCCGCCCACAGATTGATGCCCCACCTCAGTAAACGTTCTCTCATCATTTCCCAGCAACCACAGTCCCAAAGTAGCAGCCCTGAACCTGGACGCCTGAGCTGCGGCATGTGAGTATCATCATCCTATGTTGATGTCTGATTATGATGAATATATAATGCAATAACTCAGTAATGGCAGTGCCAAGCAAAGGCAAAGACCCAGCCTCTGTCTTCTTAAGACGTTGGCGAGAAAGGGAGAGAGAGGCAAGCTGTCCTTTAAGCGTGCACACTCCGGTTAAGAATAAAATGTTTTTATAATCATAGACCTTGATTATTTTTTATTATAAGTTTTTTTTTTTTAGTTTCCAGAGCCACGTCCGGTCTCAGGCAGACGGCGGAGCTCTGTTAATCGTGTGTTTTGTTTTTGGTTTCTTTTAAGTTCCTAATTTATAACCAAACAGAAAGGTTTGTGTATCATAAGCACTCTTTCAACCTCCTGGTTCATTGACCCCCTCTGAAGCCCTGCGTTAGGGCTCTTATAAGCAGTATTACATCTAGTGGTGCGGCTCTTTTTTTGGCCAGACAGTGGATATTATAGCCCCCAAAAAACCCTTATGGAGAAGTAAGTCATCTGATTATGTCCCATTATGCCATTAAAGATTGTTCTGGTGAATTTTGTCATCCAGTAAGATATTTAAAAAATATTTAGAAAAAGACTATATATAAGGTTTATAATGACAATGTAAACTATAGCATTGATGTGTGCTGTGTGTGCACGTGTGTCTGCAGATTCCAGGCTTTGTACAGCTATGTGCCACAGAATGATGATGAGCTAGAGCTGCAGGAGGGAGACCTTGTGAATGTCATGGAGAAATGTGATGACGGCTGGTTTGTGGGTATGTCAGTAGTCACAGCACTGGATAGTTTACTGAACTGGCCTCCTTCCTGTATTACACACTTACAGCATTACTATAAATCAGTCAGAGGCCTTAGCATAGCAACAAACTGCCCTGTTACTGATCATATGACTGGGACTAATATTTGCACTGCTGTCTGCGTGTTTGTGTGTGTGTGTGTGTGTGTGTGTGTGTGTGTGTATGTATGTGTAGGTACATCTAAAAGGACAAAACAGTTTGGCACCTTCCCAGGGAACTACGTGAAGGCTGTTAACTTGTAATATGTGAAAAATGTCTCATCTGTATGTAGAGTTTATGACATGATGTTAATGGGACACTGTTACTGATGAGCGCAAATGTTAGATTTTTTTCCTCTTTCTTCCGTCAGTATTGTATCTTGCCCAGGTGAATGTCCAGGTATGTGATCGTTCAGGTTTGTAGCATGTCAGCAAGTATTTTTTTTGGATCAGCTTATCAGCTTTCACACATTTCTTCATATACTTTATTTACAGTTTGTTTTTAATGTAAATTAATGTTCATAGTTTTAAACTTTTTTGTACTGAATCACATACTGGACATTAACACAGCAAAAGTAGACAAACAGACTAGCATCAGTGTTCTATAGGGTCAGAGTGTAGTTAAATGGCACTTAAAGGAGGGTACCAATGTTGAAGGTTAAAGAGCTGGACAAAGCTCGGAAAAAGAAGAAAAAGATGATGTATTTATGTAAATCTAAAAAAAAAAATCCCAGTCTCCCTGTGTATATTTTGAGAGCAATATAGATGGTGTTTTTGAAGCTCTATCCAGATGTGACATGGACTGTTATTATTGAACTGTAGGCACTTACTGTAAGTCTGTGTGGACTAATCAGGATGTTTCCGAGAACATTTGTGTGGAAATCCAGTGTTTTATTCCCTGCAATATTTCAGCTGATAGAAGTGGTAGTAAAATATTACCATTTTAAACTTGATTTTAGAACCTTTTTGTTGACAATCCTACTTTATGCATACTCTAGATCATCTTTAAAAAATCAGGAGTAACCAGTTTCCACCAAAAGTCGGCCTTGAAAACATCCTGATTTGCTCTCATGTTTTATTTTATAGAAACACAAAAAGAACAATTCCTTTATTGTCTCTCACGTTCCATATGCTGGCAGTATTGACCTAACTGAACCAAATCCATTACTAGACATAGAAAAGTCAGCATTTCTGTAAATGACTAAGTCATGTTAAGCGAGAAAGAACATTTTGGTGTTAGAGTTCAGAGTATAAGTTTTAACAAACTTAAATAAAACACTTAGTAATGTGAGTAATATTTGCCTTTTATACTGTAAGTGCAGTTAGTTAACAAAGTCTTGCAACTAAAAAGCATAAAATACCAGTCAAAAGTGTTGACATTTTGGCTCCTATGAAACTTTTCTCCATAATAATTCTATTTTCGAATAATAATATAAAAGAAAAAATACGAACATATTAATTTCAGCACGAAAAAGAATATTGTTTAATATTGTAAAGTGTTTCTGATGAATCTTGGCATCATCTCACCCAGCTTCCTTAAGGATCTTACCAGATATCCCAAGCTACAGTTTCTACTAAGGTGCAAATGAAAACTACTTATTAATGCATTCAATTCAGAGATAAACATATATACAGATGGTACGTTAATACATTTGTTAAAGAAACTGATTTGAACTATATGCATTTATCAAAAGTTGTTAAATGCTATGAAAAATACAGTATTCAGATTTTTGTAATGTATTCCATTGCCTTTGTGTCATACAGCAGTGTGTTAAGGTCAAACGAGAGACGAAATGTGCTGCACTCTAACAGTTTCTCATCCATGTGTGTGAGGGGAAGAAAGAAAAGACAAACGTTACACCTCACAAGTTTTTAAAAGAACGTTTTAAAAGAAATTTAAACAATAGAGAAAGGAATAAAATAAATATTTTATCAGCAAAGAGGTGATTTCAGGAATAATAAGTAATATAAGTGTTTAAATACAGGTCGCTATTTTGCTATTCCTATATTATTTAAAATTACTCGTGAATGTTCTTATTTTTCTAAATAGAAAAATATATCATGGATGATCCTCTTCCTCCTGAGAGCATGTGTGCTCACCTTAACATGCTGCTGTACGACACCGGCCCTGTGTGATATATCGTACCTGAATGAGTTTGTAGAAATTTAATCCTGAATGTGACTGCAAAAGTGTTGGTGAAATTTCAGATCTGCGTGAAATTCCGTACCTTCCTATCTTGAAGTGCCATTTATATGAGTAAGCTACATTAAGCTCTTTTATCTGCATACTTAACCAACAAGCTCTTCAAGCTAGTTTAGTTCCTTCTGCTGTAGCTGCATTGCCAGCGTGATATCGATTGAATAGGAGGAGAAAGAAATAACTAAGCCCGATTGTGAAGAAAATACCATGCATGAGTTTCTAGCAAGTGTTGCACCTCTGCCAGCCATGAAGTATTTAAGCTAATGAGCTAATGATGGTTGAATATTATGTTTGCTCCCCATATTGCATTCCATATCACTGCTGAGCGCGTGTGAAGTGTGTCACAACACATCCATACACAGTATTTATTAGATTCTTGGTTAATAATCAAGCACATATTATTGCCTGACTGTCATTAACTTTTAACTGACTTAGACCCTGATCAGATTCACTTAGGTTTTCAAATTCATCACAGTTTTGTTCCATTCGACTGCATGAAACATCATGCGATATAAAAGAGAAGCAAAAGAACATAGCGTCTTGAGAGTCCTGTGTTTTTGACATAACCAGAGATGAGAGAATCGTACTTGTAAATATGTATAGTATAAATGAATAAAATTTTGAAGTCACAACAGCCTCTAGAAATATAGTTTCTATACCAGGAAGAGTTTTAGGAAAGCACAGCGAGTTGCTTTAGGCGCACACTCTCTGATCTGAATGAATGACAGATTTCTAACACTGTGTTAGGATCCAGATGCCTTTTGTCTCACAGCTTTGTTAACCGTGCCTCCTTTATAGTTTTAGGGTTTTTTTTTTTTTTTCATTTTGCCTTGATGCATTGAGATGGAAATCCATGTTACTTTGTAGGAGTTGATGCTTTTCACAAGTGTCACAGGAGACAATTACCATGATCCTGACTGCCATCCATGCAGTTATATTTATAAAGAGTGTGACATGATGCCTGTAGTGAGCTTCCACACGCAGAAGCTCACGTTGCAGTTAGTTGTTGTTTTCCTTTATTTGCAGTGCAGTTACAAACAGACTGTTGGTTTTAAACATGCTATTTACTGCTGTGATTTCATTATTATGCAATATTTAATAAAATGTATTAAAGCTTTTGACTGGTCTGATTTTCTCAATGACTTACAGAGTTGCCTCCAGGCAAAATGAATAAATGTGGCTTGCTCTAACAGAACTGATATTTTCTGGGTAGAGGCCCAAATACCAACCAATGAAAATAAGAAAATGTAAAAAGCAGTGGCATGAACCAGGGCTACTTGCTCTTACACTACCTAGACACATGTTCTGCAGCTCCTTATTGTCGTGTGTGATTTATACAACAAGTTTTCCTGAAAAAAAAAGAACTTTATTCATAATTCTGAAGTATTATTTAATCAAATTTACATGATATATACTTGTATGTGTGTGCTAGAAAATGTCAATTAGAAAAAAAATCCATTATGTGTACCATAATGGAATTATGCAAATGTACATTATTATTATTATTATTTCTCCCCTTCATAGTGTGTGTGTGTGTGTGTGTGTGTATGTGCGTGTATCTCAGCTTAACAATAAAATACAGAACAGTTTGCCCATTGTGGGCGTCACGCCCTGTATAGGTTCCCTGTTCCACCTGGGCAGCTCTGGCCTCTCAGGGTGTGGCTCTGCACTGCCTCTGGAGTGTGTTGTGGTGTCTTCTAACGGACATGGGTGAGCATTACCAGCCCATGGTCCTGTCACGGTTTACTGGTGTATTCAGTAACTGATAATCAAAGTTAATGTTACGGCTGATAGGTTTATATAATGTACAACTAAAATTCATGTTAGCTACTGAAGCAGACCTTTAGTGCCAGATTTCATTACGAGATATTTCTAGATTCTTTTTTAAAAAATGTATATTTTTAATAATGTTACTGTTAAGTGATGCGGTATGGAGAGCCGCACCAGGCGATGTTTTTTAATGATAAGAGCCCTTATGCTGGGCTATGGAGAGGGTGAATGAAATAGGAGTTAGTGAGAGTGCTTGTGATGCGCACGGGAAGACCCTCTCGTTTGGAGATGGCGTGGGATTATTAATTAAGAAACTTAAAAGGAAACAAATGAACACTGTAAACACGAAATAAACAGAGCTCCGCCGTCTACGCGAGAACGGACGAGGCTCTGGAAAATAAAACAAAACTTTTATCCTCTCGGGGCCTTCGCCCTTACCGAGGATCTGTGGGAGGTATGGGGGGGGGGGGCTTGTGTTTTGTGTACAACTGAGCGCGCGCGCTGAACTGATGCGTGCCGTCTCGCTTTCACTTTCTCTCGCGCCGGCGTCTTAAACAGCACACTGTCTGTCTGTCTTTTAGTTTCTTTAGCTTTCTAGCTTTCTTTCTTTTCGTCTCTGGCCCTGATACCTTACCGGTGCTACCTAAATGATCGCACGGAGTGCGCCGGTATCAGGACCCTTAAATAGACACGCCTTCAGGTGCGGCTCGTTCAGGCTGATTGCCTGACGGCGGCGTTGCCTGGCAACCGCGTGTATAAATGGCCGCGTCTTTGCCTGTTCAGAACTCTAAGTGGTAGCAACCTGCAGAGTTCCCCCTCGCAGGACCCGAGATCTTGAATCATCGTTAAATATGATTTCAATTACAGGATATATTTTATATAAACGAGACTAAAGTATATATAATTGATAATTAATGCTAATGTTATGGCTGATGGGTCTATATACAATTAAAATGTACAGTATATTTTCATTTAGTTAAAATGTTCATTCCATTTGAAGTAATTAAAAATGACAAACGTCTTATATCATAATGAGCAGCATAGAGAGTTACATGTCCTAAAGGAAAGTGTTTTTTGAAGGATGGCACAATTTATTAACCACAGATCTGCTGAAGTATCATTCTGTCATGTCACAATTTCCACATATTCTATATTTTTCATATTTTCATCAATGTATTATTTACAAGCACCCTTACTATGACTGAAACTGAAATATCTTAAGATGATATTATGATGTCTTAATTTTTGATAACTATTGCTTACTGTTGTTTAATATTACAGATAAAGTTTAATTATGGATACATTTTTGACTTTTTCAGATTTTGTCTGTTTCAGAGGTGAACAAATCATAATAGTCATAATAGTCACACCGCTTTTACAAGCTGCCTCTTCTTAGCAAACCTCCAAAACATCAAACAAAAATTGAGGTCTGGGGACTCCCATGGATCTGCAAAGCAGATCATAAAATATACAAAACTATATAAGAGTTTTGTTTATTACTGAGTTCAAATAACCTGTTTTAATAGTGAACTGAATTTCAGTGGTGTAATCCTAAATAAACCTGTAAACCTCAGTAGAAAGAAAAAAACATTTAGGCCTATAACTATTGATATAAAATAAATAATAATGTGGTTCTGTGATTTCAGTAAGATCTGAATTGTCTTAAATCTGTATTGTGAATATACAGTAAATATAAATGAAATTCAGAGGAAGCTGTTCTTCGCCACACTTAGCTTTATTTAGGTTTAGTTTATCAAAAGCATGTAACACATTCCTAGATACTTTATACTTTGTGTGTGCAATTCTTAAACATTTATTCATATCTATTTGATGAGTGGGGTTCTCTGTTGATATAAATCTTGCAGTATAGTATTAATTCCACAAGGTGGGAGCAAAGATTTGAAAATAGCTTGCAGGCACTACTAACTGCATTTCACACACATAGTAATTTGGTTAATGTTTAGTAATCATTATTTTTTAATGCAATTCTCTCATGATAGGTAGTACACGGCTAGCTAGAGAGTGACAGTTAGATAAACAAAAGTATATTACATTATATTTATATATCTTATACTGTATATATGTTATATATCTCTTTATCACATGATAAGATATAGTTTAATCAGTTATTATAAACCCTTAGAGAAACTGTACGATCATTAAAAAGATTGCAGGAAACCTCTTTACCATTAAATAGTACAAATACCATTGCGGTCAAAAAAAAAAAAAAGAAAAGGATCGGTAAAGTGTGTTGTGGATGCTGAGAGTACAAAATGCTAATCGGGAAAGAATCAACAGTGATGATGAATTTGTGAGATAAGAGCAAATTAGTTCAAAATTAGGGCCAAAATGTTTAACAGGCTAAAAACGTTAAATGTTAAAAACATGCATTTGAGGGGGGAGAAATAGAAAAACCAAATCACTCATTTCAACTTGGCTCAATTTATAAATAAATATAGCTTATATAAACTAATAAATATAGTTGGAACATCTTATACTATTTTTTTTATTTCACTGCATCTAAAACTAATCAAAATGTAAAAAAAAAAATTCTACAAATATTTCAGTCAGTAGTCGTTTTATTGAATAACTGTTACTGCAAAAAATGAAGTCTGGAGAAAGAAAGAAATTCTGGTTTATGGGGGGGAGGAGGAACACATTATCACATTATGACTTTTAAATTTAGCCTTTTTTGTCATTGTTTTCCATTATATGGTTTCAAACAAAATATTGAGCAAATGTTAAACATACCGGTATTTTAATATTTCATGAATCATGTTTAAGCAAATTACCACACGTATGATTTCACAGGACCATCTTTCTCCCAGAATGAGAAAAGTAAAAGCCACTCAAGAGAGAATTTCATGAAAGTCAATTGCTTCAAACTATTTTCTGGAGACACAAACCCAGACCTCTTTTTTTCCCCAGGAGATTATTCATCCTCCTGCTCTTGGAAAGTGTCTGATTTCATCAGTCTTTATTCAAATACGTTTTTTTTTTTTTTTTAAGAAAGAGGGATGGAACCAAGAAGTGCAGCTAATTACTCCACTAACTTTGATTTCCTTTATAGTGAAGTTCAGTAAGATAAGCCTATTAAATGTGAGCTACTGAAGAAGACCTTTGGTGCCAGATTTCATTATGAGACATTCTTCTTTTTAAAAACTATATTTTTAATGATGTTACTAATTGGATCTTGAATCATCATTAAAGGTGCTTTCAATTAAATATTCTATATAAATGAGACTAAAGTGAAGTGAGTTTGAAATTCTATCACATTCAAATGCAAATGGAGTAGTACATCATGTAATGTAATAGTGTGATTAACAAGAGGAGCTGGACTGGGCGTCTTGTTAAATGTTGAATGTACAGTATTATGAGATATGAATATACTATAATGGGATAAAGATTTTATAACACAGAAGTCATAACCACTAGGTAGTTTCGAATGACTTTAATGTATTAGTAGATTTTAGCTAGAAGTTAAATCAATGAATCCTGGTTCCTGGAGAGAGAGAGAGAGAGAGAGAGAGAGAGAGAGAGAGAGAGAGAATGCAATACAGTAATAAATGTATAGCAATAATTTAAAAGCCAGTGAATTGAATTTCCAGGAGAAATAATCTGCTAATATATAAAGCTGTCACAAAATGTAAGAATAATGATATGCAGTGCATATGGAAAGTATTCACAGCGCTTCGCTTTTTCCACATTTTAGTACAGTATGTTACAGGCTTATTTCAAAATAGATTAAATTAATAATTTTTCTGAATATTCTACAAACAATACCCCACAATGGCAATGTGAAAGAAATTTGTTTGAAATCACTGCAAATGTATTTTAAAATATATTCATAACAAATCACATATAAAGTATTCGCTGCCTTTGCTATGACACTCAAAATTGTGCTCAGGTGCATCTTCTTTCCACTGATCATTGTTGAGATGTTTCTGTAGCTTGATTGGAGTCCACCTGTGGTAAATTCAGTTGATTGGACATGATTTAAAAAGACACACACCTGTCTATTTAATATCCCACAGTTAACAGTGCATGCCAGAGCACAAACCAAGCCAGGAAGTCCAAGGAATTGTCTGTAGACCTCCGAGACAAGATTGTGTCGAGTCACAGATATGGGGAAGGGTACAGAAAAAAATCTGCAGCATTGAAGGTACAAATGAGCACAGTGGCCTCCATCTTCTGTAAATGAAAGAAGTTTGGAACCACCAGGACTCTTCCTAGAGCAGGACGTCTGGCCAAAGTGAGTGACTGGGGGAGAAGGACCTTAGTCAGGGAGGTGACCAAGAACCCGATGGTTAGTCTGAAAGAGCTCCAGTGTTTCACTGAGAAGAACCTTTCAGAAGAACAACCATCTCTGCAGAACTTCACCAATCAGGCCTGTATGGTAGAGTGGCCAGACCTCCACTGCCACACCTCAGTAAAAGGCTCATGGCAGGCGCCTGGAGTTTGCCAAAAGACACCTGGAGGACTCTCACCAATTACAGCCTCTAGTCTTTTTGAGCATGATGCTACAAGATGGTTGTTCTTCTGGAAGGTTCTCCCTCTCTCCACAGAGAAACACTGGAGCTCTTTCAGACTAACCATCGGGTTCTTGGTCACCTCCCTGAAATATCATTTTAAGCTGTTTATGTACTGTAGATACTAATGAACTTTGCAAAGATGTTAAATATAAAATATCACTTGGATGAAGATAATAAGTGTGTGATTATGTAAATAATTGCTGTTTATATCTATACATTGCTGCATCTCTGCACACAATCTGGTTCTAGCAACTACCATCTGGCAGATGGTATTAAACCTAGGCACGTATAACCAGGTGTGTGTGTGTGTGTGTGTGTGTGTGTGTGTGTGTGTGTGTGTGTGTGTGTGTGTATGTGTGTGTATGTATGTATATATATATATATATATATATATATATATATATATATATATATGAGGCTCTTTAACATTTAAATGGAGCAAACTTTTTACTTTTTATAGAATGCGGTATATCCGTGAATGATGATCTTGCTGAAAGTGTAATGCTCTAAGGAAAGGTGTTCCGTTATGGCAGGAACTCGGCTCAGAGCAAGTGCTTTGCTGCACTGTAAGTGATTTTACACATGTTTGGGTCCTTAAAAGAGTATTTGAGAGTTCAGTGTTTCAGACAAGAAGCAGGCAGTCTGATCATGGCTGAACTGAGAAAAATTTCTACCTTGATGATATCCCAGCACTAGTGAAACACTGAGATAAGTACCAGTCAAAATACAGTTTGGACACACATTCTATGTCTTGAGATTTCAAAACTATGAAATAACACACATGACATTATTAAAAACAGTAACAACATTATTTTAAGACATGGAGATCAGCTGTTCTGGAATAATTCTTGTAAGAACAGTATTGTCAAGTGCATTTGCAAGACTCATTAAGCACCATGATGAAACTGGCTCTCATGAAGACCTTCTCAGGAAAGCAAAACCAAAACTTACTTCTGCTGCAGAGAAGTTCATTTAGAGTTAGCCTAAAAGCAATTAACAACCAGCACCTCAGATTAGAGCCGTTATGAAGGCTTTACAGATCATGAGTGCAGATACATCTCACAAAACTAAGATCACAAAACTTTGGATTTCTGGTAGTTCCCAGAATTTTTCAAAATCTTCAAAAGGAGGTAGGGCATTTTCATATTTAGCTCCAAAACTTTGGAATAGCCTTCCAGACAGTGTTTGGGGCTCAGTTTCCCAATTTAAAGTAGACTCAAGACACATCTCTTTAATCTGGCATACACATAACTCATCCCATAACCTCATACTCCAGTACATCTATCCTGAATGGCAACCACGCTAATTCTTTCCACTGGCTCTTTATTTTTCTACCCATCCCGAGGCATCTGGAGATTGTTCCAGCTTCAGTAGACAGAGGCCAAACCTGCGAGGTTCCAGAGGCCTCCAGAGAAGGACCAGCTCCAGCTGGATTCTGCTTCATGTTGGTTTGGAGCTACACATTCTGCTCCTGAGCTTCCAGTTATCCAGACCCCATCTGCCCTCTGCACCTGCTGACTCATCCCTGTGCTGAACTGGACTTCATGTTAATTTAAATAACTTCTGCTATATTGAACTTTCAGCTGCATAACACACATGATGTTATACAATTTCTCTTATCTGTTATCACCCAAATGAGGATGGGTTCCCTGTTGAGTTTGGTTCCTCTCAAGGTTTCTTCCGATTGCCATCTCAGGGAGTTTTTCCTTGCCACTGTCGCCGTCACCCTTGGCTTGCTCATCAGGGACAATCTCATTATCTAGACACATTTTTCTTACACATACACACTTCCATAAATTTTCTTTCATTTTTTTTTTCATTTCTGTGAAGCTGCTTTGAGACAATGACCATTGTTCAAAGCACTATAGAAATAAAATTGAATCGAATTGAATTGAACATTAATTCCACTCCACTGAATTTTGTATTTTTCAATGTAGAAAGAAGTCAGGAATGTCCATGGAGTTAGAAAGTGATCCATAACTTAGATCCCAAATGGCATTGATTCAACAAGGTGCTGAAAGCATTCTTTAGAAACGTTGGCCCATACTGATAGGATAGCATCTTGCAGTTGATGGAGATTTGTGGGATGCACATCCAGGGCACAAAGCTCCCGTTCCACCACATCCCAAAGATGCTCTATTGGGTTGAGATCTGGTGACTGTGGGAGCCATTTTAGTACAGTGAACTCATTGTCATGTTCAAGAAACCAATTTGAAATGATTCGAGCTTTGTGACATGGTGCATTATCCTGCTGGAAGTAGCCATCAGAGGCTGGGTACATGGTGGTCATAAAGGGATGGACTTGGTCAGAAACAATGCTCAGGTAGGCTGTGGAATTTAAACGATGCCCAATTGGCACTAAAGGGCCTAAAGTGTGCCAAGAAAAGATCCCCCACACCATTACACCACCACCACCAGCCTGCACAGTGGTAACAAGGCATGATGGATCCATGTTCTCATTCTGTTTACGCCAAATTCTGACTCTACCATTTGAATGTCTCAACAGAAATCGAGACTCATCAGACCAGGCAACATTTTTCCAGTCTTCAACTGTCCAATTTTGGTGAGCTCGTGCAAATTGTAGCCTCTTTTGTAGTGGAGATGAGTGGTACCCGATGGGGTCTTCTGCTGTTGTAGCCCATCCGCCTCAAGGTTGTGCGTGTTGTGGCTTCACAAATGCTTGTCTGCATACCTCTGCTCTTTTATCAACTTGAATCAGTCAGTCCATTCTCCTCTGACCTCTAGTATCAACAAGGCATTTCCACCCACAGGACACAGGACATTCTGTGTAAACCCTAGAAATGGTTGTGCATGAAAATCCCAGTAACTGAGCAGATTGTGAAATACTGCGACCGACCCGTCTGGCTCCAACAACCATGCCACGCTCAAAATTGCTTACATCTCCTTTCTTTCCCATTCTGACATTCAGTTTGGAGTTCAGGAGATTGTCTTGACCAGGACCACACCCCTAAATACATTGAAGCAACTGCCATGTGATTGGTTGATTATATAATTGCATTAATGAGAAATTGAACAGGTGTTTCCTAATACAGTGGAACCTTGGATTATGAGCATAATTCGTTCCAGAAGCTGGCTTGTATTCCAAAACACTCATAAACCAAATCAAATCTTCCCGTAAGAAATAATGAAAACTGAAATAATTTGTTCCCCAACCCCCAAAAATAAATACAGAAAAATAATTAATACAATATATAAAGTAAAAATAAAACAAATTAACCTGCACTTTACCCTTAAAAAAAGTTAAAATAAATCCCAACAGATAAGTGATTCTGTTTGTGTGCGCAGGCGCAGTGTATTTGTGTGTGTGTGTGTGTGTGTGTGTGTGTGTGTGTGTGTATGTGTGTGTAATTAGCCCCTTCTCTCGCCTCGTCTTACACAGTAAAACTCCTCCTCACAACAAACACACACAATGGAAACACTGTTTTAACAGGAAAAAATACATCTCTCTAATGACACTCGTGTGAGAGCAGACTAACGGAATCACTGCTGTAAAGTAAAAAAAAAACAAACAAATGAACCAGCACCTTACCTTTGAAAAAAATCGCGACAGAGCAGAGTTTCTGTGTAGAGCAGAGTGTGTGTGTCTGTGTGAAGCCGGGGAGGGGGGTGTAAAAGCAAGAGTGTGTGTGTGCACTCGTATTTTGCACTCGTAAACCAAGACTTGCTCGTTTTTCAAGTCAAAATTTATTAAAAATCTTTGCTCATCTTGCGGAACACTCGTAAACCGAGTTACTCGCAACCTGAGGTTCCACTGTAATTCTTTAGGTGAGTGTATATATATATATATATATATATATATATATATATATATATATATAAAGATGATGCAACTTTCTGTTTTACTTTCAAATCAGCCTTTTTATTTTTTCCTTTTTTATTTTCCTCCTGCTATTACTAGCACATGTTTTGCTGCATTTGGTAACAGAAAAATAACAACACATAAAAGATGCACAAATTATTTGTGCGCAAGACACACGAGATGACTATACTGTGTGTGGGAAGCTGTTACGTTTGCTTTGTCTGGTTCTGTCTACTCCTGGTCTACTTATGGTACAATATATAACTGATAGAGGAGGAGGCGGTAAATTGAAGTAAAGTCAAATTTTTGTTTTGTTTATAATGTTTCTCACAATCTTTGATGATCCGTATAGCTGAAGGTTAAAGGTAAAAAATTATTTAATTAAAATGTTAATTAAGTAAATTTTTCCCTTAATTTGCTACAACAACTTGCTGTTTGAATGATTGCAAAAGCAGGATCAAACTTATTTTGCTATGTTTTTTTAAATATAATTATTATTATTAAAACTCAACCAACTTAATATTGATACTAAATTGCATACTAAAATTTCAACAAACACAGCCGTGGACTGATTATTCCATTGAGACTAAACTGTGGGAGGTGGAGTAATAGCTTTTCTGGGCAGTTAGGTAAAAACCACATCTATATCACTCATACAATTCAGTGTGCAATACATCTTGTTTAATTTGATATTTTTTACTATAAACTGCAAAAATTGATTTGTGTTATTGTGATTTGTTGTCAAACTGTTCATGTCTGTGTATATATGTGACACTGTGAAAATCATAATTATACTTGTATTAAGGATATAATACAAATGTGTACGAATGTGTCTTTCATAAATGGGTAGAACATATGTGGTCATGATCATGAAATAAAGATTACGCATGAAATAATAAATGTGTTCCAGCATTGTTGATGATATAGTGTACAGAAATATGGATGTCACAGCTTCGCAGTCTGAGACATGCTGTCCTGTGACACAAAGTGCCTTACACTCCCCTAAAACACATATACAAACATATCAAATTCAATTAGCATGAAAACAGAGCTGTTTAGAATAAATTGCAACACACGTGTTATCAATTCAATGCTTCCTTAAACATCTCCTTGGGGTTTAAACCGCAGTAGAGATATTCGTCCTTGAAGGCGGCCCATGCCATGCGCTCGGTGGTGAACGCGGCACTCCAGTCCCCGGTGGCAGATACGACTACAGCTCCTCCACCCCCCTGAACACGCTCTGCCATATACTGCAGAGAGCAATCGGCTGCTTCACACGCCGACTTTCCTATCACACATAAACAATCTTATTTAGTGTCACTCAAGTGAACACATTCAGCAATGAGCAGGTGTTTCATTATGCAAAATAAACTAACCATGACTCTCGATACTGTTTGCTTTATTTGATGTAAAATCATGTCAGTTTTGGCAATGATAACCTCTGAAGCATGACCTGAATAAAGGGGAGGGGAAAAAGATGCAACTAGCGCAAATAATTTTTTTTGTCACAGTCTGCGTAATAATATACATAGTAGTAGTGTGCATTTGTTATTAATACTGCTTATTGAATAAAATAGTGATATGTAAGATGTGTTAGGCTGTATAAATGTTGTTTGGTATTAGGAGGAATAGCAATTTAATATAATATAATATAATATAATATAATATAATATAATATAATATAATATAATATAATATAATAACTTCCATTCGAACATATGTCATTGTAATAGTATTTCAGATTATTTTTAACACTATTCTTACCAAAACCAAATATTACTTCTACAACTAATAATATTAATACTATTGTAAAATTATACAAACACAGACAAACCGTCCTCACCACACCTTTTTTTGTTAGCTTTTGTGTGCATTTTCACTCAGATGAAAGTGCCCTGTCAGAAGATATCTACGCCAATCTACACCTTTCGTCCTTATGGTTTACCAAAAAAAAAAAAAAACCTGCAGACTCACAAGCATTCACACATGCGCACACACACCGTCGCACACACACACTTTTCCAATTTCAAAATCACAAGTGCTATGCCACACTTTGTACTACTACTACTGTTCCAGTTCCCAGTGCTATAGAAAAAGTCTCAGGATTTCAATTTGTGTCCTGCTGTGTGATAAAGCAGAGTAACCTGCTACACTCCCTGGACACAACATCCCTCAGACAGAGAACAGTACAACACAGGCTCAAAGTACTGGTAGAGTTCAGGCATTTATTCATTAGAGGTGCTGTGGAGCAGAGGACTGTCTAAAAAAGATAAATGGCAGACGCTCTGCCTTTATTTTTTTTATTTTTTTCCCCGGGATTTGACTCAGGCACAAACACATTTCTGAGCATGGCAAGAAAGCAGAGAATATTCAAGTTTTAATCAAAGAAGCAGCGATTTTTACATGAAAGACCTGGCAGCTCAAGACATCACGGTTCCTAGAGCCAGATGGAGTGGTTCGGTTGCTATGCGGAGGCTGGTGTTTAAAAGGATAAACATGAAGACACCGAGTTGAATAAAAATTTGAAAAAAGCGAAACGGCTCTGCCCATTTCCACAGTCATTACTGCAGAAATCACAAGCAAACAATAGCCTGCTGACCCTCCACACACTCTCTGCCTCATTATCCTCTACCAACGGCGGCTGTCTGTCTGATCCCCTCCCCTCTTACACACCAATTAAAATGATTGGCAACGGCGGTGTCAGATCCTCATGCCACATACGTTAGCATGGAACGTTCATGCAAAATTTGAAAATGGAGTGGCTGTGGGGTGAGATTTTACAAAGCGCTGCCTGCACGTTATATATATAAAAGAACAGCAACAACAAGCTGAGCAAGAATACAACAATGCCCAGCAGGATTTCATAGTGATGTGACGTCCACAGGGCAAACAGCATGCAGAACACTGACACTGTTTAGTGTTTAAACATCAGGCACGTAAAGATGACTTGAAAACAAAAATGAATCATACATTTGGCTATTTGGAGCTATGTTGCATGCATTCAAGGTTGTGTCTGTATCAAATACAAAACAAAGTTGTTTCTGTTTTTCCTATAGATCTTAGAAATAAGGATTGTACATTCTCCAGCTCAGGGTCATGATGGATCGAAAGCCAATCCAGTGAAACCTCAGCATGAGCTGCGAATACACTACACTTGGAAATCACTGCTATAGATCACTCACTCATCATCTAGTCCACTTTATCCTGTGTTCAGGGTCATGAAGGGCATGGAGCCTATCCCAGGAGTCTTAGGGCACAAGGAGGGTGCACCCTGGACAGGGTGCCAGTCCATCGCAGGGCACACACATACACACTCACACACTACAGGCAATTTGGGAACACCAATTAGCCTAATCTTTAGACTGTGGGAGGAAACCGGAGAACTCGGAGGAAACCAACAAACCCACCAGAGAACATGCAAATACCATGCACACAGAGACGGGAATCGAGTCTGCCCAGGAATCGAACCCGGACGTGCAAGAAGACAGTGCTAAACACTAGACCACCGTGCTGTTCACTGTTATATGTTTCAGATACAGATGAAATGGAAATGATTGATTGATTGTACAATGCATTGTTCTTTTATACATTTCACTCAAGAGCAATCTAAATGTGCAGTCTCTTCCAAAAGAGATTTCCAAAAAATGTTCTCATTCAAATAATAAATAAAAAATGCCCACCAATTTCACTACTGGTTTAAAACACACAGGGCAAAGCAGTAGAAAGAACGAATAAGAAAGACTTTCAGAAACAAAATGGAAGCTCAGTAACATCATCATTAGTAAAAGTGTAAACTGATGGAGTGCTAGTGTGCTACAGTGGTTGTAAAGGCTCCCACACACATAGTCTGAGTCGCTGCCCATAATACTGCACTCCATTGCCAATAATGCACCAGTCCTTCAATCTGATCTGATCTGATTGATGGTGATGCTGAGGCAAATTAAATTGTAATAAAGGGATATCTCTTATTGTAAACAGTAAGCAGCCTGCACTGAGGTTAGATAATGCAGTTCCTCCTGCTCCAGGCAGGCACTAATGAAATGGGGGACTCTGGTGTCAGATACTTGGCTTCAGGTGGGAAGAAGGAAAGAGATATTGAGCTCAGCTAGAGGTGTGTAAAGCATGCGCTATATCCTCTGTCTCGTTGTGCTTGGATTGTGCATGCTCTCACTATGTGCCTGAAATGCTAAGAGACTATGAACGTAGTTATACCGTGTACCCTTTTTTTAAAGATCCGTCCACGCATAACCTCTATCTCTGCTTAGTGTCCTGGAACCTCACATGCCCTGTGTGCTTCCCAGTCATTAAACATGTTGCTTTTTTTTCCTAAGCCGTGTTGACCCGTTTGGGCAGCAGAGAAAATGTCAGCAATGTGGACTTAAAAAAAATTTTTTTTTTACTGTTTCCTGCACATTACTAAAAATTAAAATTCACCATCCTGTATAGTTCTTATGCTTCCTGCTTCCTGTGTGATTCCACACTACACAACGGATAATATTATTATGCCCTCCTCCGTACTCCCTCCCTCCTGCTCTCCTGGACTGATTCACTGAGTACTTTATTAAATCATTATGGCAGGTTTTATAGGTTGATCTGAATAACAGCAAGTGCTTAAATTACTAAATGCACAAGGGGCATTCAAGTTAAACTGGGACTTCTGATGAAATTTGCCGTGAATGAAGGTGTAAAACTGATTGACATTTACAGAAGACTTCACACACAGTACGGTGATGAGACTCTTAGCCGCTGTAAAACATCTGAATGCAGCAAATGTTTTGAAGAGGGCCGTACGTCTGTGAACGACGATCCTGTCCCAGGTGGCTCTGTGCCGACTGAACACTGTCGTTCTCGTGAACATTCAACAATTGGAATGCCTGATCCTTGATCTACTTCAGCGGTAAACTTAACTACTTCATCAGGGCAAGTGGACCACCTATTATTATTACGTTTTCATTTTTAACATTGTGTTTAACTAAAAAAATATTTTATCGTTGTATTTTAATCAATATGTTCTGTGACTTTTCTTTGCATTTAAAAAAAAATCTCAGTCTGTTTTAATAAAATTACTTTCGATTGCTTTCGCTCAGAGACAACTTTGACTTACAACTGAACACTTACGTATCACGTATCTCCATTCAGCCTACAAATACAGTGCTGTACAGTCATTTTTAGCCCACATCACCTACCCCTATTGCATACAATTGAGAGCTGTTCATCCGGTTGATTTCTGACACATTATTGTAAAGTTATATTATTTGTGGTCCTTCACCACAGCTTAAGTAACGCATTTTGAGTTGTACATTCAGTACCTGCACAATACAAAACAATGACCAAGACCAAGACTCCTGTGGTGATCCCTTCTTAATTGGATAACCATGGTCTATATAATCCTATGAATTAGATTCAGCACTGTGGAAAAGGATGTATAATGACAGTCTTAAGGCTAATTAATACTTTTGTCTCAAGTCAATGACAATGCCTAGGTGTTGCTCATCCTTCGGCGCCTTCTCTCGCTTCTCTGTTACAGAACGTAACTGTTGTTAAATATCTCTAAACTCCACTCAGTTTTATTCGTCATGGTTTTTAGCACACCAAAAACCTCATCGAAGAGTGGTGAAAAAAATGTAACACAGTGGTGTAGAAATCACACCGCCAACTAGTGGTTGCTAGTGTAACTGCAGAGTCACACAGACGCACCAGAGTACAAGTATGAACGCTCACAACTTTCACAGCCTTCGTTACAGACTTGACGCAGATTAATTTTAATTAAAGATTTTAATTAAAGGGTGGACCCAGACTGTCCCGCCTCTTTTATAATTTCAGAAAGAAATTGAGTTAAATAGACTATTTGCATATTCATTTAATGAAATTGCTTTCTGTAATAACTGGCAAAAATCCTAAGAAGATGCCATTATTGCTCTCGGCATGAAGCCAGTAAATCAGATTAACAAATCATACAGTATGTACCTAGATTACTCAGGATTTATACAGTCCCAAACCAGTGGTATGTTGTTTCTGGGAGAAGCTTGACTGGTCAGTCATTCTTTCTTCCTTCTTTTTTTCAATGAGATGTTTTGAAATTAAATTGGGATAATTTCTAATTAAAACTTCCCATTACTGAAAACTCTAATATTATCGGGATTTACAGCATGATAGGTAAAGCCAGTTCAATTTGGCTGGTGATTTTCTCTTGGGGATCTAAATCAGACCATAATCCAGGCATCATCATACATCAATAACTGAGCTTATCCCTTAATTCTACCATTTGCTACATTAACAGTGCCAATTGTCATTCAATTTGAAAATAAATGCGTGGATCTCAGCGCATTACAAGTTTTTATTACCTCAGATTTCGAGTATTTCAACAAAACAATTGCTAGATTTTTCATAGGCCATGAAACAGAACAGATGTTAGATAATAAAAAAAAATCTATTAAGATTTCCACTTCTAAGAGTCAGCAGCAAATACATAAATTTGTTATGATGAGAAATTTCTTACGCCATGTGTCGTAAGATGTGTTACGCCATAAGTTTTAATACCTTCATTAAGGTGCATGAAAGCTGGCGTGTGCAGCATTTTTGTGCTTATGCATCATTTATATGTGAAGACCTAGATATTTCATTCCCTGTCTTCAATAAAGACAAACAAAAGGTGCTTATTTAGGGGAGTATTGTGTCCAGTGATTTATCGCTCCCTTTATCTGCACACTAGATCGAGTACCATGACATCCACTAAATTGATTTCGCTCCTGACTCGTTTGAGGTGTTTCCTTTCATTTGTCTCAATGTGTTATGTTTACTTCATGTCAATCAGACTAACGCCTGAATGTGTTTGCTAGATAAACCTTGGATTCACACTGAACATAAGTTCTAGGGATTAGATGAACAACAAACGGAAGATCCAAAAGGAAAGAAAACAGTCAATCAGTACCTTGTTCCATGTGAAAGAGGATTAGTCTGGCCAAGGTGACTTTCAGAATAGACTCGCCATGGCCGGTACAGGACACAGCACCACTCCTATTGTCTGCATATCCACCTGATCCTTATCACCCCCACACACACAAATACCAAGCCTTAATTAACTCAAGGACCTCATGATAAAAAGCAAGTTTCATTTGCAATAATGATCTCTTTGGGTTAAACATAATGCAGCCAGGATCCAGGATTTAGTTGCATATGCAGTAATGTGCAGAAACGTGTTTAAATGATTACCATAAAATACAAGGTCCAGCAGCTCACCAATGAAAGGAGAATCTCCAACTCTTCCCATCATTTTGTTCCTGATTCCTCCTGTTGAAGTAGCACAAGCAACATTCCCAAATGCATCCAGAGCCACTGCACCAACTGTCTCATGGCCACTGAAAATTCAGACAAGCTTGATCAGATGTCTCCCTTTTTTTCTTCTTCTTCAGATTGAATTATGCACGGACATGTCATTTAAATCAAGTGCACCTCATGCAAAAAAAAGTGAATTATTAATCTTTAATTTCAGTCCTCTTCTTTGAAGTTCTTTGACATTTCCCCATGTTCTTCCAAGCATGATCTACCAATAATCTGAAGGAAAAGAAAAGATTATTTTCCAAACTTTATCTCCAATTTTGAAAGGTATAGCACAATAGAGCGCACTTTCATATCGGTAAAGATATAGATCGATAAAATTGAGAAATGGAATCTGACCCAAATAGCACCCTCAGTAATACAGTATGTGAAAATAAGTTTTTGTTTGGCCTATAGACCTTTCCCATTCTCATGTGCATTACCCTTAATTTAAATGCCTTAAACACATTCATATACTAACCTGAACATTACATGCATTACAGTATATAAATTAGCAGGGTTAGAAATGTTATTTGCACAGACAGAAAATGTGACACGGTTACGTTTGGACACAGACTGAGCATCAGCTTGACAACGACAAGGAGAATAAAAACATTTTTTCATTGAATTTCTCCATTTATGTAGAAAGGTACCTAAAAGTGGGTAGGATATATTAGGCAGCAAGTAAACATGTGTTAAATTATGATGTGTTAGAATCAGAAATTTGGCCAAGCGTACAGATTTGAGCAATTTTGACAAAATTATATTGCCTAATTATTACAGCTAAACGACTGGACCAGCGCAACTCCAAAACTACAGCTCTTGTGGGAATTTCCCAAACTGTAGCGGACAAAACCTACCAAAAGTGGTCCAAAGAAGGAAGACTGGTGAACCAGAGACAGGGTCATGGGCAGCCAAAGCTTATTGGTGGAGATTGGGGGGGGATTTAATTTTTTATTGAATTCCTCCATTTATGAACACACATCATTAAAATAATAGTTTCTAATCCATAGGCATTGTCAGAATCACTTGTAGAAACACAATACATCCACCTTCCTTCTATTCCTGCATGTTTTCAAGATATTTTGCTATCAGTCATGGCTTTAGTATGAGACGTTTGTGCTCAAGAGGTTCAGTGAATTATTAAATTTCAAATCCAATCTGCTGAATCACAGAGCGAATCAAAATCACACCAATCAGTTCAATTATTTTTGGCACTACAAAGCTGAACTTCCAGTTTCACTTCATCGTTCTGCTATGAGGAGAAATGCGATCGACCACATTTTCAGCCATGTAGTTGAGATGCTTCTGTACATTTCACAATAAATCCTAATACAATCCTCAATTAAAATGAATGATCCCGTTCCAGCGGCAGCTGTAACAAGCCAAATCTGCCGTGTCTTTTAACTCCATCACTGTGGCACAGGTTAGGCTTTAGATTTGTCATAGAAATTAGCAGGAGTTTCATTTATTTTAGACAGTTAATTAAGATACAGACCTGTGGCTGTTCTCAGAGAGAGACCAAGAAACAAATATTCCTTTTGAGGAATATTTTTCTGATCCATCTGGCAAGCAATCCTGAGGCATCAATCACTTTTGACATGAACCTGATTACTCCTTTAAATTGCCAGCAACAGCTGAATCAAGCTTAGTGGCTTTGGGAAAAACTCTATTTAAAAGCTGTCTAATGGTGGACTGTATTTCACATCATAAATATTTTTAAATAACAATAAATCCCTTCAAAACAGTCAAACAAATAATATGATAGGGCATGGAAATTTTCAAATTTGACAGCCGTTCCTCAGCTGTCCGGAACAACAGTCCCAGCTTACAATATCTTATAATAAGAAAGAAAGAAATATCTGAAATTTAAAATATATGCCTACATGATATACCACATATAAAATATTTACACAATTTTTTTATTAGTTTCTAATGTCTGTGAACAAATTTAACTTCGATAAAGCAATAATGACGTACACCAATCAGCCATAACATTGCATTATCTTGTTACAGAAGTACCTAAAAGTGGGTGGGATACATTATAAAAAAAAATTTTCCCCTGAATGTGATGTGTTTCTAACAGAAATTTGCCCAAGCGTACAGATTTGACATGTGCCAAATTATTACAGCTAAACGACTAAGCCAGAGCAACTCCAAAACTGTAGCTCTTGTGGGAATTTCCCAAACTATAGCGAACAAAACCTACCAAAAGTGGTCCAAAGAAGGGAAAACTGGTGAACCAGAGACAGGGTCATGGGCAGCCAAAGCTCACTGGTGCATGTAGGGAGGGACACACAGTGAATCACAGTTTGTTGCGTATGGGGCTGCGTAGCCACAGATTGGTCAGGAAGCCTATGCTTATTCGTGTCTGCTGCCAAACGTGCCTACAATAGGCATGTGAGCATCCTGACTGGACCATGTACTGTAGCAGTGAAAGAACGTGGGTCATGTGGATGTCCAGGTGCGTGTATGTCGCTTACCTGGGAAAGAGATGCCACCAGGATGCACTATGGGAAGAAAGGCAAGCTGGTGGGGTGCAGTATAATGCTTTGGAAATATTCTGCTGGGAAACCACTGGGTCCTGCCATGCATAAAGATGTTACTTTACAACTTAAGTGAACACTGTTGCTGACTACGTACACCCCTTCATGCAAACAGTATTCTCTGATGGCAGGGGTCTTTTTCAGCATGATAACGCACCCTGACACACTGCAGAAACAATTATTCAAGTTGGAGGAACACAACAAGGAACTCCAGATCTCAATAGAATCAAGAATCTGTGATTCTTTCTGATCTACTATATGAAATCTCCATCATGCAACTTACAGAATCTGCTACTGATGACTTGGTACCACACCAATACTTCAAAGGTCTAGTGAAGTCCAGACGATTTTGGCAGCGAAAGAGGGACCTACTCGATATTAGATGGGTTGTTCATAGCTGATTGGTGTACTGTATATTACATGGCATATAGCAACAGTTACACAATAACTTTTTGGATTAATCTAATCTAGCAGAAGGTGTTGGTTCATTTTCTATTTCAAAAGATGCATTTATACTAATTTGTTAGTTCTATTAGTTTAGCCTTTCCACAGTAGCAGCTCATTCACAGCGACTTGTATGGCACAAGGTTACATTACTTATGCCTAAAAACAAACAGATTTAAAAATGCGTTAAGATGTTGCATATAATTAGTGATTACAGTGACATGCTTCTGTGACGTGAGTTTTGGGTGTCAGTGCACTATAACAGTCTTAATTATTTTAAAACGAGATGGTAGAGAGGAAAAAATCTGTTGTATCTATTAGAAGATATAACTGTTACTGTAAATAGCTGAACATGATAACAGGAACTGATCTGTTACACAAATATTCCATTAACATTAAACGTGACTATGTTAATGGTTAAAAAAATAACAATTTTTATCATTATATAAAATATGGTAAGTGAGGACAACATGTTGTGGTACAAGAGGAACAAAATACTTCCTTGTCCCATTGGGCCATACGGTATCACACCATTCTATTTCCTTGTGTTTCATTCCTTACTTAAAATCATTTCAGAGAAAGATATGCACATATTAATTTTTTACTTGCTCAAATACACAACTTAATACCCAACATAGATACAAATACTCTACATTTCATTTGGTACCATTTCTGACCAGCTACAGTACTGGGCAAATGAGCATCAAAATTGAACCGTGCAGCAATGTGGTTCAGTCTGCTAAATCACATTTTCATTTATGTCACACCTTCACACGTCTCGTGAAATTTGTGCCTCAATGGATCAGAGCTGAAAAAGGGACATACACAATATCAGGCAGGTGGTTTTAATCTTATGGCTTATCAGTGTAAATTTTGCTCTGTGCCATCACACTGGGCCTGGTGAAATATATGAGCAGGGTCAGGCTGTATGGGCAGTAGGCTGCCGCATAATGACCCTAAACGAAGACACAGGATAATTGTGTTTCAAAGCCTGTGAATTAAAGAGCCCAGTGACAGCAGTGTGGCTGAGCACAGGGAGGTCATCAATAATGGAGCTGTGGTGGGGAGGGATGAAAGGTTGTAGCTCAGCCAGCTGTCACTTAACACCCCCTCGGCACTATTTTTACTGGCTCCCAGTGGGTCTGAGGTTACACTCCACCACGACCGAGGTTCCTCTACCTCACCTCCTGGGGAGACAGAGGTGACAGGAACAGTACTCCCTGCTCCAACTGTAATGGCCTACTGTTTTTGTTATAAAATTATACAAATCATGCAAATGATTTAAGGACAAATACTATTACTACCACCACCACCATTAATAATAATAATAATATTATTATTAATAATAATACTAATAATATTTGCTCTGTTGTGAGTGTGGACCCAATTTTAGTTAAACAGCGTCATCACTGAAACAACAATATAAGGAAATCATCTTTTGGAAGAATGCTGTTGATCCAGTACAAAACGAGCTGCCAGGACATCTTCAAGCTGCCTTCAAAGACTTCTAGGAGACAGCTTGAAGATGTCCTGGAAGACTTTGTTGACCCAATAACATATTCATCCACTTTATATTGCTTTTTTCTTCCTTTAATTTGTCACCCCCCTGTCATCCCAATATCATTATCTCAGTTATTAGCATAATACACAAAATTTATGGTTACACTCCCAGATATACATTCCTCACTCTGATCCTGATAACAAGTGTCTGTGCCAGGGGTCAGACTTGATTTATGTCTTGTAGCAGAAACTAAAATCATTGTTTAATGGTTTCATTGGACTGTATTTCTTTTGGAATATAATACAAAAAAAAAAGTCCTTATCTATTTTAGAGACAACCAGACAAGACCGTTTTTTAATAAGATTAATTTCAACACTGTCCTAGTTTTATTTATAAAGAAAAAGGGTTTATTTGGGTAAACATATTACACAGAAGTTGTAGAAGCTATAAGTTTTCTAAGGCAGCAAAACAAAATTAGGCCATTCGCAGCTCTACAGATATGCTCTCATTGCAAAATGAAAAATAAGCAAATAATTCTAATAAGAG
Organism: Clarias magur; assembly: GCA_013621035.1. NCBI lineage: Eukaryota > Metazoa > Chordata > Actinopteri > Siluriformes > Clariidae > Clarias > Clarias magur. Next base: position 1,411,459 of record QNUK01000129.1, on the reverse strand, counting down.
AAAAAGAAAAAAAAATACAGACACACACTTATCCTTAGACGAGTAATAACTGGTGCTTTGTTCGATAAATAAGTAGGATGACCTTTCCTGCTTACTAAATGTACTGCACGAGGAGCCTGTATGAAAGTGATGTTATATTTTGCTCTGTTTATTGTGAGCTCCTAAAATAATGATAAAAATAAATAAATTAAAATGGACATATAGACTTCTAACTAGTGAAATGCAGTTCTGAAAATCAGCAATTGTTTTACAAAACTTATTTTTTGAAACAAACAAAAAAATTCAAATCATTTAATTTTTTCAAAAAATGAGGCATTTATGTGCCTCCACATGAGGCATTTATGTGCCTCCAATTTTGATATATAAAAACAATCTAAATCTCTAAGATTGTTAATAAATTTCAGCATTATTTTCTGTAATAGGGTCCATTATATTTTCATTAGCTCAATTCATCAGGTACAATTCAACCCACTACTCAGATAAATTGATTTTCCAACAAATTGCTTTAATTCTCTTCTCTGTTTCACTGAAATGAAATAGAATTAGATCTGGCTCTGATACTCAGCTCAGTCACAAAAATGCTCTCGAATGGAGAGCTACTTACCACTGCGAGTTGAAAAGCTCTTTAACACCAACAGCATAGTTTTTGTAGTGCTGCCACTCTTTCCTCTCCTGCTCCGTCACCAACGCCTGTGCAGGCACTGTAGGAACACCGATGCTCTCTGCAAACAGGTTCGCTCCTTGTCCAGTCAACATGACATGCTCCGTCTGAAGACCCCCCCCCCACCAAACAAACAAACAAACAAACAAGTAAAGACAGATGCTTGTTAATTATTTAACAAGATAAAATGATACACCAAAACATGGCAATTATCTAACGCAATTATACAGACTGGGATAAAGCTTTTAGCAATAATGTGTTAAACATCTAACTGAATTGAAATGATGACTATGAAATGTTTGTATTGCCTCTGCACCCACCTGCATGCATCATAATAGCAACAGAGCATATCACACACTTTTCTCTTTGAGCAGAAAGATGCTGTTTCATAAATAATCTCCAGTACTTTGGATATGTCCAAATCCTTTATGCTTTGTTGGATGCACTGTATGATGTTAACCCTTTAACCTACTGTAGCATTATTACAAATTGCCACCTCGTACTGTAGCTCATGAACTCCGATTGCTGTCTTTTGCCGACTTCCACACATGGTATCGTCCAATACCACACCCAGTGCTTCTTGAAAAGCATCTTCTGCCAATGATTACTTACAGTACATTACTGAACAGTGGTAACTACAGGGTGGGCCATTTATGTGGATACATCTTAATAAAATGGGAATGGTTGGTGATATTAACGTCCTGTTTGTGGCACATTAGTATATGTGAGGAGGCAAACTTGTCAAGATGGGTGGTGACCATGGTGGCCATTTGGAAGTCGGCCATCTTGGATCCAACTTTTGTTTTTTTCAATAGGAAGAGGGTCATGTGACACATCAAACTTATTGGAAATTTCACAGGAAAAACAATGGTGTGCTTGGTTTCAACGTAACGTATACTTCCAGTATCCGTAGTTTCAGGTGCTGCACATCTCGTATCTTCACACCATAGACAATTGCCTTCAGATGACCCCAAAGATAAAAGTCTAAGGGGATCAGATCGGGAGACCTTGGGGGCCATTCAACTGGTCTGACACTAACCCACATTGGATAGATCTCTCCAAGACTGTTGGAACAAAAAAAGTGATGGTATGGTGTGGTATATGGGGTACAAAGATAGTGGGGCCATTCTTCATCATTGGAAACCTCAAGGCCACTGGATATTTGAAATTGCTACATGATGATGTGTTTCCCTCTTTATGCACTGAAGCTGGCACATTCCCTGAGTTTTTCCAGCAAGATGGTGAACCACCACATTATGGGTGTCAGGTCCGAGCATTCCTAGATGAAGAGTTTCCTGAAAAGTGGACTGGTCGTCGTGGGCCAGTTGAATGGCCCCAAAGGTCTCCTGATCTGACCTCCTTAGACTTTTATCTTTGGGGTCATCTGAAGGCAATTGTCTATGGTGTGAAGATACGAGATGTGCAGCACCTGAAACTACGGATACTGGAAGTATACGTTACGTTAAAAACAAGCACACCATTGTTTTTCTTGTGAAATTCCCAATGAGTTTGACGTGTCACATGACCCTCTTCCTATTGAAAAAACAAAAGTTGGGTCCAAGATGGCCGACTTCCAAATGGCCACCATGGTCACCACCCATCTTGAAAAGTTTGCCCCCTCACACATACTAATGTGCCACAAACAGGACATTAATATCACCAACCATTCCCATTTTATTAAGGTGTATCCATATAAATGGCCCACCCTGTATATATGAATAATGAGTATCTTACAGAAATTGTAAAACATTTTCAGTAAATTTGCTTTGTATGATGAAATGATCCCCACAGCACTGACTGGCCACTGCAGGCCAGGTGAACCCCACTGATTAGCTCTGAGTGAAACATAGGCTTAAAAGATCTTCTCTAGGTTATAGAGGCCTACAGATCAAGTAAAGCAAATCTCATTACATCAGTGCTGATAGAAGTGTGGGTGAGAACAAAGCTCAGGACTGAGGGGAAAAAACCCTAATCGTGTACATCTCAGAGGTGGCACGTTTTTTTCACTCCTTGCTACAGTGATACAGAGGCACCTGGAAAACTCACCTCTTTAAACCTTTTTAAATAAAGCAGCATTCAGGCTAAATACAAATACGTTTCAGAAGAGGCAATTCACTGCAGGATAAAGAACCTGATACATGAAACACAAGAAATCAATTTGCATCTGTTAAGAGATTACTTTCCCTTTGTCCTAACTTTATCTAGGTGACCTTTATTTACGGTTATCGCCCAAATGAAGATGGGTTCCCTTTTGATTCTGGTTCCTGTCAATGTTTCTTCTTTGTAATCTCAACGAGTTTTTCCTTGCGCCACCACCACCTCAGATTTGCTCATTGGAAACAAACTGATTAAGCTTAAAATGCATACATATTTTTCAATTTATATCCAGAATTTGTATTTCTTTAAAGCTGCTTTGTGACAATATCCACAAGAAAAGCACTAGAAATAAAATTAACTGAATTGAAAAATTGTAAAATTCTAAAGTCTCAGACAATGCTAACAAAACAAAACAAAACGGCCCTTCTACATATTAGGTAGAAGAAAGACCTTGCTTTTTCCTCACTCTTGCTTGGAACACAGAAAATGCCATATTGTGCACCAATATACACTTGGGTTTTTGTGGCAAAATTCCTTTTTATATCTCCTAAAGGCCAGAAAGGATTTTCTTCTTAACAATAATGGCATCTCTGACATTTGACCTTACGTCTACTCTCTGCCTGTTACGCTTGAAATGAAAGTTATTGTTCAGAAAAAACATAAGATTATGTCTACACCCTAAAGAAATTATTTTCTTTTCACTCTGCTGCTCCCTAACTTTCAATTAAAAAAAAATCCTGTACAAGGTAATTCCTCTGTAGCACAAGCAACTTTTAAATTAAACTTTACATAAAAGTACATTTTCTTTCACTGTCCACTTGACCTTAAATTGGTAAAATATTGTCTTTAAAATACATGGCAAAATGAGCAAAAGACAACAGTGCTCTATTTTTCCTTTCCGTTCGAAAGAAAATTGAGACAAAATTGAGCTCTTTGCAGCTTCGGAAACTTTTAAATATTAAAGTAGTTATTAATGTCATTTTTCTCTGTCACGTATAGTGCAGTATAGATCACAGGCAGCAGCATGAGCTCGGTGACGCTCGATCGCTGCATTGATCACAGACTGATGAATTTTTAATATGGCCTATTAAACAGTGCCGTCCAATCCCTGGTAAGGCCAAGGTCTTTTGGGGCAGTCGACACAGGTGCTGCGTCTAATCAATTTTCTTGTAAGACCGGCTTCTTGTTTCCCTTGTGTCTGCTGCAATGGAAGGTAAAATTTGTGTATCAGAGATGCGAAAACAAGTTAATATAGGCTGTTTATTTTGTCCTGTGGGTGAATATTTCACCCACAGAACAGTAGGCAGCATAAAAGGAGGTTGGGAAAAATATATTACAAATTCAAGCAGAGAAAGGTATAGGAAAATTGTTCCCTATGTGCCAAATGTATAATAAATTTCCTTCTAATATTATATTTCTGACTAATACAAAACCATATAGAATATTATATGCTACATTTTTGCCTGCTGAATTTTTTTAACTTACATAAATTTGCCAGAATACATAAAGTGTTCAGTGTGAAATGAATAAATAAAACAAATACTACTGCAGAAAGAGCTCTGAGCTGTACTTTTTGTGCTTTATAACATCATGAACCTCAATTTTTTACCATCTCATTTGTCACTGACAGCACAAGATCTTCCCAGAAAGGTAGAAATGAGTTAAAATAGGCATACTATGGAGACACACGGAGGAGAAAAGAACTGCTCACTTGATCAGTCAAGTCTTTTTGCTCTGTGAGGTAACCACATTCGTATCGTAAAACTTCCATTTTCAGCATTACAAAGAGTGCTGATTGAAATGAATCTGAAAATCAGCCAGGACTTTGACTTCATCATTTCAAAGCTCTCAGGATATGATTACGGTAGGTCTTAAAGAGTCAGAATGAAATTCAAATATCGTAATGTCATATAATTTTTATCTGAAATGTTATTTACAACAGAAAGAAAAACATATTAAAGCAAAATCAAAACATATAACCTGCTCCAAGAGGCGAAGAAGCTGGACAGAATTGTGCTTTGTAAGAGAAATTTACATTATAGGGCTGGTAAGTGCAAGAAGCAAGTGCTGCTTCTTATCATTTTCCATTTCCATGCTGAACTTTAGCTGGCAAATCAGGCTAAACATACTGTATGGTAACAAACAGAGCGCTTAGAAGAATGTGTCTGAGGCACTTAAAAAACTGTGGAGCACATAAAAAAATTATCATAAAAATCTTAAAAATGTCTTGAATATAGACAAATTTATCAAATGTATTTGTATGTAAGGAATAAAACACAAGGAGGTGTGCTTTTTATTAAAAAAGCAAACGAAAACAACAAACAAACATAAAAATAAATGGTGTGATGCAGACCATCGTGAACCCCATAGTTATAACACAGCAATCTGCCACCAGTTAACATTCCATTTGCTAATACAATTTTTATTAATAATATTGAATTACTGAAGCTTTCCGGTTTTCACGTAAATTACATCTTAACCCTTATTTTTTCTCTTTTAAAATTACGCTCATTAAAGCTCAGCTCTAACTCTCAATATCTTTTGTCTAGTTCAGGACACACAAACACAATCAAGGGGAAGACTGCTGACTTGACAGTTGTCCAGATGACAATCATTTACACGATCCACAGCGAGGTTAAGCTACAGAAGGTCATCACTCAAAGGGTTGGCTGTTTGCACAATGCTGTAACCAAGCATATTTATGAAAAGTTGACTGGAAGGGAAAAGCGTGGCAGGAAAAGGTGCACAATCAACAGGGATGATTAAATACTGTCAAGCAAAACCGAATCAAAACCTTGGGAGAGCTTCACAAGGAGTCGAGTGAGGCTATTTCTTCTGGAAATGGACTACTGTTGCATTCCTACTGCTACTGTTAATCACTCTTGCATTCCTAATATCAAACCACTTTTGAACCAGGGACAATGTCAGAAGCATCTTATCTGAGATAAGGAGGAAAAGAACTGGACCATGGCTTAATGGTCCAAAGGCGTTTTTTTTTTTTTTTTTTCAGATTAAAGTAAATTTAGCATTTTATTTGTACATCAAGTCTGGAGGGAGCTCAATAATAATAAAAAAGTCATAGAATCAAAGTTGCTTTAAGTCCAGTGTAAAATTTCCACAATCAGTTATAATTTGGGGTGCCATGTCTTCTGCTGGTGTTGGTCCACTGTGCTTTATCGGGTTCAAAGTCAACGCGGATGTCCACCAGTAGATTTTAGAGCACTTCATGTTTCAGTCGGCTGACAGCCTTTATAAAGATGTCATTATAATTCCCACTGTTAATTAACTTGCAGACGGTACTTGCTGTTGGTACAGATTTTAACAAGCACAATGTATCACAGTTACCAACCAAAAAAGGACAGAAAAAATACTTCAGCTTCATAAATAAATATTATTGTTCTACCATCTTGGGGTTAGCACTGTCGCCTTGCGCCTCCAGGGTCCGAGGTTCGATTCCCAGCCAGGTTCGATTCCTGTCTCTGTGTGCATGGAAGTGTTGCATGTTCTCCCGTGCTTAATGGGTTTCCGCTGGGTAGTCCGGTTTTCTCCCACAGTCCAAAGACATGCAGGTTAGGCTAATTGGAGTTCCCAAATTGCCCGTAGTGTGTGAATGAGTGTGTGAGTGAGTGTATGTGCGTGTGCCCTGCAATGGATTGGCACCCTGTCCAGGGTGTATCCCGCCTTGTGCCCTAAGTGTCCTGGGATAAGCTCCAGGCCCCCACCAACCCTGAATACAGGAAAAAGCGGTATAGACGATGAGTGAGTGAGTGAGTGAATAGCACCATCTTGGAATAAAACTCCTTGCCATAATGTCACAATTTGTTTCATTGCACAGAGCCACTGCAGCAATCTACAAATGACTACAGAATTCTGAAAATAATCATGCACATGGTTATGGAATGGTTATGAAGATCTACTGCAGAACCATGAGTCATACAAAGACATGGTTCCACCACAATTTTCTTGAAGATGCTCAAAATTACTTCACTGCGGATTACTACAGGTCATCCGGACACAAACCAGTAAGCCCACATCTTTCTGCAAGAGTGGCTCGCTAAATTTGCAGCCATCTGTAACATACATCAAATAAGTGGGAACACGGTTTAAGTCAAAGAGAAACCTCGAACCTGACAAAAATTTTAATTTAAGGCTTTACCTTTGACTATGACTATATTAAATAGATTAATCTAACTATAGATCATTTTTTAAAATTATTAATATACAGGGTCACCCAAGCAAGAGGTTTCAGTGTTCATCTGTCCAGTTTGGGAGTCTGTGCCCAAACTATGATTCTTAGTCATATTCTAAGCTGAAAAGGAGTGGAATTTGGATGTGGATGTGATAGTTTGCCTTTGTAGCCCATCCACCTCGAAGTCTGAGGTGTTGTGTGTTTTGAGAAGATTTTCATCTCATCATGGTTGTAAAGAGTGCTTATTTAAGTCACTATAGACCTCCTTTCAACTCAGACATTGATGAAATACCCAGTCCAGCCCATCTGGTACCAACACCCATGTCATTGTAAAGTCACAAAGATCAGACTTTTCCCCCATTTTGATGTTTGCTGTAAATATTATCTGAAGCTGAATTTGTATGATTTTATGCATTGTCCTACTGTCACATAATTGGCTGATTAGATAACTGCATAGATGAGCAGATGTATAGATGTTGCTAATAACCTGGACAGAGAGAATAGATTATTAGGAGTGTCTGCCATACAAACACCTGTAATACCAGAGTACAAATATCTCTGTGGAAGCAAAGGCATTCATATTTACCTTTTATTTGCATCACAGCCAGCACCACTGTCATACCTGCTGATTTACTGTAGCAGCACTGTGATTTACTATGACTATCATATATTTTTGATAATATAAAACTTGAAATTGAATTGGAAGCCATATTGTCTATTTTTCAAACTTTTACATATCCATAACATTTTGAGGAATATTGCATAAGTTTACCTACAGTATATTTAATCAGTTTTCACTTGTTAAAATATCATGCTTTGCAGAAACTGAGGTTCTCATAAAGTGAATTGGAGTTTTGTTTATGATGGTACAGATCAGAGCTAAACAAGGTAAAGATAGAAGTGAACATGAAGAATTAAACAGAATTTAAACAGCAAGTTCATTTGATTACTTGTTCGTTTTCACTAAAATTAAAGAGAAGAAATTAAATGTTGCACCTTTTCCATTACAGCACGGGCAAGGCTAACAGGGTTAGCAATGTTTCGAACTGAAGAAACAGCACCGGCATGCAGCATTTTCCCCTCCATGATTATGGCGTCCAGTTCCACTTCTCCATCTGTATTCAGCACGGCGCCGTGACCTACAGCAAGACAGCAACACTGCCACACGGATCTGTTACCCCATCACTCAGAGGAAAACAACTGCTCACTTCATCACCCCACACCACCACACCTGTGCATGAAGCAGCCTTGAAGGCAGTTCTTCAGTTAAGTCCAAGCTTTACTGTAGGTGTGGACTTCCTTATAAACTCAGTGTCTAAGTGGAGTCAATTGAAGCCTGCTGAGAGAGATGAGGGTAGCTACTATCATCTGAGCAGGCTCTCAGTGGAAGCATCAGTTTATACTGACAAACTCCTGTTTCAAAGATGAACAGCATGAAGAAGTGTATGGTGAAGAGTTGAATGCCTGAGCAACACTTTAACTCCTGTTATTTCCATCTGAGTTTAAAAAGATTGTGGCATAACTAATAGAAGGTTAATACTTTAATTGGTTGGTGAATTCAGTGTAATTTATCTGATTTATTTATTTTTTAAATCTCACGTTTATCACCTAGATCATTGAAGATTATAATATTAGAAAAAAACAGTTTACTTAACTAAATTATTCAATCACATACTGTATGAAGTTAAACTGTCAGCAAATAGCAAGTGTAAGAAATAACCATGTCTGCCAGAAAAGTGATTTTTCATCTGGTGTGATCCGAACCACCAAACACCTCAGGTTTCTGTCACCCATGGCATAAGCCTGATAATTATCAGACTCAAAAGGAGAGGATTTCACATCTGTTCACATTTTCACACTTACACAATAAATTTAATAAAAATCAAAGACTTAAAATTATAAGATTACAAAGATGATTACAGTGAGCATCACTGGCACCACACAGCTCTAGGGTCCCTGTTTCGATCCTCAGCTCAGGTTATTGTCTGTATGGAATTACTGTACATGATTTCCCCAAGGCACTTTAAGGTTTCTCAGGTTTCCTCTCATCTTGCCAAAATGTCTATGGTAAATAGTACTTGGGTGTGATGTGTAATCCCAGTCCAGCCCATCTGGTACCAACACCCATGTCATTGTAAAGTCACAAAGATCAGACTTTTCCCCCATTTTGATGTTTGCTGTAAATATTATCTGAAGCTGAATTTGTATGATTTTATGCATTGTCCTACTGTCACATAATTGGCTGATTAGATAACTGCATAGATGAGCAGATGTATAGATGTTGCTAATAACCTGGACAGAGAGAATAGATTATTAGGAGTGTCTGCCATACAAACACCTGTAATACCAGAGTACAAATATCTCTGTGGAAGCAAAGGCATTCATATTTACCTTTTATTTGCATCACAGCCAGCACCACTGTCATACCTGCTGATTTACTGTAGCAGCACTGTGATTTACTATGACTATCATATATTTTTGATAATATAAAACTTGAAATTGAATTGGAAGCCATATTGTCTATTTTTCAAACTTTTACATATCCATAACATTTTGAGGAATATTGCATAAGTTTACCTACAGTATATTTAATCAGTTTTCACTTGTTAAAATATCATGCTTTGCAGAAACTGAGGTTCTCATAAAGTGAATTGGAGTTTTGTTTATGATGGTACAGATCAGAGCTAAACAAGGTAAAGATAGAAGTGAACATGAAGAATTAAACAGAATTTAAACAGCAAGTTCATTTGATTACTTGTTCGTTTTCACTAAAATTAAAGAGAAGAAATTAAATGTTGCACCTTTTCCATTACAGCACGGGCAAGGCTAACAGGGTTAGCAATGTTTCGAACTGAAGAAACAGCACCGGCATGCAGCATTTTCCCCTCCATGATTATGGCGTCCAGTTCCACTTCTCCATCTGTATTCAGCACGGCGCCGTGACCTACAGCAAGACAGCAACACTGCCACACGGATCTGTTACCCCATCACTCAGAGGAAAACAACTGCTCACTTCATCACCCCACACCACCACACCTGTGCATGAAGCAGCCTTGAAGGCAGTTCTTCAGTTAAGTCCAAGCTTTACTGTAGGTGTGGACTTCCTTATAAACTCAGTGTCTAAGTGGAGTCAATTGAAGCCTGCTGAGAGAGATGAGGGTAGCTACTATCATCTGAGCAGGCTCTCAGTGGAAGCATCAGTTTATACTGACAAACTCCTGTTTCAAAGATGAACAGCATGAAGAAGTGTATGGTGAAGAGTTGAATGCCTGAGCAACACTTTAACTCCTGTTATTTCCATCTGAGTTTAAAAAGATTGTGGCATAACTAATAGAAGGTTAATACTTTAATTGGTTGGTGAATTCAGTGTAATTTATCTGATTTATTTATTTTTTAAATCTCACGTTTATCACCTAGATCATTGAAGATTATAATATTAGAAAAAAACAGTTTACTTAACTAAATTATTCAATCACATACTGTATGAAGTTAAACTGTCAGCAAATAGCAAGTGTAAGAAATAACCATGTCTGCCAGAAAAGTGATTTTTCATCTGGTGTGATCCGAACCACCAAACACCTCAGGTTTCTGTCACCCATGGCATAAGCCTGATAATTATCAGACTCAAAAGGAGAGGATTTCACATCTGTTCACATTTTCACACTTACACAATAAATTTAATAAAAATCAAAGACTTAAAATTATAAGATTACAAAGATGATTACAGTGAGCATCACTGGCACCACACAGCTCTAGGGTCCCTGTTTCGATCCTCAGCTCAGGTTATTGTCTGTATGGAATTACTGTACATGATTTCCCCAAGGCACTTTAAGGTTTCTCAGGTTTCCTCTCATCTTGCCAAAATGTCTATGGTAAATAGTACTTGGGTGTGATGTGTACATGCACGGATGTCCCACTGAAGGTGTATTCCCACCTTATGCAGTGTTCCCACAATACCTAGGCTGCAGTGTGACACTGACCAGGATAAAAACTCTTAAGGCTCTAGGTTACTGATCAGAAGTCATGGGTTCAAGCTGTAGCACCACAAACTGCCCTTGACCAAGGACCTTAGCCCCGCATGCTCCCGTGGTGCCCTATCAGAGCTACACTCTGACCCAAGCTTTTGACCCCAGCTAGCAAAATCATGCGGCCAGAGTACCTTAGAATCAACAACTCTATGAGTCCTTAACTGCATCATATGTACATTTACCATGCTTTAAAAAAAAAAAAAAGAAAAAAAAAAAAGAAAAACAGAACTGGGGGTAAGATGCGCGCAGACGCCTTGGGGGTATGCCTTGGGGTATGATGCACACCCTGCCATGTGATTTTCCTCTTAAAGAATCACTACAAATTCACTACACTACTCATCTATTGATCAGCATTGTATACACTGAAGTAGAGTGTGCTACTCGAGTTTATTAACTGATCCCTCTGGCGAAGTGCTGATTTTGCTCCTTGTCTATGAAGAGGTTCTGTCGTTTCACCTATGGTGGCAGTTCACAATCACAAATGAGATAGACCGTGACAGACAGGCAGCATTAATGAAGTGTCTTATTTGCTCCCTGCTGGCTCACTGTAATCTGATGAATACTCAAGGACCTCTCTTCCTGCTCTCAGGATAATCATTAACAGCAAACTGCTAGGGAAACTAGGTCCAAGGTCCAGCTTAAGAAGAAGCCAGCATATTGTACAGCATAGTTTTAAAGGTTACCTTTCTTTTTTGGGAAAAAAAAGGTAAGCAAACAGAAAATTGGTGTTAGTTCAAACATGTGAAAAAATATTCAATTTGTGAAAGACTGACCTATGATTTGTTTGGGTCAGTGGCTTTAAGTAACATACAAAATAATTTTTATGAAATATATTTACACCGGAGATAACGTTAGGACATTTGACCTGCAGGTAACCTGCTGAAATTACATTTTCAAAAAAAGCCTTTATTCCCTCCGACACTGCCTCTGTGATTTATTACTAGGAGCACCCAATCATATGAAGGGAATTTGTGCATTTATTTCTGTAAGTATACATTATGTTGAAGATGTCTGAGATACAGTATTTCAGCCTTTAAAAAAGTTATAGAACATTTATTTGAAATAATGAATGACACTGACCTGCATCAAAAACTGGATCATCCTCCATCACTCTCACGGCCACTTCAACAGCATCCAGTGCACTTCCCCCCTTCTTCAGAATAGCACTCCCTGCTTGAACAGCAGCTTTCACCCCAGCCACTGATGCCTCAGCCAACACATCGGGTATGGCCCATGCGCCGCCATGCACCACCAGCACAGCCTTCATCATTACGTTTCCGCAGATAAACAAACAAACAGCTCGCACTGTCAGGGGAGAGGAGAAATTACTGCCAGGTCCCACTTTCCCATGCGTTGCCCTTGGACTGCAATGTGCCATGTAACATGGCCTATTATTCAGACGAGCTCTGACAGAATTCTTGCAGCTCGGCTCAGTGGAACGGATTGTTTACAGGAAGTTGGCTGTCAGCCCCGCTGTCATGTTTATGCTTGATCCATTATTATGAGGGCCTGTTCCATTTGCCCTGCCTGGTACACTCTCTATCCAGACTTTTTTTTTAATAATCAGAATTACGGCCTCTCTTGCAGTAACAAAATACATTGACATTTCACTGTGCTCTATCACTTCAGCACAGTCAATGTGGAAAGCACTGATTATAAAAATGAACGTTCTCATACTGTCAAGTTCATGCTGCTCCCATTTGACCAAAGCTTTAAGGCTGTCATTCTGTATATATAGCATTTGTTTATGTTAATCTTCTGGCATCCATTATTTTCAAGTTGTGACCAGTGTAATTTATGGAAGCTGACTGTCAAATCCCTTGTTCTCGTTGAAATGAATGATAGTGATATACACTAGGCCTACTTTTGATGGATTGTTTTTGAGGTCCTTGGAAATGCAGTGTTACACTTTGTGTAGTAATACAGTAGGCTGTGTAACTTTTTAACATTTTTAAATGCCTCTTCTATTGTTTGAATGCACACAATATTTTGCATATAGCAATAATTTGTAGCTCTAATTTTTATTTCAGAGCTACTAGTTCCTTGGTGTACAACCAGCTACTGTAGAGTCATCTGTGGTGACTTAATGTACCACCGTGGCCCAGGTTCGTTTTCCTGACCAGGGACCTGACCCCTGTCACTGGGATGTTGCTCAAGCCGGTGCACCCTTTGTGCTGCACCCAAGCCTGGATCATTTCGGAGGATTGCATCAGAAAGGGTAACTGGTGTGGAACCCGTGCCACATCAAAAATGCCAGCCTAGTTCCCTGGTGAACCTGTGGTTCCCCAACCAAAAATGGGGAGCAGCCAAAAGAAGAAAGGATGTCAATCTAACACAACGAGTGGCTCATGTTTCACTCTGACAGGACTGTCACTGATAGTCTGCATGAATCAACAGTCTGACCAGGAAAGAAATCTTCCCCAGGCACAATTCTTCATACCATATGCAGTTTTCTCACAATAAATTTTGGTATTAATATCGGTTTCACAAAAATCCATAGTAATCTGCTTAACGACTTCTTAGTAGGTAATAATCTGATGGGGTTGCCAAAAAACGTATACTGATGCCTATTTATTTTCAAAAGTAATGGAGATTTGGCCGGATTTATCCAAGGCAACCTAAAAATCAGGGCAAATGCAAGACAGGTACAGTGAATTGAAGGTTTTGTATATATATATGTATACAGTGATACATGTTATCTTTAATATATATACATATATATATAGCTATATAGCTTTTTTTCTGATTAGCTTCACTAACAAGTGCTCTTCTTATGGTCACACAGCTGTTTAGTTCCAGCCCCTTGAGTTTTCACCACATTGTGTGTGTGTGTGTGTGTGTGTGTGTGTATGGAAATGCTCTTACTTTCACTATTAAACATACTGCACAGTGTATATTGTATTTTTTTTTACCATGCAAAAACAGGTGCAAGAGTGATGTCCATTCATGATCTTTTTCAAATCTTTAGTTGCTTTCTTTGCATGAAGCAGCCTAATAATTTGACCCTTCAGAAAGATTAATGTATGTAGTAGTCTTTAATTAAACTCAAATTTAACACCAAAGTTTCTTTAATAATAATAATCATTAAAAAAAAATCTCCAGGCGGTCTCCCTACTGAACACACTGCTGCTATTCACGCTTCATTGTTCCACGTCTATTAAGCTTTTAAGTACAGCATTTTACACCCCTTCAGTAGTTTCCATTATAAAGCCACAAGGTTATTGCCATTTTCTTCACGGAACTGTAGTGACTTACATTAGACTTCTGCAAGGCTCACAAAGTGTGTGATTATCTCAGCAAAAAGGGTACTTACTTACACTCAAAACGAGGCCAACAGTGAATCAAATGTAGCTCTTAATTTCTTTTATGCGCAAGCGGTAAAATTAGCTTAGCAATAATCTAACTGTAAGTTTAAAGCTGTACGAGGGAGCAGCCGGGTAACTTAGAAAACAGCGCTCCAGGCCCCGCCCATTTCCGGACTTTCCACCAATCACAATGCAGCGAGTTGTATAACATATATACTGTGCATCTACAGTACATACAGTATATACTGTACAGTACAAGATTCAGATCTAAAAACTGAATTATATAATCAACTATCCAGGATTAATAGGACAAAATAAGAAATAGAGGGTATACAATGTAAGTAATATTAACAGAAATTATGTATATGTGTATATATGTGTGTGTGTGTGTGTGTGTGTGTGTGTGTGAATTCCTGGCAAGGATTTGAGAGCATGGCTGTCGGGATTGTGCTCATTGAGTCTCAAGCGTGCAAGACGTCAGGCAGTGATGTTTAGCGAGAAAGCATTATGCAGAGTTGGAACTCCAGTTCAGTTCAAGGTGTTTAATGAGGTTTAATTTAGGGTTCTGTGCAGAACACTTAGGTTCTTATGAACATAATATGACAAATCATGTCTTTATGCACATCTCAGTTTGTGTACAGGGTCATGGTCATGCTGAGTTTTTAGATCCAGTGAAAGAAAATCATCAAAAGTGATTCTAAGTGAATGTATGCTTGCAACTTCGTGGCAACAGTTTGGCGAAGGCCACAAATGGGTTTTATGGTTGGCTGTCCACATACAGTGGCCATATAGTGTAGCTTCCAGTCAACTTCAGGATGATTGGCATGATTCAATTCTGTCACTGCCTTTAAGAAAATGTGAGGTTGGATCATATTTTAAAATTCATCCATAACTATAACTTTTTTTGTTCCTTTCAAAAACTGGTAGATTAAGGTGGTGGCATGGTGCTGCAGCATAACTTTATAGCCTCATAGTGGCAGAGGGGTCCAGTTTGATTCATGTTGATGTCAGTGTGGGTTTTCTCTAGTGTCTTTGGTTTCCTTCCACCTCACAAAAACAAGTTCTGCATCATGTTTGGCCAAAAAAAGAGGACTATATACAACTAAATAATGTATACGGTATACTGTATGTCAGACATGTCGGTGAATTGTTGAATCTTTGGAGTTGTTTTGTGGCGCTTAGTTGAGGGCTCATAAAGTACATTGTTGTTTATATCTCGGACCTGGCTGTCAATGCTGAGATGTTCAAACTTGTCTGTAGATGTATCTTTCAGCAGGATCAAAGTAGAAATTATTATTTTAAAAAGGTAATTTCAGTCTTTATATATCAAGGCAAAACAATTGGTCAGGTCACATGCATAAACCTTGGGACATAAAGTACACAAGATTATTAATTATTAGTAAAATACTGTTGATCTAGTGACTTTGTATTGTTATTCTTTCTATGAATTATCAAATAATTATGAGGGAACCTATGATTAGCTGTTTTTAGAAATAAAATAAACATGTCATGAAGTAATATATTTTATATTCCATATTATGTCTGTATAGTCAATTATCATCACAAAATATTGTTATAACATTGAGATATCCCTATAGGAGCAGGTCTAATGTGCCAAAAGGCATGTTTCTCAAATTTTGATTCCACTTTTTTGAGAAAAAAAAAAGTTTTGAGAAATTTTAATAATTTAGAATATAATGTTCATATTCAGGTTAGTTACTTTTGCATATGCAAGATTGTTTAAAACTTTGGTTGGTGTGCATGATTTTCTTTTACATTCTCTTTCACACTAACCTTTTCACGTGCAAACCACTTTGATTAACTGTGTCTCCAAACAAGACACTTTTTGGAGTGAAAGGAAAGTGCAAGTAGAGCAAGTAAAGTAAAGTAATTAAGCATCCCAGGAACAGTCACTAAGTCAGTCTCAGTGGAGAGATGAATTACAGCATTGTGTTCCTTGTTCATTGGTTGGAATATTCTATGTGCATTTAAGCAGAACCTACGCTTTGGTAGTTTTATTTAGATGGTGGTTTTAGACTAAGACATTTGGTAACACAAGCTTCTATTTTTTTTCCTGAACAAAAAAAGCTAACTCATTTTCTCTGCAGATCTGGAAAACTAGGACCTGAACCTCCCAGTGACTTGCTGTATCCTAACACCAGGGTGATGTATGGAGGGCTCTGCTCCATGATATATTGGAAAGTATATGCAGTATGATGTATTGCTCTGCTTTCACTGACTCATTTGCACACTAGTACCATTTGTCCAACTGGATCAATGGCGCCTATTCCAACAACTTCTTGTATGTTGAGCATTTGTGGCAATTTAAATTTATTGGACCCCCAGCTCTCTCCGCAATGCAGGGAGAAAAATGGGCAGTAACAGTGAATAGCTGATTTCCCATTGATTCAAGCAGAAAATAGTACTAGCATTGAAAATAACATCTCTCTCTCTCTCTCTCTCTCTCTCTCTCTCTTTCTCTCTCTGTCTCTCTATATAAGGTCATGATCTATTATTACACTACCAGGAAAAGAAATCCAGTATTGTCCTTGAATGTAGTAATTAATTTCGAACTTGCGTCCAAATCTTTCATTTATATCTTAATGACTTCATTGAACTCATACACGTTGAACATACAATGTGATGGTTGGAAATATAAGTGAAACACTAAGCTTCAAGCATCACTAAAACGCAAACAGTAGTCGGGTGTTAGCAAATCTTGAGTCCAGTCAATGAAATGAAAATGGAGATGTAGTAAGAGCTTGCTCAACTTATAGAAACACTCAATATCAGCGGGCTATTCGCAAGCAGCATCAGCTGATGCCTTGCAACAAAAGAGATTTCAGAAGACCTTTAATCAACAGTTATTGATTTGCAGGTTTATAAAGGCACCCAACAGAGTAATGTCAGGGTGGCTAACTACAAGCTGAAGCTTGGAAGAAGATGATGCGGATGCAGTAGAACAATGAGCATAAACATGGAAGTAATTTCACTTCTACAAAATGTCTTGGGAAACACAATATCTGCCTTTTTGGGTGGCCCCATCAGAGCCCAGTCCTCAACCTAGTAGAGATGCTGTGGAATGAGTGAGCTGTTCGCACCAGACACCTTTATGAAGCAGTTCTGACGGAAAGAATGGTTCAAAATTCAGGTCTAATCCACAGTGCTTGCTTGAGGTTATTGCTGCCAGTGACGGTTCAACCAAACATTAAAACACAGTTTATACTGTGATTAGAAAGATTGCATTCGTATTGCATACTGCAAATAAATTTACAGCTCTATTGGTACCTCTAAATACTGCTTAAAGTTTGTAGCTTTAAAAACATATTGAATGTGCTATACAAGAACACTTTGTTAGCATGGTTTGATAAAGCACTTTGTTTTGTTTTTTTTCATTATGGAAATTTTAAACATTAAGTAGTTTACTAGAAATTACACGGAAATAAAGAAATCTAATTTGTTTCCTTGCCTCTAGACATAATTGCTTTTTTAAGCATGAACAAAATACCTGAAGCAATCTGGCTCCCTCCATTTAAACAGCATCATGAATAAACTGCCGAATTGTGACATCTAATTTGTCAATTGTGGGCTGATTAATTAATTAATTTAGCACTTGGAAAATATGCATCTCACAAAATGCATGGGCTAAAAAATGGGTACGTTTTATTTGCTTTTGGTATATCTATGCTCATAACCTTAAGCTAACCAGCATAAATCTGACCTCCAAATCGGAAGCCAGATGATCCTCTATGGCTCAATTTGTTGAAACCCCAGAGAAACCGCTTTGTTCATTCTATTTGTGCGTTCTTCTACCCCCCCCGTGTGATCAAACTCAACAAGCAAATTATTTACTCGGTTCTTTGAGTCCTCAATAGGCAACACACCTATCAGTGTAACATATATATAGCTAAAGGGCAATGCAACAACAAAAGAATTAAAATTAATTTTGCGTGGAAAATCATTCTCAGGAAAATGAGGTCAGCTGTAATAACTGCTGATATTCAAACCCACAACAGCTCCAGGAAAAGGAATTTCTTTTACCACAGGCAGTGATTAAACTTTCTTCTACCGCTTAGCTCTCTGTGGAGATAATTGTGGGTGACAGAGTAGGCCACAGTAAGGCAGAGAAGGTTGCATAGACAGTGTAGGCCAGGAGTAAAGGTGGGATTTATCCGAACATGACTTCACAGGTCACAGATCACAGCAGCATTAATTTAGATCTTCAGTTCTAGTATGGACAAAGTCAATGTATTATAACAGTATAACAGTGTGTTGGCTAAAAACACAAAATAATTAGCTGGAATATTTTGAACTCATGGATTAAAAACTACGGACTACTGTACAGTTAAAGTAGAAGGTGCTTCTACAGAAAAATATACTAAGAAATGAGCATTGCTTTTGATATGGGTTATATACTGTACAGTATAACATGATGGGTTGATTGATTATTTGCATGAATGAGATGTTTCTCTTGGTAGTCAGTAAGTTTATACATTACATTACATATCAGAAAAAGAGGATTCTTCTAGAGCAGATTATTTAAGGTTATCTGCAAAGTAATAGTGTGCTGTCATGTTTTGATTCAGCTATACAGTACTTGAATTGAAGACTGGAGGAAGATGGCACATTTGATAATACTGTATTTCAAGATATCTGCTAGATGGCACCCCTAATCGATCTGTTTGCAAGCGTGTCTCCCGCCAAATGGACTTGGATAAGATAAGTGGTTGTTTCTAATAAATTGTGAAAATTACAGGCAAAAGTGTCTAATGCACAGAAAATGGAAATCTCGAAGTGTGCGGGTAGCATGCTTTCTGAGGAATAGCACAGATTTTTGCGATGTTTCTAACCAGTATTGCTTTGCCGTTGTGTGGTTACAGTATATAACATTTAGGCATTTGGCAGATGTCCTTATTCCGAGCATCTTATATTTTGATCTCATTATATATTGGAGCAGTTTTGGGTTAAGGGCCTCGCTCAAAGGTCCAGCAGGTGTGACTTGGTGGTTGTGGGATTTGAACCTGGAACCTTCCGAAACACAGTCCAATGCCTTAACCACAGAGCTACCTGACCCCTATCAAGCAATATACCTGTGTGTTTTTTTTTGTTGTTGTTGCTTTTTTTAACGTAAGTGACCCACAATACTGGGGTTAGATAAGATACTTTAACCCTAAACCTTTCAAATGAACCCAAGCAATACTTAAACACTCTACCTCTTTAATTGAAACAATTCTATTTACAATTACCTATATTTGTAAATTAGCTATATTTTGTAAAATTGTAAGTTTATAATTACAACATTATAATTATTTCATTGATTTACAGTATTTGAAAAACTGCAAGTCGAGTCGAAAAGCAAGAAATTGGCTGTAGCTGATCAAATTGCATCCAAAGTTAAACCTCCGAAGCCATAGCCTTTATGGTTGTGTGACATTATGTGCTAAGTGTGGCACTTGACATTTTCCCCCATCAGGGAAGATGGCAGTTTTGATATGGTGTATTCAATGACTGAAACTTACATTCATTATACATTTAGCTGAATGACATTATTTGGTTAAGTAAATAAAAGCCTGGGCTTGAATTTGACTAAATTTTGTGTTTGTAATATGGTGCTGTTGGCATTGGAGATGTTAAATTTCATTCCTAGGTAACAAGCAAACATCTTGCACCACTTTGCAAAGTACATTTTATATTTAATTCTATACATAACCTTTGGAGTTATATACTGAATAATGTATAATATGAATAATTGCATTCCATGTATTAGCAGTTTAAAATATTTTAAAATTATATTTTATAGTAGTTAATTAATCTTTACTAACCACTTAATTCAGATCAAGGATATGGAGGATCCAAAGCCTATTCTGGATCGGGCACAATGCACAAATCATTCTCAGCTTGATAAAACTTAGAGCACATAGTGTTATATTATGTTTGTCACGGCTGTAAGGAAATCGGTATATATAGAGGAAAGCCATGGGGAAATGTGGTGAATTCATAAAAGATTGCACAGACTAGAACTGCAGATACCACTGATAATGCAGAGATCAGTTTATCAGATGGTATAGATGAGCATTTTATCCATTAATCTAGTCCCAGACACTACTGTCAAGTTTATTTCCATACCACATCCTCTGGTTTTAAATGAAGAGCTTCACTGGTGCATCTGCAGTACAGAAACAGATGGTGTGAGCATACCTTTTTGTAGAGAGTTCTCTCCTATCATCTTCAATGAGTGCAACTGTGATATCAAATTTGATGTGTGATCATATCACTTCTTCTCCTTCTTTCTTTGCTTCAGATTTTGGTGTTCGCACCTCTGAGCTGCATTTAACAGCATCAGTGCAACTCGATCTCTTCCGGCATGCCGTGATCATCATCATCATCATCATCATCATCAGTTTCGTCTGATTTCTTACATTATTTGCAAGTGCTAAGCCAAGCCTTTGAGCAATTTAATCATTGCAGGGTCATGTTCTGATTTCTCAGAGGGTCATCTTTACCTTGAGGCAGAACATGAGCTCTCATGCAGATGTGTAATTTGGGATGCAGCACAGATAAGTGCCTTATGTGGTTTGGGGAAATCCACACTAATTTTTGTACATTTGCCAGTATTAATAATGAACAACTATGGATTTATTATCAACGCTGCTGTCTGAAATGATGAAACCATGAAATGAAAAGCTGTCAGCTTCGGGATGATCACCTCTACACTTTCACGTATATTCTCAGTGGCGGGACAGATGTTCAGTAGAGGAAGTACAAAGGTATTGTACTGTATTAACCTATTAATACTACAGTATCACCGCAATGCTGAGTGGGGCACAGAACATTTTATTAAAAGAAGACACAGCAAAAAATGAGGAAATAAAGAAAACCCTGCAGTATGAAACTGTAGGTTAATGAGACTTCAGGGTTTTAGACTAAGGGCCTTTAGTTCCCAAAGTGAGCAGGCTTTAATATCCTTTTCCCCATCTTCACTGCTCTCGCTGTCCCATACAGTACATATACTGTTTAATAATTCACACAGAGAGCCATTGCCTTCCTTATCCTGGGTCTCAGCTTAAATAACAAATCCAACACATCTATACCGGGCACATTCACATTCCTTTTACCCTGCGAGGGGATCACAGCAACCTCAGGATTTAGGACATCTATTACTTCTGTGCTTCGGCATATACAGTACGGTACAGGAAACTATTGGATACATGCATAACCTGAATATGTTTCTGTAACATATCATTGATAAACATTCATCAGAATCCATCTATCACAATACTTTTTATGTTAGCACCTAAGGATTATTATTTTTGTTTTGTTTGTTTGTTTGTTTTTTGCATTACTGTACTTTTAATGACACTATACACCAATCAATCCCAACAATAAAAAAATAACATAAAGCCCATTATTGTGTACAGCATATAGGTTCCTCTTTAAGTTGCAAGGTGGACGTCAATGGATCAGACTTGTTTGTCCAGCACATCCCACGGATGCTCAGTCAGATTGAGATCTGGAGAATTTGAAGGGATCAACAACCTTGAACTCTCTGTGTGTTCATGGCAGACTGTCATGCACTGAGTATTCTGATATCTATCTATTGTGGCCAGAATTATTGGACGGATCGGACTCGACCTTTCACCCATAGGAATAAACAAGTCTTGTTTGTTCATGATCCTGTCACCAGTTTACTGGTATGTAATTGAGAATCAATGTTATTCAATTCTCCTGGCAGTGGTGTTAGTGTTATGGCTGATTGGTGTATTTCACATTTACATTGGTAGTACAGTATTGACCTGTTGTAATTAGTAGCACTTTTAATCCATGTTTAATACTATTTCACATTTTGTATTGTATTTTTTTACTTCTTTTTGGCACTGCTACTGTATTAATTCATGCATTACGATTTTCCTATTACACTATGTCATTTTATATGCTTTTTGCTTCTTTTTTTCTTTCTTTCTTTTTTTCTACATCACACCATAAAACATTCCTACACCTACTACCACCACCACCACTACTTTTACTTCTACTATTACTAATGATAATGATTCTACACCAACACCTATGTCTAACTCTAACAACGTTCATGCACTGCTTTATGCTGGACAGAGCCTATACCTGGGCACGGAAAAATTCACCCTTAATAGAAGGCCAGTCTATCACAATGCACCACGCACGCACACATTCACAAACTCAATCACAGCTACAGTAGGGGCAAATTAGCAGGGCAGTTATATGACCTGTATTGTCATTTTTATAGTATTATACTCAGATTTAATTATGGGACTATTGGGTCTTCATGAAAAGATTTTTAAAAATATGATCCACACACACACACACACACACACACACACACACACACACACACACACTACTCTGCACCACTTAACAATGCTTACAGTGCTTGTAATCATGATTTTTTTTCATGAGCTTGCTCTAAGACACAAAGTCAATTTAGTCTGACCAGCATTAGATCTTCTGACCATTAGATAACTATATCTAACAGATGGTGTGGCTACAGCATCATTCATTACCTTCACGAATTCTCAGCCAAGAACTGATCTGGCATTACAAATGGTAATGCCTTCCTTAGTATTTGATATATTTGATTAATTCAGAATTAATTGTGAGCTGGAATTTTTAAAGGCTTCTGGCAGAACTCTTACTGCTGTAATACCTACAGTATAAACTCTTTTATTTGTTGGACAGAAATTTAATTGTGTATTTAACGAATGTTTTCATTTACATTAATTAAGTTTTTTTTTTTGTCAGAATGCTACAGTTTTCTTCAAATGATGGGAATTAGACATTTTTTTTTGCATCATTCTATTAGACTAGCACAAAAAAATAACTTTAACTAAGTAGTCATAGTCCTGTGTCTATCCTGCAGTTTTACTGATGCCCACTAGAGAGCTCTAAAAATCAATTGAACCAAATAGCACAGGAGAGCAAATTATTTTTAAGCAATGTGTAAAAGATGATTTTGAAACACCTTCTACTTTTATATAATAATAATATATCACTGAGAACTGTCATGATGTAAAAGAGTGAACACACACACACACACACACACACACACACATACATGCTCATTCACACACTACAGGCAATTTACTTATTTTACTTATTACACATTACACGCCTGGTTTCCACCTGCAGGCTGTGTTTGGAAATAATAAGATATGCGCAGAATTCACTGTAAAATATAATCTTGTTTAGGAACAAATTTAGATCTTGGTAAAAAAAAAATGCTAGAGTTCTGACTGCACAGGGCAACTTTTCACATCCCAACCTTTACTAACCCATATTATTATTATTATTATTATTATTATTATTATTAAGGTTTGATTTCCATCATGGGTCTGTGTGCATGAAGTTTGCCCCATGCTTTTTGGGTGTCCTCTGGGTACTCCGGTTTCCTCCCACAGTCCAAAGACGTGCAGATTAGGTTAATTGGTGTTCCCAAATTGCCTGTAGTGTGTGTGTGTGTGTGCCCTGAGATAGATTGACTCCCTTCCAGGGTGTACTGTACTTCACCTCTTGCCCTAAGTCTCCTGGAAAAAGCTCCAGGTCCCTGCAACCCTGTATATAGGATTAAGCGGTATAGACGATGAGTGAGAGATTGAGAGTGAGTGAGAAAGGCCTCACTCACTAAACCATTCTAATACATTCAGAATCACATTTTTTTAAAAATCTTCAAGATTCTTTGTATTTTCAAAATGATTTCTGGGTCTGAGTCATATTTCTGTTTACCACATCTTTCAAACTTTAATTAAACTCGAGTCTGGTAAACAGTCTTATAGGATTAAAAGGACACAAAATAAAGAAGCAGGCTTTATGCTGCATTCTGAAAGGGAGAGACTTTATCTAAGACACACTGCTCTCTTTATATGCTGCTAATTCAGGCATCTGCGTCTTGGGGGAGTACAGTATACTATTTTGAAGTGCTTCATCATCATGTTAATACTATGCATTATATATAAAATTTTCATTATAGACATTATTCGTCATCCATATGTACATGATCACAACCTATTCACCAATAGTCCCTAATTAACTGTGATTATAAATTTAGATCTAACCAGAGGGCATACTGAAAAAAAGCATGACATCATTTTTATTTGTAAAAGCTGCTGATTTAAATGATGCCTGAATCTAAAAAGACACCAGAGACACATAATTAATTTTCAAACTGAGGCATCAGTATCAGTTTAACCCAAACTGATCAGGTAATATTTTTTGATATTATAAAAAAAAAAGAAAAGAAAAGAAAAGAAAAAGAAAAAAAGAGAATATTTTTCACCATCTTCCTCACTATGCTCACTATGTGGTCTACAACATAAAACTGCACAAATTACACTGTTGACTAATTATGTAATGATTAAACAGAACTGTCACTAATTAGGTAATGCTCATGTGATATTAATGCCTATGCCTGTTCTATGCTATTTGTCATGCATTGATGATGGTCTAGTCAGAGGAGTTCCATACGCACTTTGTTGTATTTGATATTTGAATGCATTTTTCCCTCCACATTTTCGAGCACGAGTTGCTGCCAGTGTGCGAAAGTGATAACCATTTGCTCTCAACCTGAGAAGCATTAAGCATTTATCAAGTACACTGCAAGTGTGTGATTTTACACAGCTTCTTACCTCTTACCTCTCACATTCTCCATTTATTCATAAATCAATATATGAGCTCTAATCTCATTTGTGTATCTTTTTTTTTTCTCCCCCAGACACACTCTTCAACCGGAACTGTAAAGTACATAACCCTATTAAGTTACACGGACTTCTCAGCACATTTTCACCTCATGAATAAGATGCTCAGGATCCTTTTGAAAGTTCTGTGGTTCATTTTAAGAATTAAAGCACAAGGCAAAATGTATGAATATAATTATTGGGAGGTTAAAGCCAGGGTTTTTTCAGAGCTATTAAGGTCAGCATGTAAAATAATGTAAATTAGTCTAAGATGGACAGAGCGTAATCAATAGAGTATGACTAACAGCAGAATAACGTAGAAGATGGATCATAAATTTAAATGAGCTCTCAGAGCAAAAAGCCAAACCTTTTTTTTCCCTCATTTGCGCAACAGCTAGATTTAACTGGCAGAGATTACTTCTGGTTTAGTGCATATTTATGGCATTATTATTTTTTACTGACAGTAAAGTGGAAATAAAGTTTCACTATCAAGCCCATGGTGAAGGAATCAGCTAAGCTAAAATAGTGTTGATAACATCAGAGTTTATCATGCAAAATTACAGGATTATGTTCACATTTTCTAACTTGGATATATACTTTATACTTTCAATCTTAAAGTGTGCTGCTCAAAAAAGCAGAAAAATACAATGTCACTATATCACCATAGATCAGCCATATCATTACAACACAAAACATTATGCCCAGTACTTTGTAGGTTCCCGGTGGCTTAGTGGGTAGTGCTGTTGTCTTGCACCTCCCATCTGTGTGTAGAGTTTGCATGTTCTCCCTGTGCTTGGTGGGTTTCCTCAAGGTTTCCTCCCACAGTCAAAAGACATGCAGATTAGGCTAATTGGTATTCCCGAATTGTATGTAATGTGTATGTGTATGGATATGTGGTATAGATAAATGAATGATAAATGTTTAGTTTCCCCTTGTGCCATCTGGGCAGCTCTGGCCCCACGGGGCATGACTTGACAAGACCTTTTGGGGTGTACTGTAGTATCTGGCACCATGATGTTGGCAGTGGATCCTTTGGGAGCTGTGAGCTGTGGGGCGGGTTCTCCATGTATCAGACTTGTTTGTCTGGTGCATTCCTTGAGTACTTGATTGGATTGGGATCTGGGGAGTTTGGGGTGTGGATCGGCAGCCTTGAGCTCTTTGCTTGGTGAGTCCCACTTTGCAGGATGTAGAGAACTGGGTATTCTTTTTTTGGTGATTTTTGCTCTGATCTGAGTATATTGTACAGTAAAGTGGTGTTGAATTAAAACTGGGTTTAGTGTGTGTGACTGTGCATTATAATGTCTGTCACTGGGTATACAGATATTTGACAACAACATCGTAATTAATTCAGTCATTAATTAGCCAGGCTTGTCTTTTCCATCTTCCTTGAATCGCTTTCCCTCCCCTCCTCATATTTGCGTGTATGTGTGTTCCATGTTTTCCCTCTATAGACTGACTGTCACACATGCCTAATCAATTTTGGCAAACTGAGGCAACACAACAAAGAAACTGATTAGTATTCATGGACACAACAAATCGAGCTGACCTTGTACCCTGCTATGAATATGGAACACGTGTCTTCCTTAAGACAGATCACTTGTTCAATTGCTTACCTTTGTTTCTTTTCCCTACACACGATTGGACTGCTATCACTGTTAAGTCGTTAGAAAACTCTTTTAGCTCTTATTTAAAACAAACTTTTCAATTCTGTGTGCTTTCTTCAATTAAAACTGTACAACAGTAAAATTCATTCATCTTCAGTAATTAGTTGATTAAAACGGAGGTAAATATCCTGAGCTTATCCTGGGAAGAACTGGGTCAAAGTGGATGGGTAACACTGGATTCCACCTTGTATGGACACATTTATACACACAATCAGTCAAAAATAGGGCATGGGAGGAAACAAGAAACAGTTGTTACTGTTTACTTACAGTCTTACTACAGTCCTACATTTTAGAGTAAACATTTAAAGGTATACTACATTAACTTGCCTAAACACACTAACAATACATACCAATCATACACAAGGAGTACATCGCACGAGATACAAGGAAATGTACAGTTGAGTACCTTTGTTTCTGAGAGTATAGTTAATGACTACAGTGACTAGAAGTTTGGAATATAAATGTAGGTAACAAACCTATTAGCCTGAAAATAAACCGTACTACATCCAGGGGCGCAGTTACTACTGTTGCCCAGGGTTAGGCACTACCCTCATTCTTGTTTACACAACTCTCAGGACCATTTGGTTTCCCACGGTCTTTTCATGGCTCCTGTCTAAATACAGCCATGGCCAAAACTAGAAACAAATATAAATTTTCCCAAAGTCTGCTTCTTCAGTGTTTCACAAAGTCTATTGCTTCCTCTTTTTCTCAGACATGGATACTATGGTATACTAAAGTATCATTACAAGCATTTCACAAGCGTCAAAGGCTTTCATAGACAATTAAATTAAGTTTATGAAAGAGTCAATATCTGCATTATTTCAAGACTTCTGCAATTCGCCCTGGCATGCTGTCAATCAACTACTGCTGGCAGCCCATTCTTGCATAAGCAGTGCTTAGAATTAGTCAGACTTTCTGGGTTTTTGTTTGTCCACCCACCTTCTGAGGATTAATCACAAGTTCTCAATGGGATTAAGGTCTAGGCAGTTTCCTGGCCATGGAAACAAAATTTAAATCTCACCTTTGCCTTATGACAAGGAGCTCCATCACCCTGTAAAAAAAAACACTGTTTGTCAGCAAACTGGGGGAAGTTGTTCTTGGATGATCTTTTTGTACCATTGCTGTTTTTGTATCATTCATGGCTGTGTTCTTAGGCAAAATTGTGAGTGAGCCCTTCGCTGAGAAGCAACCCCACACACCAATGGTCTCACTGATGGTAGTGCTCACCTTTTTTTTTTTTTTCTCAGGACAAGTTTTTCTTCCAGATTCCCCAAACAATCGGAAAGGGGATGCAATTAAATTAAATGAAATTTCATTTGTACAACAATTTAACAATTGTCGTTGTCACAAAGCAGCTTCACACAACCAAAGAAACTACGGAAGTTTATATGATATGTAAATTTGTATGAGTCAAAATGGTCAGATTGTCCCTGATGAGCAAGCCGAGGGTGACAGTGGCAAGGAAAAACTCCCTGAGATGGCAATAGGAAGAAACCTTGACAGGAACCGGACTCAACAGGGAACCCATCCTCATTTGGGTGAAACAGAAAGCAGGAATTGATCTGCATTCAAACTGTGTGTTCGGTGGCAGGCAGTTCAGTATAAAAGTTGATGGTAATATCGATTTATCAGAGAAAATTACTTTACCCTGGTCCAAGGTGAGCGCTACCATTAGTCCTGTGGTAATGCCATTTTCATTTCATTTAAAACTTGTGAAATGCTTGTAATTATAATTCAGTATACTACAGGAACATCTGACAAAAATATCTAAAAACACTGAAGCATCAGACTTCGTGAAAATGAATATTTATGTCATTCTCAAAACTTTTGGCCACGGCTGTACAAAGGGCTGAGGGTTATTAAACTACAGGCTCGTGAACAGAAGATGAGATAGCCCGATCCCAAATAGCTTCCTGACACCATTAAGTGCACTACGGAGGGTAGGAAGGGTTTATTTACAACCCTTACGCCGTGCACTTGTATAAAGGAATTAAGTATCTGTTTGGAGCGGTTCAGCAGCGCCTGCTGGGGGGACTGTTGCCAGGTGTCAGTTGTGTCCTCCGAGGCAGCCAATCGGACGCGGCGGGGGGCGTGGTTAGAGCGCAGACTCTCCGGCGGAGGAGGGAGGATCGTCCGCGGCGTCTCGCGTTTAAACCGAGCGCGAGGACATGGGTGCGCAGCTGTGAATTCGCCTTTTCGCACGTCGTTCATCGAGCTCGCGCGCGCATCTCGACTACCAGCATCAGTCGCCGCAAGTCGTTAGTCCTCAGCACTTGGGTGTCGTCTTCCCTGCACTTTGGCGCGTTCGGGACTGAGGAAACAAAACACGATGGACCAGGACAAGTACCTGCCCGAGCTGCTGGCTGAGAAGGAAAGCTTGGATCCGTCGTTCGTGCACGCGATGCGCCTTCTGGCTGAAGGTAACGATCATGTTCTCCTCCTCCTCCTCCTCCGCTCACTGTGTGCATTAAGCTGTCAGCGATGCAATACTTGCAGTTGATCATTCATTTGTTCACGAGAGTGTTATTGATTATATCATCATCTTATAAGCGATCCTGCGTTTTGAGCCCCAGCTGAGGGAGTCGTGTCCGGGTGCAAGTGCCTTCCCCTCCATTAGAAGTCAGGGAGCTGGTCCTCAGGTGTGGAAACACTGGATGTCTCAAGTGTAGAGATGTAGATCTGTTTAGATTTTGTCTACAGGTTGTGTCCCTCTTTGACCTTTTGTGTGTGTGTGTGTGTGTGTGTGTGTGTGAGTGTGTGTGTGTGTGGCTGTGTGTGCATTGTTCAAGCTGTTCAGAGTGTCACCCTGACTGACCCAGAGACGCATCAGATCCGATTCTTCCTTCAGCAGAGATCACAGAGTAAGCAAATGTAAAGGAAATTGAGTTTTCATAGGGGACACCCTGGCTCACGGGCTCGCATGGTTTGCTCGCACCCCAGGGTCGGGGGATCGAATCTCGTCTCGTATCAGTGTACATGGAGTTTGCATTTTCTCCCTGTGCACAGAGTGTTTGCTTCTACAATCCTATGGCAGATGATGTTGGTCGATGTATTTTTTTTCAGCTTGCATGTGAGTGAGTGTGTGAGATCTGTGCCCTGCATTGACTTGTGCCCTGAACTTCCTGAGATAGGCTCCAGGCCTCACACATCCCTACACAGGATAAGCGGTATAGAAAAATGAATGAATGTATTTGCATATTTTCCTTTTCACAGCTCAGCTGATGCATTTGTTATGCATATTGTACTTCTCCAGGTAGTATTAACTCTTTTTTTTTTTAGAATCCTCCTGGACTTATATAACACTGTGTAGGTGTGAAATACAAGTCTGGGGATTTCTTCTGAAGAGGAGGTACGTTACAGTACTACCCAGCATTACTCATGTCCTTCTTTTATTCTCGAATGTGAATCATGTAACAGGAGAGGATAGATTTGATCCGTTTCTCTGCTTTGCATACTGTTTATTTACGCTCCTATTTATTATTCATTCAGTCAGAATCATATCTCAACTCAGGAAAATATGCACATTGTTTTGCTTTATTGTTATCTGTGCGAGAAACACTGATAAAACTGCTGCTTTGTTCTAATGCTTCTCTCATTATTGATATATTCCTTGAACTCTCAATTAAGCAATGTTATTCAATTAACATAAGATCTCTGGCTTCGGTAATTAGTGATGATAAATGATATTTTTGGATCCCATTAACACAAAGATCCATTCATATCGCTGATTACTTCTGGCTCTAAAAGGCTTCTAATGCATTGTTATTTCCACAGAAAATAAAGTCAATTCCTTGAAACAGAGAATAATAAGATTACTGTGTACTTACAGGGTAGTGAACTTGTTTTATTATTGCCGTGTTGGTTTACATAAAATTATGATAGGATTTCAACTGCACATCATAACATAATTAGAGCAATTACAAACAATTACAAATAATATAGTGGTGATGTGTCATGTTCATTTTAATCTTTAGGAATGGTGTCATTATGATACCTATTTTTTATTCATTGTAATGACTATACACAATTAACACATTTATTTTCTAAATCTAATGCTTTTATGCATTTACTGTATGTAGACTCATAAATGGTGTTAAATTTTGTGTCACGGTGCCATTCTGTATTATATTGGTTTGATAAAAAATATTGTACATAATTAAACTCCGATGTTACTGTTACAGTCATGAGGTTGATTATTCTCCAATAAATGCACTTTTACTTTTTTATGATAATTTGCAAATGATCACTGCTAACAATTTACTTAGTAAACACCTTATAAGTTTTAGTCATTTCCTGTTATGATGAATGCTGTGACACATTTGCAAAACAAGTTATATTCCTGTTATAGCAGCTGTAAACAGTTGCTCAGTGAAAGATACATATGGTGAAGGACCTAACAAAAAACGTTTTTTTAAATCTATTGATTAAAGTTCAATAACATTTAACCAAGTACATTAATACGATATAAACTTATTACCAGGGAGACTGTTATATGCAATTCAACAGAGCTGTGGTATGGCATTCATGCAATATACATCATATATATATATTTTTTTCTTCTTTTTTTTCTGATAGCGATTTAGAGCTTTAGAGTTAATTTAATGATGCTGCTCTGATATTTGATAAGATAATGGGTGAAAAATCTTCACGTGTGATTTCATTCTGCTTTAGAACCTGTTTCTTATAAATAGTGTTAATCTCCAGGGTCAGGGCATATATATATATATATATATATATATATATATATATATATGTGTGTGTGTGTGTGTGTGTGTGTGTGTGTGTGTGTGCGTTGAGGAGCGCTTCAAAAGACTAAAAGGGAGATCTCAGAAAGCCTGTCTCACCCAGAGGGAGGAACAGCCTCTGTGTCTTGACACACATGACAGCTGGGGATTTTTGCTTCTCTCCAGCAGACAGAGATGATAAATGTGTTTGCTAGTGCGATGCGGCTGAAGTTAAGAGATGTTAATGTGCTGAAAGTCATGCAGCATCGGCCTTGTTTCACACAGTCACTTGAGCTCCGTGACACTGAATATGGAAGATCATTGATCCATTTTTTTATTCTCAGGTTTTTTTTTTTAATCGATGATGAAAGTATATGCTCTAATTTTATTTGGTTTATAGTATGCTATGGGCATGTAAAGAAGAACTGAATGATGATTTATGAAACAATGCATTGTTTAAACTCCTTTATGCCACAAGGCTGTTAAATTTTTACATTTTATTGGCCAGACATTGTTGATGTAATTTAATTAGTGTTTTTATTATACTGTAGGTTTGACAGTATTTTTTTGCAAGGCAAATCAGAGGGGTTATATTAATGCATTTGTTTGAATGTGCTATTGTTTCTATAGTAACAGCTAAATCACGAAGATGGATTAGTTGGACATTTATAATTATAAAAAATAATAAAGTGCAAAATAAATGAAGCCAAAGTATTTTTTAATTAATTAAACACATTATTTAATATATAATTAAAATAATTGTATTATTATTATTATATTTTTTATTATTATTTTATAAAATGCCAGGGGAAAATATATATTTATTTTAAATTAGTTTTTTTACAGCAGTTACAGTTAAGTTATAGTTAAAAAAATATTTTTTACAATCAAAATATTATATTTTAGATGATATCATTTATACATATTAAAATATATATTGTTTCATATACTTATAAAAATATATCCCTGGATTTTTATATGTTATTATCATATAATGAATACATAATAAAATTATGTACAATGTCGTTAAATCGTTAAATGGTAAAAATCGCTCTGCACTGCTTTTTTTTTTTTTTGAACATGACAATCTGCCATTTTTATATTATTACCTTAAAGAGGGAGAGAGTGATGCTGGGTATAGCACAGCTATTTATACCTCCTATTGAAACAAGGAACCAACTTGTTTTCTGGTCATTCCTCAACATTAAACTGTTTAATTTTGATATAATACATTGTTAATATAACATTTAATTTAATAGGAATGTAATAATGAAAAGAATTGTCATGTATAAAATTGTAATTGTTGGCACATCATTGTGGTTTAAGAGGTATTAGAGGTAACAGTCTGGGACGTACTGTTACACCTCACACACCACACTGTCACTGAATTTGCATGTTATATTTAAAGAATAATTGGTCATCTTTTTCAGTAAATAGCTACCAATTAATTTGCATGCTATTAACTGTAATTGGTGGCAAAAAAGACGGTAATCAGTGTCCTTCAACACACAGTATCCATACTCCTATTTGCTTAATTTTAATCAGTGAGGCTATAACAAACAAATGATATTAATAACATTAGTGCTGTTAGTGCATAAAAGCCGGTCAAGGATGTATTCTCAGTGTGTTGATCATCAACATAATAAAGTATATTCCGGGTCCTGTGGGTTAATCGTCATTTGAAGTCCTCAATAATAAGCCATTCCGATGCACCACTGTCTGTATTTCTAAATAAAACAAAATTTTAATATTTTTCAACTAAATATTTGGATAGACATTTAAACATATTGTCCATGCAAGACGTCCAGATCAGTTTCATTGCACCTGCATAGTAGAACTGAAACGCAGGCAAGACTTTACATGCTGCTTGCGTTCGCATCAGATTCGATTCTCCAAGGTACATTTGTGTGAGAAAATTCTATCAGCTCTGTTTTTTCTCCGTGAGAAGCAGCTTGTCTGTAAAGTACTGCATTAAGAGTGAGTTTCTGTCTGTAGAGGAGTCTGAGGATGGATTTTCACAACTGTTCAATTTTAGCACAGAGATGAAAGGAAATGCAAAGGCAGATGAGGTGTCACCTCAAGGACATGAATGGACGAGGATTCATGCACAATATTGCTATCGTGAACACATCAGCGCTAAAGGGTGTGCTGTATTGAGTATACAGTATGTACACACAGATCGGCCATAATAGTAAAACGCAAAACATTAAGCAAAATATTGTATAGGCTGCTCTGGTGCCATCGGGGCAGCTCTGGGCCCTTGGGCATGACTCTACAAGATGTCTGGGGGTGTGTTGTGGTAACTGGCAACGTGACATGTGTAGCTGTGGATCCTTTGGGTGCTGTGGGTTGTGGGTTGGGGCCTCCATTGATCAGGCTTGCTCAGCCAGCTCTGGGAAATTTGGAATCTTTTGCTCCCAACAGGCATAAATGACACTTGGGTGACTATGAAACTGTCATCGGTTTATGACATAATCCATAATCAATGCTCTTCACTTCGCCTAGGGTTAGTGTTGTGCCTGCTCAGTGTATACTGGTTATATGTTTGTTTGGTATTTACAGTATAGATAAGTACTGTATAAATATTTATACAATTACGAGAATAAACTCCATTCAAAATGTAAATTGTGTTAAATGTTAATTAGCGCTACTACTAATTACTGTCAAGGCATTGTTTTGTATGTAATAGGAATGTAAAAGGAACACTTGCATACCCGGTGGTCATTGATGCATGTGCTCATCAGGTGGCAGCGGCACATTGCATCAAATCACCCTTTAATTACCTTGAGGTAATTTTCCTCTCGATCAGCAGAATGGGGGAAAAAGTCTTTAACAACTGCATGGTTGTTGGTGCCAGATGGGCTGGTTTGAGTATGGCTGATTTCCTGGAAATTTCTCTACAAAACAGTCACTAAAATGTACACTGAACAATAGAGATTAAAACGTTTTGTGTTTCCGTTCTTGTCCTCTAGGCTGTAGCATGTTGTTACTGAGAGAGATCAGAGGACAATCACCAGTCTAGACTGAGCCAACAGGAAGTCTATAGTATCACAAATAAGCACTCTTTCCAGCCGTGGTGGCCTGAAAAGCATCTCAGCATCTCAGAATCTAAGGCTTTCATGAACACAGACTCTTTGAAACGAAACAAGCGAAAAGCACGGATCATGGCTCCGGCGTGCGGAGAGAACTCTCTGCCTTGATGGTATTAAAGCAAAAGTGAAATGCTTGGACGAATGCATTAGTGTAATAATTATGAACATACAGAAAAATAAAGGTAGTTCTTCTGAACATTTTAAAAGTCCCGGTTTGACTTGAACATTCCTCCTGGGAGCTTGAACCAATCAGGAAATCTTCATCTAAGAGGAAGAGAGGTGGTAAAAGTGAAAAGTTATAAAGTATAGTACATAAAATATCCAGTGAACAGAACATTTAAGACAAAAGTCCCTAATCGGCCGTGGATGTTGAATATGTTTGATGATGTAATGGCAGCAGTCACACCATGACATTCATTCTTTCTAAAGTTCTAAAGTTGCAGGAGTGTAGATGAGCTCCCTCTCTTCACTCTTCCTCGCACAAGAATGTCAGTAAAGTTGTGTGTTGCTGTTGAAATGTCTGATCTTTTAATTTACTCATGACAAGCAGCTGTTTGATGTTTTATCCATCAAATCAGTGGGGAATGAGGGAGGGTCTCTTAAAAAGGGAAACTGTCTCAGGGTCTTTGTGATGTTTAAGTGTAATATTTACTGTAAGTGTTACTGATGGATGATAAGTGAGAACATAGAAATGTACGTTTTCTGTTCAGAGATGATGGGGTGGGGGGGTACAAAGTTTTGCACTCAAGTCTGGATGCTTTGCTCTGATATTGAAACGTATAAATCGTTACTGGAAACAGCAGTATACTTGATTTCATTTCTTCATTTACTTTAAAAAGGTTAGAACATTTAGACTTTAACATGGCCTTTCTTTTAGTACACGGTCATGAAACAAGGCACCAGATTCATTCTCAAATGCGCCCGATTATACTGTATATAAAATCTTATCAAGAGAAGCTGCCCCTATTGACCTGACCTGAAGCCCCCACCCCCCCGCCTAAGCGGCAGTACGGACAGATATATATTGATTTATACAGGCAATATTTGGACATGGTTGAAAGTGATGCTGAAATGCAGCCTTCTTTACTTGTGTTGTTGAAATAAGACCCCAGAGTAAACAGCTGTTCAGCCGGAGTGCTAACGTTTAGGCAGCGCCTTATTGGTTTGTTTAAATGTCATCTTGAGACACTGGCTCGTTGCCAGCCAACTTTTATTTATCCAACCGTATTACTCAGCCATGTTTTATTTAATACCCCAGAAATTCCCTCTGTGATTGGCAGCTCTGTTAGCAGGGCATGTACCGTGACCAGCACCTTGACCCACATTGAAGTGACTCCAGCCCATTCTCACAGCACTTTGGCTCACCCAGATCTGTCTTCATGTTTTAGGATCAGCAGCTGCGTGCTTTCGTTCCTGATAGCGCTGCGCTCAGAGAGTTAGCGCTGAAATGCAGGGAGAGGAGAGGGAGCTTCAATTAGAACGTATGAACAGAACCAAGCAATAACTAATGACCGGATGAAGAGCAGTAATGACTTCTAACCCCACCCTTGCTTTTACAGTGTTGTAAATTAAATGACTAGCAGATAAGCAGCTTCACATGTGCCATGATTGATTTTTTTTTTTTATGTAAAGCAGGTAAATGATTAAGGCCGGGGATACGGTTCAGTTTATCAGGACCTATTTATGTCTGTAAAATCTGAAGCCACAGGCTTTGCTTATTTAACACCATCCTTATACCTTGGGGAATGAGGTTATGTATCCAGTTACTTCAGGGGAGAGAATATCTTTTTATTATTGATCCAGTAATTTGGAGCAAAAGGTATATTACTGTTTATTCATTCCTTTATCTAATACTGAAATTAATTCTTGCTAGTCCTGTTTTTTGTGATACCTGACTGCGCGATACACTGTGATGGACTGAACTGCCATCCAGGACACATATCCATGTCTTCTCTGTCAGTTACCGGCGACGGATCCAGCATGAGCCTGCGCATGTTATGGCAATGGTTATTGAATCAAAGGAGCAAGGATTGCTAGCAGGAAAACCCTAGCAGGCAGTTAGGTAACCCTAGTCTTGAGCTACCACTCATTTATTTCATACTTTGCTTCCGAAGAGCCAGACGTTCTTGTATTTTTAACTGTAGTCTTCCGAAACACACTGCCGAATGCGGTGAAAGCATACGCCAATAGAAAACCCTACAATGGAGCACTATAAGTTAAGAGTTGGCATCCCTAAAGCCTGGATCTCAACATTATTAAAGCACCTTGACAGAGAAGAGGATATAAAGCTGATCTTTGGAGTGTCCTTCAAAAAGCCTGGAGTTCTATTCCTAGAGAGACTGCTTAAAGAAATTACAAGAAAGCTTACCTAATATAGTTCAGGTCCATAATATTGTCTTTGAAGCGGGTGAGAATTATACAAGCTCTCTTTGTGTTACGCAGTACAGTGTTTCCCACACACAGAGTACCCACTGTATTTCAAAATGTATCTTAAAGAACGATGCCATCAGCGATTAACTGGTAGCGGAAAGTTCCCCCTCGTGCTACCGGTCCTGTATCTGTTTATTCTGATACCACGAGAGCGCTGTACTGAGAGGCAGTAAATGCAGCGGTTGCCAGCTGCCCTAACCTTCAAATGATGAACAGGCTCTTCTTTAAACCCTTAAGACTCAAGCAACATAGCATTGGACAATAAACGTTAAAAAAAAAAAATATATATATATATTTCTCATTTTTTTTGCTTAGTCATGTCTGTATAGTTGGTTGAAATGAAATGAATTTCAATCATCATATTGGCTCGGGTGTGCTGAAGAAAATTATACGTCACTCTATATTGCAGAATCCTGACCCCATATATATTCATTAAAAGATACTAATGCATTAAATGACTAAACCCTCCCCGACAAACCATGCCATCTTTGCACATCCACGAGGGTTTAGTTCTTAATCATTTTTTTTTACTTCGTCTTACTCTGTACATATGGGTAGATGGAGGGATGGAGGGCTTAGTATGTTGGATTTCGGCTCGTTCCGATAGCTACCACGGCAAGTATATTTCGGACCTGTGGGGAAGCACTGCAGTATACGATACTGTATCTACATGTATGTGTGCACAAGTGGCAATAAGTTACTGTTCCTATTGTCTAATTTATGCTGTTAGATTGGAAAACCCCATTATAATAATAACAACATTTAAAATTAAACTTCAGAGTCAGGAAACAATTGCTTATAGAAACAAATATACAATCTTTTTTTTTCTATCAGTGAATTAATGTCTCTTTTGGTTTATGTTTTTAAACATAAAATTCATTAGACTCAGGATCTGTTCCCTCGTTGTGGACAGTTAATCTCTGTGTGTTCAGGTTGCTGCAAGTTAATCCTTAATTTTCATTAAATCCACAAGAAACAAAGCAATTAAATGCATCACTTTCATTATTTTTCAAATATTGCAATACAATTGCAAATTTGAACTCAATTTAAAGTATGTTTTGGTTCAAAAAATTGTAACGCGACATAGCCCATATTAGACTGGTGTGTTTCGTTTTTACCCATATGGTGGGACAAACCGGATTTTTTCCTGCTGTTTGCATTTATATGAAATTTGATTCTCTAAGATACAGTACGTTTAATGGGGGGGAAATGTGCAGTTTTGATGTTTTGTTGAAAAGCAGCTCGTCTGACTGTAGAAGTTACTGCTTGATTATGAGATCAGGTTGTCTGTTCAATCATTTGAGGATACACAAAACCATTAATCAATTTCTCATGTTAATGATAACAGTAGACAATAATTACCATCATTCAATGGCCATCACAATCAGCTGTTTCAGTTATCTCTAGTTTTGCTTGCTGCAGAAATTAATGACCTTTTGTTTCAGTATATAGAGGAATGGAAATAAAACCCATTTGAGTTTTATTCACCATATTTTTGCTTATAGCCTCATGATGATTTATATTTACAAGATTCTGCTGGATGATTTGATGCCCCACCATGCATAAAGGTGTTAGGCTGGAAAAGTGCAGTGTCAGATCTATATTAAAATCACCTTGGAAATACCTGAAGTATCAATTGTCAGAGTGTCAGTGTGATGTACGGAGGATATAAAAATCCATTCATGTCTCCTGTGAAAATTGCAGATTTGGGGGATTTACAAAAAAATGAAAGCAAGTTGAATCATATCAGATCTTTTTCCACTTTTCATCTGATATTGCAACCCACTAAATTCAAGTGAAGAAAGTTGTAACAAGGGAAAAAAAAAAAAGAAGACTTACTGTAACCTTTTTGGAGAAGGTGTGCACCCCCCCCCCCCTTTAATGTACTGTATACCCTCTTTAAACACATTTTTCTTATACTAAATTAGATCCATGACTGATCTAATGCTTTGAAAAACCTTTCTCAGAAACACCACTCTCTGATCAATACATTTTGACATTGAATTCCTGTGCATGCTTTGTAAGCTCTCTGTGGGCCCTGCCTTCAGCAGCTCGATAT
This sequence comes from Clarias magur, assembly GCA_013621035.1. Taxonomy (NCBI): domain Eukaryota; kingdom Metazoa; phylum Chordata; class Actinopteri; order Siluriformes; family Clariidae; genus Clarias; species Clarias magur. The sequence goes on along the minus strand of QNUK01000129.1, from coordinate 1,372,510 downwards.
AAGCAGGATGTCAAGAAAATCTAACAGAAACAGCTGATTGTTCTTTGAGGGTTCATTAGAATCACTTGGCAGCTGTGTGATAATTAAGAAATATCACGCAAGAGCAAGTGCTGTTGTGATGGATATCATCACAGCCATGCTGATATCCAGCACAAAAGCACAACCTCGAGTGTGATATTGATTTTATACAACAGGTTATACAACTGACAATTTGTTTCCTTATTTAAACAATATTTTTTTTCCCACCAGCACATATCGTTTCATATGTTAGTGTAGCTAAATAGCTATGACAGAGCGACCAACAGTTAGCGTGAATAATAGTGCTGCCAATCGATTAAAAAATTTAATTTAGTTCATTACAGTCACGATTAATCACAATTTAAAAATACTCAGAATTACTTGTATTATAAACGTGTAGTGTTGGAATAAAGAAATAAAGAAACTGCTTAACTTAGAGGAAACAGATTATGTAGGTTTATAATATCGCAAACATTAATATTTAACAAATGTTATATTCAAATGAGACAGGCACTGCATACGGTATGGGGCGTGGCTTCCCGCCAAAAACAGGGCTCGAACCTGGATCCTCATATCTGAGAAGCAACAACCTAGCGCCTTAGCCACCTGTGCTACCTGTTGCTAAACCGGTTGTCCAGCACACCTCAGTCATTTTTTTATCAACTTTTATTTTTTATCTGTGTTAAATATGCCATTATCATACACAATTGCAGTCGGGTAAAAGCGCTGCAATTATGGGACACCATTTGGGTCAAACTTGGTAAAATCTTGTTAAAATTTCTAGATTAATTAGAAGCGTTAGCATGTTAATTAATAACTATTAGTTATTAATAGTAGTACTAATATTCTCGGGTTAAATCCTAAACTGCATTAAATGCGCAGCTAGTGCGTTAGGGTATACCATCACTTGTTCAACAGACTAAGGCAAAAGGTAGTGTCTTTGATTAGGTCCTAGAGAGTTATTTGGGATTCAGTTTTGTCGTAGAAGTTAGTTATCTTCTAACTCACCTTAGGTGTAAATAAAACGACATGGAGGCAATAGAGAATGACTTAGGAGCAGTTATTAAATAGTCAAAGTGTTGTTTCATATGACAGAAAGTGATAAAATCTGTTTCAGAGTGATATATAAAGTTAAACGTCCCAGTGCTGTTACCATCCATTATCACCACTCGTGGAACGCCTCTCCTTTCAATCAGATTACTCGGGTGAAACTTACCGTTTGATTTTTAGATTTATTTGAAGGAATAAAATGCATAATACATAAAAAAAAAACTAAACCAGAGACAGAGACACAGCTTAAATGGCCTAAATTTTTGAGCATCTAATATTGTATTTAAAACTAATCAATTAAAGAACAAAGAAAATGTCATATAGTGTATGATTTAATAATAGTATTTAAATGTTGTTGAATAAAAACAATTCTCGGTTATGTGGGTGTGTAATATAATGCAAATGCTTTGTAAGACCAGCGCTACCTGATTGGGTCGGTGCTCTCAGATGTGTGAAAAGAAAACTCAAAAATCTCGCCTCAGGAATCATCAAAAATAGATTTGCTTTTGTTTTTGGGTAGCAGCATGTGCAGCTGGTTCCGGGACGCTTCTGAAGCACAGTGGACCTGATGGAAGCCGAGCTGGGCGGACTCCCGGCTCACAATAAGACATGCCCTTCGATACAGGGCAGAATGACAGTGTAAAGGGTAAAGCGTCCCCTATATCGACTGGACCATGGGTTTAGAGTGTGAGAAGAATCCCTGTATCGAGGGACAATGTAGGACAGACAGTGAAGACAATCAGTAAGTGTGCCAAAGAGGAGCCAGCAAAGGAGCTTGTGGTCCAGATGGACATTCACTACGCTGCAGTGCGCTCCCAGAACATCATGCGGAAGAATTTATGCAGGAGCTTCTGGAGGAAGCAGAACCACCAGCTGGCTCAGCTCAAGAAGGAGGTTGATGGATGGAGTGGGACCTTCAGCACACCACCATCCCAACCAGAATTTAGTGCTATCATGAACTTTATCCTGATACCGCTGTTAAGCTTTCTAGCCCTGTTAAGGTTACTAAAAGCCTTGTTAAACTTCCGACTAACTATAGTTCTTGATATTGATATATAACGAGATGGTTCCTGAGAGCCCTGTTAAATCTGAGGTGTTTTTTGAAAGCCCTGTTAACCATGAGATTCCTCCTGATAGCCATCCTCACACTGCGATACCGGCGTGTTGGAGCTGAGCCATGCCTCGCTTCACCTGACCCATGCCCTGAACCTCCTGCTCCAGGAGCGGCTCTCTGTCAGCCAGATACTGCACCCTCTCCTTCTATACCCCTATCTCACCCATGCAGTTTGACAGGGCAGGTTGAATTTCTCGCACGGAAAGATGGAAGCATAATCACATCGCCAAAACTCGCGGTGAATCAAATGAATAATAAACTGTACTTACAGCCACCGCGCAGGTGAGATAGGGGTGACCAGTACAGCAGCGTCTTCTGGTCTTCTGCTTGCTGCTGTTTCCACCGACCGTGTTTGAGAGCAGTGTATTGCTTTCATCACCCGGCCATGTCGGCCAAGGCAACTTGTATTTTAATAAGTTTTGGGGCTTTTTCTTTTGACCTAGTCTCTCCCTTCTGTATTCTGTAAGTGCTTAGTCTCACAGGTGTGTGTGTAATGGAATATTTAAGGAATAGTACTACCGTATTTAAACTCCACATGTTATACTGCGTCTTTGTCTCGCATCTGTTTTGTTTCACTGTTTAGGTTATCAGTGCAGTGTTTAAGTTCTGCTTAAAGGTTTAAGTTTCAAAGCTTCTCCCTGGTTCCTAGATTTGAGTTTGTTTAGTTTTTCTTTAATAAAGTCTTAACGCCTGGACTTACTGTACGCCGTACCTGCAGCATATGCTTACATGACGTGCTAGTGGAACATGAGAGGGTTTCCTCTCCATGATCTGACACTTATCTTTAACTTTATTCTTTTTTTTATTTTTATTTAGCAACAGGGATGTATATGCTTTTTATAGATGCACTATAGATGCAAACCAGCAAGACTTCTTCCTGACACGGTGGGGGTTTCCGGGAAACATAGCTTCCCTTGAGTGTATCTGCAAGTTAATACTGTATGTCATTTTCTGTCTTATTTGCATCAGGCAGTTTCCGAATCCAAATCTTAAGTACACCATACAGTGGTAACACCATACAGTGCTCCTTCGGCACTAAGACGAATGGCCCATCTTAGAATTTTTGCCTTAAGGATTGAAATTTTGGTATACGAATCATTTTCGGCATGCGAGCGACTGAACTGAGCCAAAGCGCGCCGAACCGAGCGCCGGCTAAATTGTGCGTACGCCTGGGAGCCGTTCAAAACTTGTTTGGGTCAGAGGAAAGCCAAGTGATGCTAGTTTACCTGTTTATTTATTTATTTATTTATTTATTGCATTTTATGCAAGATTTAGTGAAGACATACTTCACATAGATAGACATAGATAGCAAGAAGAAAAGGGAGCCATTTTCAGTTTTGTTTTTAAAGTAGCCGGTGCCAAGAGAAATCATTAATTAAGGTTTTAATATCTATTTATTTCCTATTCATTTTCTAAATGTTTCATTTGTTTTTATATGCAAAAGTATAATTGTAGTGTTGGAAATTGGTAAGCTTGTTAATGTTCCTGGGTGGCGTTTACATTATTTCCTATGGGAAAATGCATGTATGTTTCACAATGCATGGATTAAATTCGTTTGCCGAGGTACCGCTGTATCTGTGTTCTGTAAATCCCAGCGCACCTGCACCAGGTAATCATTTCTTGATTATGTGACTCCGGTCTGATGGCGGTTGGAGTAGTTTTATTCTGGCTCGATTAGTTGAGGACTGGAGGGCTTGTATAAATTGTTCCCTCCTATTTGTTAGCTAGCTGTCACATTATAAAGGCAGTATTATGGTACAGTAGAATGCTTGAGGGTATAAAATGAGTAAGGGAAAGCTATGTGATTGAAATAGCTCACATTTACCACAAGGGAGAAGCCTTTCTATATTAACTGGAAAAAGAAAAGCTGATTACCATCACTGGTGTTTTTATCACCATGGCTGTGGCACTTTATTCCCATTGATGAATACAAACCCTGAATATAAACTAACCTCACATGACTGTTTATCTGTACAACTGGTTTAAGCCTATGTGATTTCAGCTGTCTTTAGTGTGAAGGCTTGAACCACACTGCATAACATGACAGCATAACACACTGGGAGGAAAGCACTACAGTATTTGCACCGTTCTGCAGACATGAGCTCATACAGTAGATGGCCGCAGTTATACAGTGTCACTGTGATTGACAGGAGAGAGAGATTCCTCTGTTCCTTCATCCAGAGATCACGCCCTGTTTCACTTTCGGAGGTGGCTGTGGCATTGACAGTATTCAGACGTCTGACCTCCAAAAAGACAAAAAAAAAAAAAAAAGGGCAAATGATTTTCTGTTGTACCACTTGGGTGCCCACTGTTTTTGCTTTTAAATTCGAAACCTATACTGTAGTTCTTGTAAAATATAATGAACAGTAATTTTTTTTATGATTCAGTGGGTGAAAAGTTTTAGCCCCACTCATTCAAATGTGTACGATAATAATTAGACTAATTAATGATGATCTTAAAAAAGGTGAACGAAAAAAAATTCGAAGTATAATAGAAGCTTCAACAATAATTAAAGCCTTTTAAAATTTGTAAATGGTTAAATCAGTGTTCATGTTGTGGTGTTTAATTTACTAAGACAGCTGTTATGCAAATGCATGAACTTACATGAAATTTAAATGGCATATTCAAAACATGACTATGAGGCTGTGGGCAGAGTCTGGTGTGTGATTACGTCTGGGGATGAGGAGACGACTATTATAGGCTGCGTTACCTGAAAACCCGGATGCCATCAGGTTTCAACAGGTGTTTAACAGGGTTAGTTAGCTACTATCACAAAACAGTATGTTTATCTACTGTACAGTATGTTGTAGTTGTTGGTCTTTCGTTTGCTGGGGCACAGCGGACCATCCAATTTGTACACAGCTTGGCACAGGTTTTTATACCCGCAACCCTTCCAATTTACGTGGGCTTGGGATCGGCACTGTGTCCAGGCTGGGGTTTGGCCATTGGGTGGGAATCGAACACTACATGTAGGATGCACTGGCCACTAGGAGAGCACGGATGCTTAAGCCACAGGACACTACTCGTGGCTCCATGCCCGTCTGTGTTGAGACTTACAAATCAGGACAAGTTCACATTAAGCATAAGAACACAAGTGAAAATCTTATGTGCTGCGTTTGTTTGCAAAATAATGCAGAGATGGTTTTAAATACAGTACACTACATGTTCTAATTATTCTGCACTCTTGTAAGTTTTCATTCTCTTACTTTTGGTCCGTGTCAGCAGGAGTCTTTCAAATGCAAATTCGCTGCACTGTTGCAAGAAAATTTGACACTGTAAGCAGATATTCAAGAGAATGTAAACAAACTGGGGATTTGCCTAAATATCAAAGAACATCAGAATCGGCCTCTAGCCGTGTGTGAAGCAGAAAGGGTCAAGTCAGCTTTAAGCGGGTGAAAACTAACAAACAAAAGAAGAACCCAGAGATTAAGCGCAAAAGTAAGCGCATGAGACATATCCTGACACAAGCTTCCCCAGACGACACTCGTCTGGAGAAGACCTAACACAAATCGTTACATTTTAAATTGAAATATAGACTGCTGTGCCAAAAATATACAATTTTCTATGCTACTATACATTTTTCAGAAGGGTAAAACTATTAGCCTGCATCAGGCAAAGAAAACTGAGGAGATTTTAAAGTGACTTTAATTGGGTTTAGAACTGTGCAACAGATAATTCAAACTTGGAAGGATATTCCTGAACATATTTCAACTTTGTGAAATCTGGTCTATACACAGCATCCATCGTTGTGGCAATAAACTGAAGTCAGCTGACGACCTTACTTATCATATTGCACATCGTAATCTGTGCCGAAGATGGGAGGATGAAATTTTTGTAACCACTTACTGTATAAACTACTGCAATATCTCCCCAACATCACAATCTAATTCTGCCTGGACCACATGATGTTTTGTGAGACCCTGAAAGGTTTTATTTAACATTCAGTACTCTATTGAGGAACAACACTAATCAGGTTTTCTTATATATATATATATATATATATATATATATATATATATATATATTATTATATCTTATATTTTCTTATTGTATATTTGTATATTTTTACTGTACATATATTTCATTCTTAGTTAAATCTATTTCTACTTTCTTCATTATATACATTTCATGTAAATAGTCTTTAATAGTCCTTTATTCTAAGGTCACGGGCAGTCGCCTAAGCATTCCACTGCATATCGTACTGTGTATGACTGTGTATGTGACAAATAAAATTTGAATTTTGAATGTTTCTAAGATTACGTCTCATGCCTTCTCTAAATGAAAACTTAAAAAAAAAAAAAAAAAAAAAATATATATATATATATATATATATATATATATATATATATATATATACTTCATACCAATTTGTATGATCTGTTTAAAAGTTTTATATTTCTGTCTCGGTATCATATTTAAAAAGCATCTGCAAAATCACTCATAACATATTTTGCTTACCATTTTTCATACTTTCTGAGTTTCCTCATGTTCGTCCCTGATGAGAAACATCCTCGGTTTAATTTAAGAGCAGATAGATTATTGCTGTTCCTCAATAGAATATGTTAAATAAAAATACATTTGATGAAAAACAAATAACAATAAAGTCAGGATTTCATAAAAAATGCTCACGTGACTTATTCTGAAGATCAGTGGATTGCAGGGTCTCTTAGTGTGGTCTCAGTGTAGGGTTGAAATGCTGGCACAGATATCAGTATGTTCAGTTAAAGTAATCAGTTCCGCAAGAACGCATTACGATGAAGCGCGCAGGGGCTCGGGTGGCATCTTCCACTTTGTTTAAATCACTGAAGTAATTTCTCTTTATCATTGAGCCCTAAAAAGCCTTGATGAACGGCCAAAGAAATGCTTTTAGTTAAAGAGAATGTAGAACTTCTCGGCTTCAAACGAGTGAATTTCGCCACAAATTAATTGAATGGATTTCAGTACGGTATCATGACTTTTAGCGCTGCTATACTATCCCCTTGTGGTAAAAAGAGATTAAATCTGAGATCCGTGCCAGGCCTTCTGATTCTATTTGATGAAGGAAAAAAAAAAGAAAAGAAAAAAGGCCTCAGATACAGAGACAAGCATCTGCCTAAAGCTGTTTTCATTTAAAGACATATTGATTTTTATGTATTATGAAAGCGAAGCTTGTTCTCTACCATTCTTATAGCTGCTCGGTGGAGCCGGGCCAGATTACCTCATTTCATTTGTGAGTACGCTCTGAGTCGTACCATATGGTCAGGTATGACATGTCTCAAATGAGAGCTAATAATTGATCGGGAGAAAATGTTCATTCAGTTTCTCTGGGATCGACTACACTCACAGCAACATAACCAGCTTTATCTCTTGGAATAATACACAATGGGTGAGTTAGAGTCATCACTAGCTTTCTGAAAGTGCTTTATTTTGCTTATACTCCAGCAATTTGATAACAATTATACACATTGATACGTTACGGAATCACATGTTTCAATATGTGGCTCAAATGGCTCAAAGGCTCTGGGATACAGATCAGCGGGTCAGGGGTTCAAGCCCTACCACCACTATGTTGTCACTGTTGGTTGTTGTCACCCTTTTGTCACTATGTTGTCACCCTTGAGCAAGGCCTTTACACACAGTGCTGTATGGTACAGTAAGTCAGTGTTAATTTCCTACTGGTCAGCACTGTGGCCTTGCACCTCCAGGGTTGGTTGAGGGAATCCCCCCTCTGATCTATATGTGTGTGTGTGTGTGTGTGTGTGTGTGTGTGTGTGTGTGTGTGTGTGTGTGTGTGGCGTTTGCATGTTCTCCCCATGCTCAGTGGGTTTCTTCCAGGTGCTCCTGTTTCATTTGGTATAGGCTGATGGATGGATCACTGACATCAGGACAGCTACAGTATAAACACTTGTTTTTTCCCTCTCACTCAATTCTCTCTCTCTCTCACTCAGAGAACAGCTTACCCTCTGCCTGTTACCTCTCGCAAACGGAGACTGATTCCAAAACTCCCAAATAATCATCTATATATATATATATATATATATAGGGTGGGCCATTTATATGGATACACCTTAATAAAATGGGAATGGTTGGTGATATTAACGTCCTGTTTGTGGCACATTAGTATATGTGAGGGGGCAAACTTTTCAAGATGGGTGGTGACCATGGTGGCCATTTGGAAGTCGGCCATCTTGGACCCAACTTTTGTTTTTTCAATAGGAAGAGGGTCATGTGACACATCAACCTCATTGGGTATTTCACAAGAAAAACATTGGTGTGCTTGGTTTTAATGTAACTTTATTCTTTCATGAGTTATTTACAAGTTTCTGACCACTTATAAAATGTGTTCAGTGTGCTGCCCATTGTGATGGATTGTCAATGCAACCCTCTTCTCCCACTCTTCACACACTGATAGCAACACCGCAGGAGAAATGCCAGCACAGGCTTCCAGTATCCGTAGTTTCAGGTGCTGCACATCTCGTCTCTTCACACCATAGACAATTGCCTTCAGATGACCCCAAAGATAAAAGTCAAAAGGGGGTCAGATCGGGAGACCAAATGTGCCACAAACATGACGTTAATATCACCAACCATTCCCATTTTATTAAGGTGTATCCATATAAATGGCCCACTCTGTATATATATACGTCCATTATATAAGACAGATCAACATATGCGGAGTAATCCGAATAGAGACACTTTGACGGCGCTGTTGTAGAAAGCGTTTTATTGTTGGCATTTATTGTACAACATGCATCCTAATACTATCATTTGCATCTTTGGATACACAAACCTCGGTTCTGTATGTTGTGTAAGACAAACAGAAATTATAGCAGCTAATTTCCATCTCCATCTTCCATCAAACATTTCCATCTCCATCTCTGTCGCACGAAAGTAGTGACAAAACATTTTCAGAAGCTGAAATTTAGCGTGATTATAGGATCGACTCCTGCTGAAAGCTGTCTATTGCGAAACTCATCAGGCATTTTTCCCCATTCGAAAACAATCATGCACGGGCTGATAGGTTAATGACAGTTATCATGACATTTCCAGGATTGTTGTGCGGCTGAACAAATTGGTAGTTTCCCCTGATGCTTGCCTCTTTATATCGCAAAGGAACTTTTTGCTCTTCTTGTTCCTCCCTTTGCTGTTTTCTGTACTCTGAGTCTTCGAGGCCATCGTCTGAGACCTGGGGATGATGGTCATGTTCACGATTGTGGTGTTTGACTTCAATCATGTTTAAAAAAAAATCAAGCCAAAACTATTGGAGTTGAGTTAAGTAAATACTTATAATACTTGTATATTGGTTATATTGTGGATTGGCAGTGGATTTTAGAATTATTGGCACCGGTCAGAAACACACAGACACACTGGTGTAAGTGGTAAATTAGCATTAACATTAACACCACACTCACCTCACTCTCCAACTGTAACCTGAGTTCTAAAAAAAGAAAAATAAAGCCAGATATGAAAAGCTCCATCATTATGGCATCGTTTCCTCTAAAAAATATAAATACGCACCACCAAACACATGCACACAGACACACACCATCATCCACCCATTATGTACACCACTTATCCTGTGTAGGGTTGCAGGGGGCATGGAACCTCTCCTGGAATTTTGGGCACGATAACCCAGAATGCAGGGTATAAGCACGCACACACACACACACACACACACACACACACACACACACACACACACACACACACACACACACACACACACACATTACAGGCCCTTTGGAAATTAATCTGCACCTCATGTCATTGTACTCTGGGAGGAAAGCCACTAAGCACACTCACATTCCACACACACACACACACACGCACACAAACACTTGTAATTATATTTTTATGTGGCATTTTAATTTGTTGTATATTAAATCTCTAAATAACGGTTTGCCTGCACCGAACTCATCTTAATCATTTAGATTTACTCAGAAACATTTTGGGAAAATCCTTCCTTGCGAGCGGTCATAAACCTCCCACAAAATCAATGTCCTTGCTTTTCACTGGAGCTCTTTCTTTCAGCACTTTTCAGCACTTTTTTCATAATAAGGCTCTTTAATGAATAAATGGATAATGCAATGTTTTGGAGCTCAGTAGTTAATCAAAATATGAATAAGACGTTGGACCATTGATCAGAATTTCACAGGTTCGGACTCCAGCACCACCAAGCTGCCACTTTTGGGCCCTTGAGCAAGGCCCTTAACTTTCACCTGCTCTGATGTATAGTAGACGTTCACCAACAGTGAACCACTAAAAGTCACTTTACTGTTTAAAGTCTTCTATACTGTTTAAAAAGTGTTTTAAAAGTATTGGTCCACCACTCATGCTCTTCATAATAAATGAAATTATGTAGTTTCAATGAAAGAAATGTTTGTTTTTTTTAAAATACTTTGACAGGTCACAAAGTTGGCGGCACGGTGGTGTAGTGGTTTGTACTGTCGCCTTGTACCTCCAGAGTCTGGGTTCGATTCCCATCTCTGTGTGCATGTAGTTTGCATGTTCTCTCAGTGCATGGTGGGTTTCCTCCCAAAGATTAGGCTAATTGGCGTTCCTGAATTGCCTGTAGTGTGTGTGTGCCCTCCGATGGATTGGCACCCTGTCCAAGGTGTACCCCGCCTCCTGGGATAGGCTCCAGGTCCCCATGACCCTGAATACAGGATAAATTGGTATAGATGATGAGTGAGGTTGCAAAGTGCCTAAAGATACTATTTAAAACTGTCTGTTTATGTAATAACTTCAGCAGCAACCTCATTTCCCCTCTTGTCTGTTCCAAGCACTCAGCATTCAGCATCTCCAGCATACTAATCAACCCGGCCTGATCATCTGCACCTGTTTCTCACTGGTACATGACTTAAGTTAGAGGTTTCTGTGCTTGAATGATGCTTAAGTCAGACGAAGTAAGACTGTGTGGCCTAACAAAACAAAAATGACTTTGAAAACTGGTTTGGTAGAGGGACTGGAAACGACAGCTAAAAACGTCCTTCAAGAAGCTTAGAGAACTTTGAGTACCCAGTGGAAACCCACCAAGCATGGGGTGAACATATATGTAGAGAGAGTGTGTGTGCCAGTGAAGAAATGTCCTCACACACACACACACACACACACACACACACATGAAAACATACATATGGAATAAAATTCCCCTGGCACATGCTCAATTAAGAAACCATATTATTATAGTCAGGTCTATTAGACTTTAGGAAAAGAAAGAGTTCTAATGAAAAAGGGGCGGGAATGCAGAGTCCCTGGCCATTTTTTTTATTTATGTTGTAAAATCCACATATTACTGGTAGCATCAAAATTCTAGTTACATGTGAGCTCTAGCACATTTCCATAACCGCATGCAGAAATTCAGATCTCTTGACTTAATTAGCATCACTCTGTGCTGTAACTTCGTTACGGCTTGCCGAAAGCTGCAGGAACCCACTGAGCTGACATCTGTCCACCAACAGCCTGAAAGCTCCACTGCTTTTCCTTTATGACTCCGGAGCAGACTGGTGGAGTTGTACTGGCTGTTGGCGGCAGAGATTTATTCTAATTGCGGCGAGAACGATGAGACGTCCTTTTCTTACTTGGAGGTCAAACTGTAACATTCAGCGAGTTTCGTTGCTCGTAGGAATAATCAGTTCTGCGCAGCCAGGACTCATTAGTGTCTTCGAAAAAAATCTAGCACCGGAGTATGACTATAAATGCTTGAATACTACACACTAAAATGCCCTTCAAAAAAGCATGTTGTGTTTTTAAGGTCTTATTCTGCTAAAGAGGAAAGCAGGTAATCAGCTTCAGGATGCCATCAGAAGTGAAGTCTTTGTGCTGTGTGCAATTTAGAGTTTAGAATAGTACTAATCCCTTGAGGTTCGGTTGGGTTGATTCGGGAATGTAAATTCAGCTGATGAGCAGTGAGGGGAAAAAATAAAAAATAAAATGAAAAAATGGCAGAAAATGAGGAAGCTTTAATTGGCAAAACACAGCCTGGGAAGATGGAACACCTTTAATATGCTGTAAATGAGCTTATCTTCTTCCCTATCAGTTATTTAAATCTAATATTAGCTCCCCTGTGCATGTTCATGGTCTTTAAGAGTAAAATGACTCTTGGACCTTGCTGTGGAGTTTAGACAGGAGCTGCATTTGTATTCTCTACCCATAGCTTCGTCACCTTGCACCGCCAGGATCCGGGTTCGATTCCCGTCTCTGTGTGCATGGAGTTTTCATGTTTGAAAACTTGGTGGGTTTCCTCCAGGTACTCTGGTTTCCTCCCACAGTCCAATGACATGCAGATTAGGCTAATTGGTGTTCCCAAATTATATAAGTGTGTGTGCCCTGTGATGGATGGGGTGTACTCATTATCGTACAGATGATGAGTGAGTGATATTTGCATTGCTAAAAAATAGTAGATTATACCGCTAAGCATCAACTACTTCCTTAACTCTTTAACATAAAAAAGATGCTTGCTGTAAGCTAGGCTCAAAAAAGAAACAGCTTTTAAGAAACACTTAGGATGAATTATTTGTTTAGTGAATGCAACTTATGATAATTCATCATTAATATTGCTGAAAAACAACATGAACGCTTGCAATTTGATTTCAATTTTTGCATAATACAAATTAACCTTTCAATTATCCAGCTGTCCTGCTGTTTTTTTTTTAGCAATTTTAAAGCATCTCGCACACAAATATAATCCTAGAGCGTCTAAAGGCACTACTGTTTCTTTCATTTCTTGCCAATATGGTCATGTTGAAATGATGTTCCTGCATCTGGGAGAGATTTTATGCTACAGACCCAGATATGGATCCAAGTACTGTATAGTCGACGACAAAAATCTGGTCCATTTGAGTGATATCAACACTGTGTGCTGTGGTGCACCATGTTCAAGCCAGATCAGCATACCAAGCTCAAGTCTACTTGAAAAGGTGGTCTGGAGCATGATATGCCTACTTGGACATGGTTTGTATCAGGTATGGTGGATAACGTGGGATAGCGGACAAGAGGGTCGTTCTCTAACTTATTTCAATAAATAGTAGGCAAATCAATAATAGTCAATATCAATCGAAAAAACACCCTTAGTCTCATTGGGGGGGGGGGGGGGGGGCGGGGGTGGTGGTGTTTGCGCTCTAAAACTCCATTTCCTTTTCAAGTGGGAATTACAAGATGGAGAGCTGTTTCTTTTCTAGGCAGAGATCCTTCCAGGTTCCCACTGACTGAAGAATCAGCTGCAATCAGGAAGCAAGAAATGATGGTGGAACATATCAGATAAGTGCATTGTAATACTGTGGAAGTCTATAGACACTTTGGTTGTATTCAAAAGGGTTGAAGTTTTCATGTCCATTGTGGCAACATTCAATTACATTTAGTAGTTGTAATAAATTAGACATTGCCTCCGGGAGAAAAGGGCAGCACAGCTTTGTTGGCCGGCTATGCGACCGGGATATTTTTTACTGCCCTTGACAACATACTTTATGACCTGCCTAAGTGCCTGAGCCGAGGGTAGATAATGGAATTGTGTTTAGAGTATCTCCATTTCTCTCCTGTTTAACCCAAGAGAAATGTCACAAAGCTTTTCCACATACTGTAATAAGAGATGAACGCACCTGGCAGCGCTGAGTCAGCAAAAGGCCTTTTGGTAATTATAGCATGAAGGGAAATGACAGAAAGACATGAATTTGGTAGCGTGGGCTAAACAAACCTTAGAGGATTATAGCAATTTTCATTCATTAGCAGCCTAGAATGGAGCTGGAATGTACAGTCGTACATTTAGTAACTAGAATTCATTTACCTTTATTTAAAAGATGCGAAATAAAATCATTCTCATGGCTGTTTCTCTTCATTTCTGCACCGTCATAATATCGTCTGTATAATGAATCAATGTGAAATTATTGTCTGAGAGCGACGTCACAGTGGATTGAAATCGAATTATTTCTCTGCGAACACACATGAACATTTTTAAGCGCCATTGTTTGGTTTGAAGTTGAAATACTGTAGAAGCAATGAAGCACAATGGGATTTGCTGTTGTTGGGGAACGACCAATGATGGGTTGGCGTGATACCCCACTGGTAATTACTTTTCAATTACAGAAGCCCCTAAGGTGTATATTTATTCTTCTTTTAGCACCAAAATTTGTCAATGATTTAAAAGATTTTAGCGGTTATGAAACATGAAATGTTAATTGTTACTCGTCACACAGATACTCACGTTTGCCCATTTTTTTCCAGCTTCCTACACACTAGCTTTGAGAACAGCCTGCCTGATATTAAAGCATTCATGATTTTGAGTAGACGGCACTGCGGCTTCGTGGCTAGCACTGTCGCCTTAAGAGCTCCGGGTTTCGGGTTTGATGCTTGTTGGGCTCGATGTCCCTCCCTGTGCTCGACGGGTTTCCTCCGGGTACTCCGGTTTCCTCCCACAGTCCAAAGACATGCAGATTAGGCTGATTGGCATTCCCAAATTGTTTGTCTGTCCAGGGTGTACCCCACCTTGTGGGAGAGGCTCCAGGCCCCCCGCGACCCTGAATACCGGATAAAGCGGTATAGACGATGAGAGGGCGACTGAGTGATTGTTAGTTAAAATGATAAAAACCGATACGAAGGCAAAACAGTCTTAGTAACCTGTTAAAAACCGCCTAGAGTCTACTTATCATCATCATTGCATTTCAAGATGTAAAAAGAAAAACAGTCAGTACTGTTCTGAGGTTGAAATGTCACTTCAGTATATGAGATTTGTACAGGTTGGAAAATTCAGATTAGCAAGTTAATGTAAAATATAATGCTGCATTATACCCTAAGTGCTAATTCCCCGGTCGGAATAATATTATTTTTGGTGCATTCAGCAGATGAAGAGAAAATGTCACGCCCCATGTTTGCATTATGTAAGCAATAAACTAAGCAACTAACTAGGGTTGAGTGATGTATATGTTTTGCGTCTCAAAAAATTGCAAGTTGTATAGTGTGTATAGGTTTTAGATACAACACAAAAATACATTTAGGCATTTGGCAGACGCCCTTATCCAGAGTGACTTACATTTTTATCTCATTAGACATCTGAGCAGTTGAGGATTAAGGGCCCAACAGGGACACCTTGGTGGTCGTGGGATTTGAACCTAGAACCTTCCAATCCATAATCTAATGTTTTAACAGCTGAGCTACCCCTGACCCCTGTATAGTACAATATATAATATAATGTGTTTAAATATAAGTAGAGTTATTTATTTTATTAGAATGACTTATTTTAATACATTTTATTTATTATCACCAGTCCTAATCAGAGCTGCTGTAAATATCCGACAATCAGTGTGATCTTGACAGTGCGGTGATATAACAGGTGTGTGTTGTTTTGTGGCCTAGAGCTCCAACTTGTTGCAGACATCCCTGAATCAAATGCTCACTATGCTGCGTTGTCAGCTCAGAGTCACCAAGTGTCTCTCGTTTTCAGCTCAGTTTAACGTCTTTTGTGCCTGCTCGTAGAGGGACAATGAAAGGAGGAGTGAGAGGAGTGCGTTCTAATCCGGACTACTTCTTCATGGCGTGTGACAGAATAAAAGAGCCCCTGTCACATCTGGAAGAGCCATCCAGTCGACCCGAACATAAATTGTCACCCTGTGTACGAAGGGAGCATGTCAACCAGTCCGCTGTGGTTTCACACGGGTGTTGGGATTTACTGTGTTGGAAGGGTGTCTGTGATTAAAGCTTTGTGATTTTACATATAGCATTAGAGAGGCCGCTCAAGGACGCACGATGTGGATTAATCGAGCATGATGATATAATGTGAAATACGGTGATATTTTATATTATTTTTTATTAAATCATGCTGCAGTTATGGGAAGCCATTTGGGCCAAACTTGGTCATATGATTGATTAGCATAAAAAAATTAATAAAATTATATATATATATATATATATATATAGTATTGAAATTTCTAGATTAATTACATACGGTACTTCTTTTATGCAAG
Source organism: Clarias magur (assembly GCA_013621035.1). NCBI lineage: Eukaryota > Metazoa > Chordata > Actinopteri > Siluriformes > Clariidae > Clarias > Clarias magur. Next base: position 1,356,394 of record QNUK01000129.1, on the reverse strand, counting down.
TCACTCACCCGGCTGTGTGTGATAATGGCATGTTTAACACCCATAATAAGATGACTGAGAAAGCAGCACCAGGTGTGCTGAATGGCAAGTTTCATTATAAAAACTTCCAGATGGAAGTTTCGATAAAAGCAAAGAATGTATATGTGAATGTGGTTGCTAAGGACCTGGTTGGTTCGTTTTCAGATCTGAAGATCTAAGTCCGAGCCTTGCCACGCCCCATACTACCCAGCCACGTCATGCATTGCCGGTTCCATTAGAGTGGTTTTAATTGAACATTTTAAAATTTACAGTATATATTATATATATTATAAACCTGCATAATTTGTTAATTATGGTTAATCCTCTAACCACTTTGTCATGCATTTCTTTATTCCTACATTGCACATTATAATACAAGTAAATCAGAGTATTTTACTATTGTAATATATTTTGGTGATTAACTATATTAAAATTAAACCGATTGACGGCACTAATTATTACTAGTTGGTGTTATTGCATGTTGACCACGTGCTACAGATTTGTCCCAAAATCTATTTGGTATGCAATTATCTGACATGAGTGTCATTGATACCGTATGCTCCTTAAACCTACGATCTGAAATTATATGGATATATTTTTATCTTCGTAAGACAGAGCAGCTTAGCCTTTCTAGGCGATATATACCAGTCGCTCTTGCACTATTTGATTTTCCAAAGCTCTTTTTGATTATATTAAATGATAGAGCATGAGACTATTTGAGTTCCCACTGAATGCTTTTTCCTTGGATGATAAAATCTCGCAACCCGCGAAGCGCCATAAACATGTAAACAGTTGAGCTTGTGTTCTTGCTGTTATTTGCTTTAGTGTGGTTAAGGTCATTCCCTGAATAACCCTGCACTAATAAATGCGCTCTGCCTACAGAAACAGACGGTGGTGATAAAGGAACCCCATAGAGACTGTGGTTTATAGTAACTACACATGTGGACAAAAAAAGCTGCCTGAGAGCTGCAGGCAGCTTGGATATTGTACCGATAATGCCTCACAGAGGTGAGCGCGGCTTTTCTAAGGGATCGGGGAATAAAAAAAAAAAAGGTGGAGTTGACACCAGCAGGAGGCTCTTTCTGCATACACCCCCACTGCATGCACAAGTGAGAATGGATGAATGCGATTTGGTGCAGGTATAAGAAACTGCTGCAGAGGTGAGAAATAATGAGCTCCTCCTGCTGAGCTCTTCGCTCTCTCTCTCTCTCTCTCTCTCTCTCGTGCTGCTCCTTCTTCCTCCTTCTTTCCAGACTGAAGTCTCTGTTGTATTGTTGTATAAGAGTAGTGCAGGTTCATAATTCTTAATTCTGTCGAGCATTAATTTACCTGTGATGGCTGGGGAAATCCCTGGAGGAACCCCTGTGACAGCTTCATTCGTGGCCTCCTTAATGCCACGCGTCTGCTCTGTCTCCGGCTCAATCCTCAAAAGCGCCATAAAATTCCTCAACCAAGACGTATTACAGTGTTGTGCGGCGAGTTTTTTTCAGGCCGGGGCCTCTCTTGCTAACAAGTGTTTAGTGGACCTAATGAGCCGAGTGACACGTACAACACAGTGTTAACATTCGGACACTGTTAACATCGGGTAATCCGCACGCTTAATAAAGCACACTGTGTCTCTCCGGTGTCCGATTGAGTTTTCCGCACACCAAGTAGACGCCGCGGGAAAAGCAGAAGAGAGAATCTCGGCTGCATTGCTTTGTTGTGCACGTCTGACTGTGCGAGGAGGCAGGTAAAGAGAAAAAGCTCTTTGACCCATGCTCTGAATGCATCTCAAGGCTCATTGTTTATTCTGTTGCAGAAATCGAAAAGTACGAAGGCGACGAGCTCAGGAAAGACGGCGAGGTGAAGAAATACCTGGATGTCATCAGCAACAAAAACATCAAGCTGTCAGAGCGAGTGCTTATTCCCGTGCAGCAGTACCCGAAGGTACGTCCCACAGTGCTCTGTTTTGGGGATAATTACATGAGTAATGACTAATGACGCGACACCTAAATCAACGGTATGCTCATACGGCTGCTGGCAGAATTTCTCACTCTTCTATTCTGTTTTTTTTTTTTTTTAATTGTTATACAATCCCTATATCATACCTGCTGTTTTTATAATCGCTACATATTTCAAGAAACTCGCCATAAAAAGATGCTTCATCTCAGGGCTCTGATGAAATACGGCGCCGTGCCCGTTTCACCCATGTGCGTCCTGTTATTACTAGGAAATTATGTTTTTCATTAAACCCTTTTTTTTGCCAGCTAGCTCCCTTTACACTTGCTCAGATATGGCAATTGCGGTGCACCCTTGCGGCTGTACATAAAACTATTTGTGCCGGGAGTTAAAGAGGCAGGGAATCGTTTTATCTGCCAACACTATCAATTTTGTGTCCTGTTACTGTTTGTGACTGAGTGGAGAATCTGGCAGACCCTCATTCCAATATCCCCAACCCGCCCCACCCCTCATGTGGCTCGGTGTCTCACTCTATAACAACTCGAGGTCTTTTATACACACGGAGCAGCTGAGCTCTTGAAATCCCTTATCGAACATAACAGTCCGGGTGCTGAAGCGATTCTGTTTTATAAACTCGTCGATAACTGGATTATTAGGGAGGGGGGGGTGTACGAAATAAATTCCGCCTCATTCGAATAATTTGCAATTGTATTACAGCATCAGGTGTTACATGCGTGACACTCGAAGGAAAGCATGGCTTTGTGTTAAAATGGTCTTTTACCAATATTCCAATCTACACTCCAGCCGAGCCATCGAAGTCCCTAAGCAGGCCATAATCTGTGTTTCCCTGCTTGGACAAGGTTTTTTTGTACAGTGTGTTAAGCAGAGATATGGTGTCCTTTTGAAACACTGTGATGAGTTGTGGTAGTGCACACCACACGTGTGTGCCAAAGTCCTAGAGATAACCACGCAGGCGCCGATCCTGAGACTTGGTGAGGAAGGTGAGATTTGTAGCTATTAATATTTATACATGAACAGAAATACAGTGTTATGTATCAGCGTTTGTATTTTAGAAATAAGCCACTATCTGAGGAATAAGTTAAAAAAAAAAAAAAAAAAAGTTATATGGTACAGTCTAAGGGAAAAAAAATAGTAATACTAAGAAATACGTGATACTAAAGAACGATTATAAAGGTCTGAATAAGCAAGTAAAATGACTGGATGGTTAATATTTGCTTTTTACTAATTAATCGTATAATTATTTAAAGTAATAACCTGAAAAGTTATGTTTCGGTTGGTTGTAGGGCTTTGTGTTATTGGGACTGTATCTACATTGTGAACAATGAGAATTTGATTTGACACAGGGAGAATAAACGCATTTCTTTGCCCGTGGTTCACTTTTTTCTTTTTGGTTATTTCCTACAAACCCTGTATTTTTGCAAATCAGACCACAGAAAGCAAATAAATGAAAAAAAAAAAAATGAAAAAAAAAAAAATCCCTTTCTGGCCCTAGTATTTGAGCCGCCTTTAGCTAAACAATTTGCATACCTCAAGTGATTGAATAAGGAGGAGGATCTGCTACAAAAAATGTGATATGTCATGTTTGAAGAATTGTAGTAAGTTTTGTACTGTGGTCGATCAGGTTACAACCCCTACTAAGACGAGTATTATAACAGATAAAAAAAAAAAGAAAAAGAAAAAAAATATATATATAGTAGAATTAAAAAAACAAACGAAATCTAACACTGTGAGGTCAAGGTTTGTTCTGGCTATTCTGAAATGTTGTACACTGATATGTTGTATGAATATACACATTATTAGCAATGGTCGTAAAGGATTAGCAATTACAATCTCTGGTCATATATAAGGAACATATATGAATAAATCATTTACATAACGCTTGCAGAATTATTAGATCACATTTCTGTCATGTGAGAAGTGTACAGAACACAACTCTGCAAAATGAAAAAAATAAAAAACATTTCTTTTACGTCACTAGGGGGCTTCCACATTAAGGCTACTGCTACCAGTCAGGGAGGGGATGAAGACTATCACGTGTTTCCTCTAAACCACGTGATGCCAGCCGACGTCATCCTTTTGAATGGCTCGCTCACGCACTGTTAGGGATGGCGTAGCACACCCAGAGAACTGCGCTACCCGCTTTCTCTGCTCGCGTGAACTCACAGTCGCCCATGATTGGCTGTGATTGATGCGAGAACGCTAAGCGCCTCCCACCCCGCCCGCTGAGAGAGCTCGGCCAATCAGCTCTCTCTAGGTTGGACCCCATGCGGGCAACTAACACATTTTTGATACTACAGTAAATTGCATATTTCCATTGCCACAATCACAACTGCAGTCTGATTTATCCATTGTGACCAAGTGCAAGAGGTGGATTTGTAGCAGTTTTCAAAATAATATAAAATTACATGACCAAAAATGTTTGATGTAATATTTTGTATTTGTGCCTTTAAACAACATCAAAGAAGAAAAAAAAAATGAACAAAATATTCTCTATTTATGTGAAATACTTCTTGCTTCTTTTGATGGGAAAAATAAAAAAAAATTCCCAAAACTGCCAGAATGGATTTATCTCATATTGCAGTGAAACTCCTCATTTGTTTCCACCCCCTCGCCATCTATTCCAGTAACTACATTCATTGTCAGCTCTCAGCCTAGGTCTGCTTTAGACCTCTAATATTTATAGCGCACTTCCAGATAAGAAGCCATGAACACTTATCACATAAAAGGATCTGTGAGAATCTTCTGCCTGTTTAACACATTCTAGAATCCTTGTTCACTGTAACTGGAAAATAAAGCACGGTAGTCTAGTCAGACATGCTCTGGGTCTTTTGCAGACACACACATCTTTATAAACACACCCAGTAAAAAACGTGTGCATTCAGAACTGTAGTTTAAAAATGATGATCCCTAAAACATGAAATACGGTTTTGCTTTTCAGATATGATAACTATGTATGTATTCATATGTTGTACTGTAGCAGATTTAATAAATGCAAGACAACAACCAAACAAATACACTATATTTCAGCAGTTCCCTGTAAACAGCATTAGGTACTAAAATCACTTAGACCGGCATGTTTTTCCAGATGTGGTAGAAGTACGCACATTTTATCATTTTTAATTCTGGGAATATTTCATATTTATATTAATATGTATATATTTAATTTTTTTTTATGTTTAATATTGTAATTCTTTGGTGAAGGTATTTAGCGTTTTCAATCTGAACTCATCAGTCAATACCACATCATGACTGACAGGATCTTTCTTCCCATGATCATCGGTAAATTTGGATGACTCAACTTCCTGTTGAACATGCAGGTGGACATGAATGGGCCTGAAAAGAATATATATATATATTTTTTTTTCCAGTCGGGTTTCTGAGTGGTTACGGAAGGTTGAGACTTTCATTTCGGAGGATGATTCCAGCAAACAGCAGCAGACTGTCTGAATGAAGAGTGAGGGATCAGACAGGACACACAACAGTGACAATCAAATGTCTGCCACTGCACTGGAAAATGGGCCATGCCTGCTTGTTTTTTCTGCTTTTCGCTAGAGGTCTAAAGTAGGTCATTTTGCTGCTTTTTAAAAAGGCAATTTCAGGGTTGCTAACTTTTTGACTTTGTTGCTGGTTGATTTGTCAAATTCGTAGACACATTTAGCAACTTTACTTCCAACAAAACGCTTAGTGAAAAATTTAACAACTTGTTTCAGAAAGTAAGCAACGATGACAGTTTGAGTTTGCAATATAAACGAAATATTTATAATATTTCTAATAACAGTTAATTAGTTAAATGCGGCACGGTTGTGTAGTGGTTAGCACTGACGCCTTGCACCTCCAGGGTCCGGGTTCGATTCCCATCTCTGTGTGCATGGAGTTTGCATGTTCTGCTTGTGCTTGGTGGGTTTCCTCCGGGTACTCCGGTTTACTCCCAAAGACCTGCAGATTGGTGTTCTCAAATTGCCTGTAGTGTGCGTGCCCTGCGTTGACTTGGCACCCTGTCCTCTTTTGTGCTCTAAGCCTCCTGGGATATCCTCCAGGCCCCCGCAACCCTGAATACAGGATAAAGCGGTATAGATGACGTGTTAGTCTGATTAGATGAGAGTCATTCCATGAGAGGTGATAATAGAGCATAACAGCACTGGGACGTTTACATCCCCTCTGCTTCCCAGGCGTTCTGCAATCGTTAATTACTATAACTGTCAGTTGCCAGCATGGGTGAACAAGAAAAGACATCTGATAATGGTGTGTCATCTTAAACAGCACTTTATGCCCTTTGTAATTGCTTCATGCTGTGCTCTTTTAACAAGGTCTTAATACAAGGCTGAATCCCAAATCCCTCATAATCCCTGATCGACGGCTCTACTTGGTGTATGGAACAAAAATTTGTTCACCCTAACTGCCCAGTTAACACTACTTGGGTGGGATTCAAGTTAACAGAGCTGATATTCTAACGGGGAATAAATGGAAATCATGTTTTTTACGAAACATTGTAAAAAAGCAATATATCTCACTTAAGGTTGTGCTGTTGTCCTAATATCAGCTGTGATACTTTTAACTCTCGGGCGGCACCCTGTTGATATACTAATATTCAGTACAACCGTGCTCCCTCTCATGTGATATTGCTAAATGATTTGCCATTCTGCTACACCTGTGATAAAAGTCAAATACCTATTCTACTGTACGTGTCTTCAGAAAATGTTTCTTCTCGACTTGAACATTTTGAAGCACTATGGAAGAACTAATGAGTTTGTGACATCATCGGGTGAGATCTACTGACCTTTTCGAGCACGCATTAGCTAATTTCCCTGGAAAGGCGCGACAAAGCTGGCGAGTTTACAGGACAGCATTAAGAGTGTAGCGGCAGAAGTGCCGATTTGGAGCAGCAGACTGTCTCATAGAGGGTTTTATCTGCTAGAAAATAATTAGCCCTTTTCAGAGGCTCGTTTCCTGTCTGTCGATGTCGGTTCTAAATGAGACAGTCTCTCAGGAGAAGCATCTGTGCTGTGTCTGGTCTGCAGTCGATCTGAATTTCTTTGATGTTTTTTAAAGTAGGTTGGCTTAAATTCGCGCTCGCGCTTGAAGGACTCGAGCTTGTTCCGTTCCTCCTTACCGTCATCATGTCCATGTTCACTCGGCCTCGTTTTGCAACCTGCAAAATTCTGACCCGTTTGTTTTTATATTAAAAACTGACTTTTTTTATTTACCATATGTTTTTTTTTCCCCCCAGACTGTAGTGATGGGAAGTTTGGATAATTTTAGTGACTTGATTCTTTGAATCTCGTTCATCAAAATGAACGAATCTTTTTTTGAGTCATTTAGTTCATTTCGTTCTTTTGATCAGAAATAAAATAAAATGTTGCATTTTTTGAATAAACAAACACGAACACGTCTACATACACGAATTCTGGCTATAGTTCCAGTAATCAAAATATTACAATGCAGCTAAGGACATATTATTATGAACAGAATGAGCAGCTCACCTCTCGTATCTTCCAGTCCGAATCGTTCGTTCTTTTGAATGCAGGCACTGCATAGCGCCTATGGGAGTCACGTGACAAAAGAAACAAACGACTCGGACCAAAAGACTCAAAGGTCACGACTCATTTCTGTTTACTGTACATAGCCGTCGGAGGTTTTGCGATGCTTTGTGCATCAGTAGAAAATGAACGAATCACTCTCCGAGACTACTCGTTCATCTGAATCACATTAAAGGCTCAAATAAACAGAACGAATCGTTCATGAACAACCCATCACTGCCAGGTTGGCTGGAAAAGGGCTATCTGTAGAATATCTCTGATATCAATATTAGCCAAGAATAGTTTCATTAGCTTTATGCAAAATGTCATGTGAGTGAGTGTAATTACGGCGGCTGTGGCGTCAGGTCTTTGTGCTAATGAACGTAAGCCATGGCAGTCAAATCCTCGGGCTTCTGGATGCGAGCAGAATGGGGGCGTTGAAAATCGCTCTCTCTTTGTGTAGACTTGTTTTGTTTAGCATGCTTTTCCTGAATTGATATCAGCACGTTCTCTGCCTCTTTAGTTTCCCTGACTGTATAATTCAGTGTCATTTTTGAAATGACAAGAAATTGGGTGTTTAGCCAAAATGACAGTCTTTTTGTGTGTTTTAATGGTAAAGGGGTTTCAACGTTTTTGGCACAAACATGTGTGTAAACAAGACTAGTATTATTTGTAACTGCGTATCTATAAAGCAGAATTCTGCTAATGCATTATTTCACATAGACATCTGAGAATGCCTGATGTGTAAGGCTTAACAGTAATAGCATGATTGTGTAAAAGTACATCTCTCGTCTTGCTTTGTCCTATCTGCATGCTAATGAACAGACCAGTGTCTGAGTTTATGACATGCCATAACTGGGCTGGTGAGGCACAGCCAGCGCTCCAGGAGAAATATAGCCCCTGCTGACACAATGGGAAGAAGGAGATTCAGGGAAATGGTGTGTGTGTGTGTGTGTGTGTGTGTGTGTGTGTGTGTGTGTGGCACCTGCAAGCACAGATCGAAGCCATCAGTGTTTCACACAACAAAGGTGTGTGTGTGTGTGTGTGTGTGTGTGTGTGTGTGGTTTGCTATATAGTAATATGAAGATCCAGTCGCCATGGAAACCACTGTATTAAGATTTAGACAAGGGATTTGGGTGATCCATCAAAGCACTTTTTTTTTTTTTTTTTTTTGGCACATTTGAGTATTTCAGCGAGATTGTTTTATGACCCACCCGTGGTCTTTTCCCCGCCAGACAATGGATGATGTGCTGATCACAGATTTTGGGAAAGATGATACTTGGCATGTGTGTGGGGAAATCAAGATCTACAAACTCAGCTGGTGATTTGGAACAAGCTGACTAGCCGCTTTGAATGTGACAAAGAATTCGTGATGGAAATGAGCTCGTTTCAGGTGTGCGCCTGTCTCTGGGATACAGTCTTCACAGAATGACACTACTGTATCTTGCACACGGATGGGTTGATGATCCATAGCAGCGCAGAGCTTGGGCAGGGAGAGGAGTAGAAGCATGCAATCGCTCACGTTGGCCCGCAGGGATAGAATGTAAAACTGACAACAGGTGTCCGGAGGAGAGAGAAACATGCATCATCAGCACCTGGATCAAGGCGCTTGCTGCACTGCAGAAATTTAAAGGTTCGTTCTGGCTTGTCAGAGGCTGCAAGCTCAACACATCACGTCTCTATTCACAGAGATCCTCCTACTTATGAATGGATCTAGAACCTCAAGGGAGCGATTTAGAGTCTCAAGGGAGGATTTAGATTTGAACAAACTGCACGGGTTCACATGAATCTCAATCATAATATGGATTGTAACATGACTCACAGCTTAGGGAAAGACACAAGTGGGAGGAATTAATTATAGGCCATAATACAAAATCCAGATCCTCAGCGGTAACCCATTGATTAGTGTTTACAGGACATGATGACAGGGCTGTCCTGACGATTTTTATCTATCTATCTATCTATCTATCTATCTATCTATCTATCTGTCTGTCTGTCTGTCTGTCTGTCTGCCTGTCTGTCTGAGTGTCAGTCTGTCTGTCTGTCTGTCTGTCTGTCTGTCTGCCTGTCTGTCTGTCTGTCTGTCTGAGCGTCTGTCTGTCTGCCTGTCTGTCTGTCTGAGCGTCTGTCTGTCTGCCTGTCTGTCTGTCTGAGCATCTGTCTGTCTGTCTGTCTGTCTGAGCGTCAGTCTGTCTGTCTGAGCGTCAGTCTGTCTGTCTGTCTGTTGGTATATCATCTATGGTTTCTTGTTGGTGTCTGTGTTTCTATACAGTATACTGTATCTATTCCTCTGTCTGCCTGTTGTCTATTTGTCTGTCTATGTACCTGTCTGTCTGTGTTTGAAAGCTTTTTCATCCGTCTCTCTCTCTCTCTGTCTCTGTGTTTACCTGCCTTTCTGTCTGTTCCAACTGGTTTTATTTACATGTTTGTAGACGACTGAAAAACTGGGCTCGGTCCATTTTAATCAGTTCCCTACAGATGATGAGCTGAATTTCACAGATTACCTAAAAACATCACAATAAGTGTTTTTTGTGCTAACTAAGCCTCCGCTAACCTTTTTAACATGTTTCAGTGATTTCAACACAAATGCATTTTTAGCTATAGTGTCATGGGAATTTTCTTCTGTAGCACTTTTTTTTTTTCCCTGCAAAAACACAATTAATCAAAAGCACAATAGCGTTAGCGCTTGTTGTCTCTACAGAGCCTGGTCTTATCAGTTTTCTGTTATTATGACCTTAACGCAGAGGTTGCGGTAAGCCCTGTGTACCAGAATAATCCTCTTGTGGCCTGTCGGTAAAAATCCCAGCATCCCAACACAGGGCCAAGCTGGTAAAGGTGTTTAACATAGATAAGGCTGCGAGCGGAGCCCAGCAACACATCAAAAACAAGACACAGCATTTAAGCAGTTGTAACCCCCTTTATGAATTACAGTGCAGCTGATAGAGGAGCCTGTTACTCTGTTTTCAACAATTGTTTGTAAAAATCGAGACAAAAGCTCAGATAATGTCCTCTAGTGACACGTACACATGTGTTATTTATACGGATAGTATGAATTCAGCATCATCTGTATAAGTCAGTTAAACATGGAATCATCACTTGGAATAGCTGGTTTATAGGGCTGGGAAAAACCAGCGACCAGCCAATCCGATGTTATCACGATACCCAGATGGCGGCCCTATCTGTATTGCGATTCTATAAGTATTGCAATTTTATGAATATCCCGATTCAATATTACTACTACTATTATTATTATTAATTTATAAATTTTTATTTTTAGATTTTGTTATAATTGTAACGATGTATAATGATTATGATGTATAATGATTGTAGCAAATCATTTGCTCCTATCACACAGGATGCTGTGCTGCATGCCGTAGTTTTGAGCTCACCACCTGTAGCATTTTAGAGGAACTAAGACATTTTACCACCACAAATGCAAACATATTTAAATGAATGCATAATTGAAAAAATATATAATTTCTTTTTTAAGAATAATAATTGTACTGTACTAAAGGGCCATATTTAGGCTAGGCTTATAGGCATTGTGGTGAACAGTGTTGGGGATGTTACTTTTTAAAGTAACTAATGACATTACAAAATTACTGTCTTCAAAAAGTAATCAGTTAGATTACTGCGTTACTTTCTGATAAAAGTAACTCGTTCGAGTACTTTTCCATTGCAGAAAAAGAAAACTCCTTTGTGCTTCCTCATGCAAGTTGTTTTATTCAAGACCTTTATAATTATTCTACCATCATCACTCAGTTAAGTTTGGCCCATAATCTGTTAACTACTAATACCCCTATCTCACCTACGCGGTTTCGCGCAGTGCCCGTAAGTACGGTTCATCATGATTCACCGCGAGTTTCGGCGCCGTGATTAGGTTTCCATCCTTCTGCGTGTCGGTCATTGCATAGTCAAAACGCATAGGTGAGATAGGGGGCAGGAATAACAGAGGGTGCGGGTTGTCGGGGGGCGGGGCTTGTAGGACGACTTTCTCACACAAACACACACACACACACACACACACACACACACACACACTGATGGATTGGGAATGACGGCTGTCTGGCTCACGGATTACATAAATTGTCTGAATTAACGGATTACATTTTTGAAAAAGTAACTAAGTAACTGAGTACAAGTACTTGAATGGCGGACCTAACGCGTAATGGGTAAAAGTAATCCGAGTACTCTAACGTGTTACTTTGTAGCGCGTTACACGCAACACTGGTGGTGAACCAGGTAATTTAGCTATTAGGTGTTAAAGCCAGTAGACGACATCCTGTATAGGTATACAGTATAGTGAAATATGAATTGACTGATGAGGGTTGTGGTGGACCCAGAGGCTATCCTAAGAGGCAGGAAAATGCCCTGAATGAGATACCAGTCCCCATACACACACATTTGCATCTGGGGCAATATACAGAAGCCAGTACACCTATTGGCATTTTTGGGAGGTAGAAGGAAACTGGAAAACCGCAGGGGAAACCCATGTGGACACGGGGCAACACACACATAAACTCCACTTAGGGTGTAATCTGAGATCAGGTTTGAAGCTGTAAACAGCAGTTCCACCTGCTGTGACACCATGCTGCCTGCTAGTAAAACAGTTTTAAAATCAAATATATCACAGCGGGAATATTATAAATTACATGGCTTTGGCACACAACTGCCCTAAAATCAAACAAGTGCTTTGGATTTCAGCTACTATGTGTGAATAATCAGTATTGTGAATTATTCAAGATGACTGTTAGGAAATGCCATCCAGCTGCTGGACTACAGGCAGCCAGATAGTCTAAAATCTGTAATTAGTGACTATTGACTGAGAAAACGTACAACATTGGCTAGCACCGTAAAACAGCACAATCTTCCTTATTAGTTCTAATTACTTTCAACCCTAATTATCTCCAATTTCTCCCCACGGAGAGAAAAAATTCATGACCTAATCCGGCTCCTGCGACTGCAGCAAATATATTAGGCTCCATTTTCTGAGGTTTGTAGCTCACCGTCATGGTGGCTGACTGTACATACAGTAGACTGCGTTTTATGAGGCAACACTTATATCTAAAGACAGTGACATATCTTTAAAAAAAAACTCAGCAGGATCCCAGCAGGATCCCTAAAGTTCTAATGACGTTATAATATACAGGAGTCGTGCTGTAACAGCACTGCGATGATGTCCATCGTCAAGACAATGTCGGGACAACTTTGATCTTAACATTCATCATGACTTTGATAAAGTACATAATGTAGACATAATATTGCATGAACAACCAAAAAACATAATTGCAAATAGAATTCACTTGAATCTTCATTTGTCACATTTATGGCAATTGCGATTTAACATTTCACTAAATTGTAGTTGCCCAGTACTTTGTGTGTCACGTACAGTATGTACATTAATCATCTTGGTGGCTATAATAGAAGACATACAGTAAGACCTTGATTGGAGTTACAGTGGGACGGTTAGCCTGGTTGAATCTGTGTAGATTTAAGTGTAAACTTTTCATTTTCATATATTGCAGATATTAAATCCAATCACTCACTCATCGTCTATACCGCTTTATCCTGTTCTACATCCTGGAGCCTATCCCAGGATACTTACTGTAGGACACGAGACGGGGGACACCCTGGTGTGCCAATCAATCGCAGGGCACGCACACATACACACGTTTGCCTAATCTGAATTTCTTTGGACTGTAGGAGGAAACCTGAGCACCCGGAGGAAACCCACCAAGCACAGGGACACTCCATGCACACAGACTCCTGAGGCTGGGAATCGAACCTGGACTCCGGAGGTGCAAGTGACAGGGAAAATAAAACTAAGCTAAAATGATAGATTTTTTTTTCTTTTTTTTTTTTCCTGAAAATTCTATGACAGAAACATGCCTTAAGACTAAACATTCAAAATGGCATGCGTGACCGAAAAACCTATACGAGCTCGGTTAATATACCTTATACTGTATGTTGCAGCAAGTTTGGACAGGAGGAGAGAGCAAAATGCTGCAGTTTGATTCAGCTGACCAGACTGCAGTGGCTATAATGCACCCAGGACGGTGATATTAGTTCTGCATGACTTTGTATACTGCAGAAAATCATGTGAGAAAAAAAATACAGGCATTCTGGGATATCTATTTCTGCCCTGTGTGAATATGGGTCTTTTAAGGTGATGGCCTCCTGATGGGGAGATAGTCTTAATGTTCTGTTTGTTTACTCAACATCTGTGCTGCCGGCCTCAGTGTTCCAGAGCTCAGCGTGGGTCATGAAATGCGGAGGATGTTTTTTTTTTTTTTTTTTTTAAACAAAAAGCTACATCTCCCAGAATACATCTCAGTAAATATCGCCTTAAAAACCTTATGTAATTCTCTAATGCCACTGTTATTATCTAACAGCTTTTCTTAACCAAAACACTTTCCTTATGCTTTACTGACTTGACTCTGGCCTTGAGGAAACTAAAAGTAGTTATCATAAGGCATTAACGTGTCTGCGTATATGTTTATGCTTTATATTAAATATTAAAGAATGAATAATATTCTCAAGGAAAAAAAAAGGGAGCTCTGCCTACGTTTCATTTCCTGTGACTTGAGTGTCATATTGTTTGGCCAAGCTACAGTGATTTCGAAACATTTCAGTTTATTCATAATGCATGAGGGCATTTTCAACAGAGCCGCACTAATGAGATGAATTTGTCATCGGTGTTCACTTTTGACCGTAATTCAGGCGCGTGGAAACAGCAATTCATAATCCAGTTCCACGAGTAATCGTCTTCCTCAAACCTCTTAAGGTCCCTTTTGAAGTTTACTCTGGAATATGGAGAGTGTTGTTCGAGTCATCCATCTTTCTGTCCCTCCCTCACACTGTCTCCACCCTTGGCTTCTTTCTGGTTCTCTTTCTGCTTTGTTGTCCCTCACTTTATTCTTTGTCCTTTTATAAAGAGGCTTTAACACTGAGTTTGGTCTATATTAAACAGAATAGCAATTCACGGCGTCTTGAACCAACATGTTATATTTACGCAATAGGGACAACATTTTCTATTAGCTAAGTAGGAAAGAAATGAGATAAGTTTGTATGCATCTGTGTACTGTACCTTAGTGTACAAACGCCGCACCTCATGGATTTTCGCCTTAAGGGCTGAAACTTTGCAAGAAATTTGTCTCAGCATGCGAAGCATTTTTGGTATGCGAGCAAACAGACCGAGCCGAACCGAGCGCTGGTCGTGTGTATGTCCGGGAGTCAAACGAAGTGTGTTTACATATTTTTGTGAGTTTTTTATTAATTTATTTATTTTTGGATAGGTGCAAGACATAGCACCATGGGCCCCAACAATGTTAGCAAGGTTAGTAGGAAGAAGAAAAGAGAGCCACTTTCAGTTTCTCTTGTAAAGTAGCCGCTGCCAAAAGGAACATACTGTAAATTAATTTTACTTCATGTAAATGTTTTGATTGTTTTTATATGCAAAAATATGATTATACAGTAGTATTGTAAATTGGTAATATTCGTCATATTTTTTGGGTGGCTGGAATGGATTATGTGCATTGATATTATTTGCTGTGGGAAAATGTGTTTCACAATATGAAACATCACCTTAAGAACTCGTATTAAATTTAATTTGATTTGTATACCAAGGCACCACTGAACACCTTTAAGAAAAACAAGGTGGTGTCGTGGGTAGATATGCTATTAAGTTGTTATGTCATATTAGGTTGCATTTTGGATGATTATAGTAATACATATTTTCAGATTCCTGGTTTAATGAGCTCCATTTTAATAGCAAGTAGATTACTATTTTATCTTTGGTTGCTGAGATATGGCCAGGGTGAATTTGTTTGTGCGGAGGGCCTTGAACAAATCAGTTTTAGAATATTTTAGAGGATTCTGTGATATAATAAGAAGTCTCATTTTGACATTGGGATTTTCCTTTTACCCCTAAAAATAATAAATTTTTTAAAAAAGGAAAAAAACAACAACAGTTTTTTATCACAACTAAAGTAATCAAAATGCTTTAAAACAATGTTTAGGACTAAAACATTTTCAATTTGGTGAAGTATCAAGAAGACAAGGGGTTTGTCTTTTTGACCCTTCAACAAACTGATTTTTTTCCCCCCAAAATTAAAAATATGATTTAATTCACTTACTGAACACTATTGGCCGTAGCGAAAAATTTATCTATGCCACTTAAGACCTGATTTGACAGGTCACATATTACATGTTACATTTTAATGTTTATCTGGACCTGCTACTGCTATACAGTACATCTAGGTGTGAATGAGTGTCTGTGTTTATGTACTGTATACTGCCACAATCCCGATCAGGATGAAGTCGTTGTGCTATAAATTATTTACCTTAAGAAGATCAATAACATTTTACACCAAGACACAATTGACTTCTAAATAATATGTTTATTCTCGTCATGGCTGGAGACTGAATTCTAAACCAGAGTAACATTCGAATATACACTCCATGGTACAGAACCATTATTTTGTAGTTGGTAGACAAAAAACTTCTTGCCTATTAATAAAGTTTAGATATATAATATTAATATACAATTCCATATAATTACCATAACGAATGGCATCATTAATAAAAAACTTCAAAGGTCACCACCCTTTCCTAATCATCACACATAAAAGACATAACCGCAACTTCACCTCAGGTGTCTTATATCGATCCGGACGAAACAAATCTCTCTTCTTGTTTGCACCCATTTTAGAATATATGACATACAAACAGATCATCCAAGGAATTAACTTACTCAAATAAAGTGATAGTTAGAGAGTATAGTAAAGCATTAGATAAATATTTGATTAGTAAAAAATTAACTAAATTTAATGAAATGAAATTGTCTTCCATATTGTTACTTGAGAATGAATTCGTTTATTTCTGTTTATTCAATTTATACTGTCAATCAGCTTTTACTAGTCCTTATACAAATGAGCAGTGTGTAGGCTATAGATCAAACACCCTGTACCTTTAATTAAAGCGAAATCTTCTACAATGGTAAGAGTTAGTTAAGACCCTCATGACGATAATTAGATAGTTTGTTCATTGTTTTATAAAGCGGACTGAATAAATCGAATGCCCCATTTGATTGTGTCTCTGAAGTGGTTGCAGTCGGTACTAATTTGGTTAATTTGCAATGCGAGTCTTAACAATTTAAACAACTTCATAAGGACATGAAAATGACTTTACAGTGGATTTTGACATGAGGCAATAACGAAGCGTGAGCAACTGGACAACGTTTCAATAGATAGAAATAGAAACTGTATTGTCGCTACAGCCAGGAAGCAAAACTACAACAACTCTACTAACTTTTTCAGAACTATTACTGAGGTGTTAACAATATGACACCGACCTCATACCCCGTTAACAGATAGACGCCGGCTAATAAACGTTGGAGGAACTGGATATACTGTATGTATATGTCAGATGCACAGGTATTTAATGACAGTAAGCTGAAGGAATGCATAGAGGATGGTATCAACTTTCCTTCACCAGAACCAATGATAAATGATGCCACGCCCATTGTCTGATTTTATCCTTGGTGATGACGTTTCCGCTCTGAGGACTTACAGTACTGTATGTGATGAAAACTTTAGTAGACGTGGACTTTCAGATGAAGAGCTACAGGTAGACGTGTTGTAGAGAACGCCTTTGGCATCCACGCTGGTGACTGTATATTCGTGATTAGCAATATGTTTCTTATTGTAAATATAAATAGAATTAGAATTAAAATTTGATGAAACTTGATGTATAAATATTATAATGATACTAAAATGTATGAAATAATGTTTTAACCACATATATTTTAGGAATAAAAATGACATGCTAAATTTCTCACTTTAAAATTTAACAACAGAAATAATTATTGTGCATCGGACTTCAATAAGTAATACATTAATGTACATTTACGTACACTTGCGCATTTGGCAGATGCTCATATCTTTTAAATGTATTTAATCATCACTATTTTCCTTTAAATCTTACTTCATTCATTTTGTCATTCCTTCCATCTACATTTAATCCGAGGATTTTTGTCTGCCGAATGCTGTTGAACAGATAAGCATGCGATACCAGTGCTTAAAAATCAATACCGACTCGATAGCGGTTAAGAATTGATACCGAGGCGTTAACTAAGAATTTAGTCAGGAGGTGGCGGCTAAAAATTTTGAACATGCTCCTTCCATTTTCCTCTCTAACTAACGCTAACTATGCTAACGGACGTGACAGAATTCATACCATGCCCAAAAGAGGCTGTAAGGAGCCTGTACCGAGCTCTCCAGAGGTTTGCATCGGTCAGTGTACAGTAGATTCGGGAAATAGTGGAATGTGGGTTTAAATATTGAATGCCTACATTATTTATCTCCTCCATTTTTTTCGTTTTCTCAACCATATCTTTCCGTCAAATAATATCAAGTATTTACTAACTACCCAGCACCTATTTAATGCTTACTTACTCTTAATTACCAAGCTGATTCTCTGCAGGTTTTAGTTGCCAGGTCTGTGCATTTCTGCCTGCTGTCTCTTCCTGGGCCATATGTGCATCTTACACACTTATTTTCTTTCTGACTTTCCCTCCTTCTTTCTTTCTTTCTTTTTTTGTTGTCTCTCTGTGTCTACCCCATTAAAAGCAAAACTGTCTGTATTTCTCACTCTTGATTCCTCTTTTTCTCCACAGCCATGGGGCTCTCTCTCTCTCTCTCTCTCTCTCTCGTTCTGCTTCTCTTGCTTGTTCACTATTTTCCCTCCTTTTTTGTAGTTGTTTTTTTTTCAGTTGCTTTCTCTGTTTGTCTTTTTTTTTAATGTTGTTTAGCCTTTCCTCAGTTTTGCCATCAGCACCTTCTGTCCTGTATCTTGTCTCTGTCTAACCTGCTCAGCGCTAATTCCGGTGTCCTCACACTCACTTCAGCTAACAGCCTCAGTCCTTGACTAAACTCCTGCTATGAGGAGTGCATCCCGGCAGTACAGCTGCTTCATCTGGCACGGCTCGCCTCAGCCTGGCTAGGGAACTTATCTGGTCCCATATTCCACGGCAGTGGAGTTTGCCCTCCAGCTCAAACAAAGGCAAACTGCCTAGCTACTGTTTGGGATGATACTCTGCTATATTCATTGCCAAATGTTACTGGCATGTAGATACTGTGATAGAAATGGTCTTGTTTTGATGGTTTGACTTTGTATTTTTTTTTTTCCGACTTTCTTTTTCTTTCCGTACCAGGTCAAAAAACATCTTCTAGTTATATTCCAGTCCGAGCTCATATTCTGCTATCTTTTGTCTTTGGCATTTCACTTCCCGCAGGTATACACATACTGTAGGACGGCTAAAAACAGTCGGGACAAATAAGAATTCTCTCCGTCAAGTCTGTCATTACTGGCGTGGCAGCACTTTATTTTCCTTGGATAGAAATGGAATGATAGAAAATTTGCTATGATTGGAGCAAATATGATGACCCTGCTAGCCTCTATTATGTGTGATTATTCTTATATCAAGCTATAATAGAATACACACAAAGAGGACAGGGAGGCTCTATTTGTTACTCCATGTAATAAGTCACAATTTCTGTCTTTTCTTCCATTTAGTCCTTATAACATTAATCATTTTTAAATAGCCCATATCAGTCATATCAGTTTTTATAACGTTCCTTTACAAGGGTAACATTTTTGCACATAAATTAGTAAACGTAATAATAGTAGCACATCACAGCATTATTCCGCTATTTTAAAAAAATGTTGTTAGCTATTGTAGGTGTAGATGTATATTTATCATAACCTGTAATGGACGACCAGTGCTGCGGCTCAGTGGTTAGCGCTGTCATCTGCGTGGTTGGGGGTTTGAATCTTGCCTCTGGTCTGTTTGGTGTCAGTGTGTATGCATACTCTTACATGGTTGACGGGTTTCCTTTTATAGTCCAAAGTTTTGTAGACTAAACTGTATTTACAAATTGCCTGTAGTGTCTGCTCACATATGTACATGTACAGTGCATACTGTATGTATATCCAGCTATATATTCCACATCTTTATTACCTAATGTAGCACATTCACTGCACAATGTTGCGCAGGTATACTGTACATGAATACATCACTTTATACCATAACTCTATTACCAAATGCATCTTCTCTTTGTATAACACATTGTATTTATTTATTATTTATTAAAAGTTTAATCTATTATATTATATTATATTATATTATATTATATTATATTATATTATGTTAAATTATATTATATTATATATATTATATTATATTGCTATGTTATGGTATATTATGTTTTATATTATGTTATGTTTTATATTATGTTATGTTATGTTATATTATGTTATGTTATTATATTATGTTATGTTATATTATAAGGAGATGTGTGAGTGTGTATGCATGCCTAGATCTAATATTAGACTGCTAGAATTAAAATAAAAATTAATTACAAATTGATCAGGTCTAAACTCAGTAATGTTATGAAGTCAGCCGACTACCTCCTGAATGATCAGTCAGTTGATCAGTCTATGACTATGCCCTGAATGATCAGTTTATCCCAGCCATGTGTTTTTCTTCCCCGATTGCACAGACATATTCCAGCACTCAAAATTGTGAAAGAGTGTTTCTGGAAACATGCGGAATAATTTTCACACACGAATTGGCCATCACATTGCATGCTGTCATTAAAAATAAAAGTGGGCAAATTAAATCTTAGAGTGTGCATTTTATTCCTTTTTTTTCTTTCTTTCTTAGACAGGCAGTGGGTACAAATTTATTAGAAAAATCTGTCAGGCAACAATGGTTCAAGCATTACATTTATAATCGAATATCAGTCCAGAACCAGTGTGAAATAAGTTATGCCAAACTAAGGCCATGTCCACACGTAGCGGGGTACTGTATTTTTAAAAACTGAGATTTTTTCACACGCAAACGCCGTTTTGAAAACGGAGCTTTTGGAAAACTCCGGCAAAAGTGAAGATTTTCCAAAAGATTCCGGCTTGTTGTAACGTTACCTTGTGCTGATGATGTCATCGTCTGTGTGCTTGTCTCCTTGACTTGATGTCAGCTTTGTTCATGAAGATATTTTGTACAATAGTGGACGTACGTACAGTAAACTGGTGACTGTGTTAACGTGGACTTCTACAAAGCGCAACAGGTGATGACGTTTTGTCTAGGCTTCTGATTGGCCCCCTGTCGATTAAGGAGGCTCCTAACAGCGCTTAACAGGGCGTTTTGCGTTTTCCTGTGGACAAAGATATTTTCAAACCCTAGGTCGTGTGGACAGAATTATTTTTAACAACAAAGAAGAAAAAACCTCCGTTTTTAAAAATACCCGGCGACGTGTGGACATGACCTAAATATGCCAGTATGTCTTGTCTATGCGTTCGTGTACTCTCACGATTTACTGTAATAGTAATAGTGTACACTAGTGTAAGCAGAGTTGCTTCTATCTCCATCCATCCAGTTTCTTGGAGAGCTCGTGTGAAAGTCAACGCAACGTCTTCTGCTGTTATAAACCATGGTTGTAAAAGAAGGTTATTTCAATTGCCATCGCCTTCTTGCGACGTGGAGCCACTGAGGTCATATTTTCCCTGATTCTGATGTCTGACGTGAACACTGAAAAACTGAAGCTCTTGACCTCCATCTGCATGAGTCTGTGTATTGTGCTGCTGCCATATTATTCTGATTGGACAATTGCGTGAGCGAGTAGTTGGATAGTGTTTTCCTAATACAGTACATTATGTGTTCTTGCTTCTTTCCTATCGAAAGTAGATCAAGGGGAAGAGGATGAGCGAACAAAAGTTAACGCTTTTGTTTTTCATGCTTAAATGACTTTCAGATTTTATAGTGAACATCTCAACCCAAAACAGGGGTCAGTTATTTAGCTATTGGCTGCCAAGACCGGTAATAAAATTTGCAATACATGCAGCAGTCAGAGTAAGCTGAGGGTAATGAACTATACATTTCCTATTTTAGTCTCGTCCTTGATACCAATCCAGCTGAGTCTCTGTGTAGCCTTGAGCGTCATACTTAATTAACCACAAGGAAATATCCCTATTTGACAAACCACCATCTAGTTCTTGTAGCTGAATCTTTTTTGGCCTAGCACGCTAATCTAATCTGGAATAAATAAAGTTTTTTTTTTTTTTTCTTCAAAGTGAAAAGGTTTAACCGAAATAAATAAATAATTACAGCAAACCGAGAAGCCGCGCCCAGACCAGGTCGCTTTCACAGGAAATCGCATTTGTTCCGAGCTTAGTCAAGTATTAAATGATAAGTTCTCTTTGCTTAACAATAACGATAAATCAACAGTGTTGGCTCTACTGTGGCCCTTAAATTGTGCGACGATATCATCAGCACATGGTGATGCTTGATTGATTCGTAGTGATCATCCTCACACTGGCGAGTATCAGGTTCATTATTTCGCCCGTGCCACTCTTTTGTCACCCCGTCCTCACCCATCAGTCATCGTCCTGCCAGCATGCCGCCCCTGGGGTGGCTTGCGTCTTTTCAAACCTCATTTAACACTGAACCATGGTCCCTAATAAAGCCCAAATTGCTCATCGCAGAGCCAGAGAGGGGCTCCAGACATTCATTAGCTTAATGAAAACAGGCCACTCGGCTGCCACCGCCCAGTGAGCTTCTTCGGCCATCTGCTCGAGGGCTTCCTGCCAGCTGTGGAGTATTTCTGTCACATCCACCTCGCACCAGGAGATGCAGGCGTTTCTAACACTCAGAAACAAATGAGCCTCTTCATGCTGTACGATAGGGGACAGAAAAAAAAAATGCTTCTGCTTACGTTTAATCTGCATGCCACATATATACTCGGGAAGGGGTAATTGCCAGAAACATAACACCTACAACATTATTTGCTTGTTAAATATTCTTTCGGTGGAGCTAGCCTAAAAGCTGTTTCATCTTCAGATTGAGTGTCATCTTGTCTGGCCAAGCTACAGTGATTTCGAAGCGTTTCAGCTTATTTATAAGGCATGAAGGCATTTTCCAACCGAGCTGCACTAATGAGACGAATCTGTCTTCAACGTTCATTTTTTGGGTATAACTCAGGCGTGCAGAAATTCATAATCCAGTTTCCATGCTAATCATCTTCCTTAAAGCACTTCAGGTTTAATCTAAATATAACAAGCGCTGCCGATGCGCTCCGTCTCTACAGTATAGCCATCCCTAGGATGATATCGCTCCCCTGGTTACTGGTTTTGGGAGTCTTCGAGCAGATGTTGTGAGAGTTCATCAGGACAATGCAGGTGATTTATAGACAGGCGCTGAGCAGATCATGCCTATGTACATGTGTCACGGCTGACTGTTTCAGGGCTGACCACTGTGTGCCAGCTGACCTTTCAAAGCATTTGAAGGCCACACTCCCTTCCCTTAACCAAATCTCTGATCAGCAGAGCAGAAACTGAGTAAATAAACACCGACCATGTTCTGGAGTAATAGTAGAATAAGATGTACAAGAAAAGAAGCTGAAAATACTATGCTAAAGATTGCCAAATTAACCCGCTTTTCTTAACAGATAGTTGGAATTGATTAATCTTCATTAAGTAATGATAACCAAAAGCACAATCCACTCTCATTTTAATTATTTAATCAATTGTTTCCTAGACAATTATTTCTTTTATGGCAGCCCACAATATCACTGTGCCTCCATGTATTAATTCTGTATATTTTTATTATCAAAATGGGAATCTAGAGGCATCAATTGATAATTTTTTTTATCTTATGTAGTTAACTTGTATTATAAACATGCAATGTTGGAATAAAGAAATACATAACAAACTGGGGGCGGCACGATGGTGTAGTGGTTAGCACTGTTGCCTGGGTCTGAGTTCGATTCCTGGCCAAGGTCGATTCCATTCCCATCTATGTGTGCATGGAGTTTGCATGTTCTCCCCGTGCTTGGTGGGTTTCCTCCGGAGACTTCGGTTTCCTCCCACAGTCCAAAGACATGTAGGTTAGGTTAATTGCCGTAGTGTGTGTGTGTGTGTGCGTGTGCGTGTGCGTGTGCGTGCGTGTGCGTGTGCGTGCGTGTGTGTGCGTGTGTGTGCGTGTGCGTGTGCGTGCGTGTGTGTGCGTGCGTGTGTGTGTGTGTGTGTGTGTGTGTGTGCGCTGTGCGATGGACTGGCACCTTTCCCAGAGTGTACCCCGCCTTGTGCCTGAAGTCCCCTGGCATAGGCTCCAGCCCCCCGTGACCCTGAATACAGGATTAAGCGGTATAGATGATGATGAGTGATTGATAACAAACTGGTTAGAGAAAACAAATTATGCAGTTTTATAATATACCAAACATTAACAATTGTTAAATTAAAATCTCTTGAATGGGACCCACACTTCATGCGCTGGCTGGGTAGTAAGGGGTGTGGCAACCTACTGATGACAGGCCTCGAACCCGGATCCTCAGATCAGATAATCAACAACATATAGCCTGAGCCACCACTCCCACGTCTTACATATAATGTATTCTTGTAAAAAAAAAGGTAGAAGGTAGCTCAAGCACCTTTGGATTTTATCCAAATTTTCATCTGGAATCTTTTCATAGTGAGATTTGCCATTCAGCATACTGCACAGCCTGGTAACCGCGCTTTACCCTGTGTTCAGGATTGCGGGGGACCTGGAGTCTATCCCAGGAAGCTTAGGGCATGAGGTGGGGTACAATCCATCAGTGCGTGTGTGCCAATCCATCGCAGGGCACACACACACACTCATTTAAACACTACAGGCAATTTGGGAACACCAATTAGCCTAATCTGCTGGTCTTTGGACTGTGGGAGGAAACCGTCTCACCCGGAGGAAACTCACTAAGCACGGGGAGAACATGCAAACTCCATGGACTCGAACCCGGACCCTGGAGGTGCAAGGCGACAATGCTAACCACTAAGCCACAGTGTTGCCTGTTTATATTGAAATTTTTAATGAATTGCACTCACGGTTTCGCCAGCCTCTCACACACAGGGACACACAGACCCATCATGTGAATCACTCGTGAACATACTGTACAGCAGTTTATATAGAAACAGCGATCAGTTTTGAGACGGAGCTCTCTCTGATAATAAAGAGGAAGTGGATTGTAAGCAGGCCGACTCCTTCTGGAGTTCAGGAACGGAATCATGGTAATTAGAAAGCATGTGAGCAACCTGATTCTAAGGGTAGTTAAGGACGCACACCTTAGCCGATGTGTGTAGTGCAGCAGGCATTGGGATTTGGAACATTCATTTTAAACACAACTGATTTAAACATGTGAAAGGTGATATGCAAGGTTATTTATTTATTTATTTATTTATTTATTTATTTTCATCGATTTCGCTTTTTCTAACCCTGGAAAATCTGATTGGATTTTTCATCAGCTCACACTTTCAATGCATTTAAATTCACGTATCAGCATTTTTAAAAAAAAATTCTTTTACACTGAGTATTAACCACTTTAAAGGCCACATTTAATGAGCATAAAATGTGTAATATGTCATAGTATAAACCTTTTTAATATATTAAGATTATGTTGGTGATTGGAAAAAAAAGTGGGAAAAAAAAATAAAATAATAAAAAGTAGCTGGTCTTGCTGACTTTAAGCCCGCTGTGAGTGTGAAATGTTAGTTGTTGCCCCAAGCCAATTCCTTGATAGCTTGTCATCCACACTGTGTGACTAGAATCCCCACTGGAGCTAAATTCTTTGGCCCTCATTCATCAGAGCTGCATAAAAATGAGCACAGGTTTGAGCACCACCAATGACATACAGTACGAACTGCTCTGCATCTGATTCATATGACAAGCGGAGCAGTAATTTGAAATGTACCTGTATTGTCCCTTTTAAATAAATGAGCAGTATGATGATGCAACGGCATCGGCTGGGCGGAAACGAACCCTCATTCACTAGTCCTTATCTCCATTTCATATATATACGACAACCCACGATATACATCTCATTTACATAGGGCATACCTTTATTTATGCTCGTCTTGAGATAAAGATGAGGCAATAAAGAGAAATGAAATAAAGCATACTGCACAGGGGAGTTATCCATGTCTTGGCAGAAAAGTAAAGCCTGTGTTTGTGTGTATGTGTGTGCAGGCATTTGTGCAAATGGAAATGTTGCTTTTGCTTGGAAATAATATCATATTTGATATTTGCATACGACTCCTGAAATGAACAAATCAAAATACTGGAACTTGCAAAAATAAAAAAATTAAAATAATAAATTGAATCAGACGGAATAAAATTCACATGTCCAATTATGATTAGTAATTGTACAGTATTTGTTGTTTTATTGTCATAGTACTGTATAGCTACCCACTCCAATTGAAGGATACTTAGATTGTTTTCTATATGAACAATAACTTGCATTATATTTCAGCTTGTTAACTTGTTAACCTCGGTTTACAGAAACTCACACGAGATAAAGCGCTTAGTGAAAGTTACAGTATATGGAGCGCCACGGTGGGTTAGTGGTCGCCAGTGTTGCCGCACCCCTCCTGGGTTTGGGTTCAAATCTCGGCGAAGCCCCCTGTGACCCTACACGGGATATGATGTATAGACAATGAATAATAATTGCGATATGCTTGATTGAGCAGGGTTGAACGTGCACAAAGTTTATGAATAATTCTGTTATACCTCCTACAATCACAGACCTCTGGGGCACTCTACAGATCTTTATTGGCATGAGAACATGTTCTAATATCAAGTATGAGCAATCATGTGTCTTGACCCTGAACATTTATTTGCAAGTTGAGAGATTGCAGTCTCTAAAGATAGAAGTTCGTACGCTAACAGACAGCTTACAAATAAGCACAAACCTTCCTGTTATTAGTGCTGAAAAAAAAATTTGATCAGCACTTTAGAAATTGAGTTCACTGTTTTTTAACCAATTCTTTGTGCAGTTAATGTGTTTAGGGGGGGGTGACTGACTTTGTATGTGGTGGGGAGAAAAAGAAGAAAAAAAACCTATAGATGTTTTTTTTTATTGACTTTGAAGTAAGAGAGCTGTCAAGAAGTGTGAGAGACCCACAGTATTGCTTTTTCTCTTCTCCATTACAGTTTAATTTTGTTGGGAAACTGCTGGGGCCCCGGGGCAATTCCATGAAAAGATTACAAGAGGAAACCGGAGCGAAGATGTCCATCCTCGGCAAGGGCTCAATGAGAGATAAAGACAAGGTAGAGTAACAGCATCCTGCTTTTTGCTTTTGATTTCTGTCTCATTCTGAA
Source organism: Clarias magur (assembly GCA_013621035.1). NCBI lineage: Eukaryota > Metazoa > Chordata > Actinopteri > Siluriformes > Clariidae > Clarias > Clarias magur. The sequence goes on along the minus strand of QNUK01000129.1, from coordinate 1,329,715 downwards.
GTGCATATGACATTCAATATTCACTTTGAATTATCCCTAAACACATTTAATATGGAAAGCGGTATTCGGGAAAGGTTGAACTACTGGGAAGAAAAACTAATAAAATTAAGCGTATTAAAATGCGTTTATTTTTCATACGATTTCAGAATATAGTTTATGTGTCATCGCTCATAATGCTGCATTGAAAGGAAAAGGCTGTACACAGCACATCTACTTTAACAAAGCTATTTATCCTTTCGACACTCAGTCCCCTGAAAGCTTGTCGGTGTACGTCTAAGCACAGTCTCAGCAGGTACTGGCACTCGGGGAGAGGAGGAAATGTAAAAAATACGCTGTATAGGAACCCTTTTATTTTTAGAATTAGATGTTTTTTTTATAGACACACTTTCCCCTTCCAGTCAACTTTACATGAACATGCTTCAATACAGCAGCATACTGTGGCTTATCCTATTTGTGTAGGGTGTCAGTGATCACCTACTGGACAAGTCAGCAGTCTTCTACATCCATCTATCCATCTACAGTAGGAACCTCCATAGTCCGTGGTGGTCAATGGTGATCATTGGACGCCAATGGAGACCATTGGACGCCAATGGTGACCATTGGACACCAATGGGAATAAACACATCGGTATGTACATCACATTTGCACAACCGTGACATGCTCTGGCAAGTGGGGAGGAAAAAACGTAAAATACACGCTGTTTAGAAACTCTTTTATTTTTAGACTTTTTTTAGAGGATATATACACACTTTCCCCTTCCAGTCAACTTTCCATGAACATGCTTCAATATAGCTGCATACAGTACTGTGGTTTACCCTATTTGTGTAGGCTATCACATTCTGGACAAGTCAGCAGTCTGTCCCATCCATCTGTCCATCTAGGAACCTCTGTAGTCCAACAAGGGCCTGTGGTGGCCAGTGAAGACCATTGGACGGCAATGGTGACCAATGGACGCCAGTGGTGACCACTATGTTTATTCCTATTTGCACAACCCTGGCAGGACCTCTGGTCAACATTCACACACTAAGCCAGATTAGTCTTTGGACTGTGGGCGGAAATCTGAGAACCCGGAGGGAACCCACCAAGCACTGGGTGATCATGCAAACTTCATGCCCACCTGGAAGATGCTTTTTGGAGTATGCTTTAAGGTGCAAGGCAGTGGTAACCACTAAGCCACCGTGCCGCCAGTCTTCCCCATGCGTGTACTGAACTGGGCCAACAGAGTTATTCTGTAAGAATAGTCATTTACTCAAACTCAAAATGAAATATTGTAATATTTTGGTATACTTGATTTTTTTTTCATGACATGTAAGCCATAATCACTGCAATTAAAACAGAAAAAGGCTTGAAATGTTTCACTTTACATGTAATTAATCTAGAATATATGAGCGTTTCAGTTTGCAAATTCAATTACCCGGTCCACATGCACAAAATTATAAAAACATTCAAATGCTCTGCATATAAGAGGAAGAGCATCCCTCTACAATAATGTGCTACGCAATATTCAAGGCCTGAAAACAGGGTTTTTTTATAAAGAATCTTGATGAAAAGTACTACTAAAAAAAAACAGTGTGTGTGTGTGTGTGTTTATAAACCATTCACTTATGTACTTTAAAAAAATGATGGCGGTAATTGCTGTTTTGATGTGCCATCGTTTTATTTTTGACTCGAAATGCTGATAAAAGTGCACAATTGAGTCATTGAATATCATGTTTACACACATCCATACCAGCTCCCAGTGAATATTGAAGCAGGAATACATTTGCATTAAAAATGAGCTTGGGGACGCTGGATGGCCTTGCTGGCCCTTGATCGAGTCCTGTTGCATTTCATTTGGATTCTGAACAATGTAATGGTGGTATAAACTCGTAATACATGAAGACAGTGAATGGTGGCTATCTATCAGCTGTACAGCATCACCTTTACCGTACCGGTTGGCTAGGATTGAAATATACAGTATGATATGAAAATATCTTCAGTACTATTACTGAAAATGTATTGCAGGTCATATTTCTTTGAAAAATTCTTTTAATTAATTGTTACACGTTTAAAGAGAGGAGCGTGTGTGTGTGTGTGTGTGTGTGTGTGTGTGTGTGTGTGTGTGTGTGTGTGTGTGTGTGTGTGTGGACACCAAACCATCACACTCGAATACAAAATTGGAAGCACACAATTGTATAGAATTCCTTTTGTATGCTGTAGCATTACAGTTTTCTTTCACTGGAACTGAGAAGCCCAAACATGTTTTCAGCATCACTAAACATTCATTTATTCATCCGTTTTCCACACCGCTTATCTTGTGTAGTGTCGCAGGGGGCCTGGAGTCTATCCCAGGGAACTCGGGGAACAAGGCATACCCTGAATGGGGTGCCCACACATTTACAGGGCACATACACACTCGCACACTTTGGGCAATTCAAAAACACCAATCAGCCGACACCACATGCTGTTGGACTCTGGGGGGGTTGTAAAAAAAAACACAGAGCACCTGGAAGTGATCCACTAAGCCCAGGGAGAACATCATACACGCAGACCGCAGGCAAGATTCGAACCCCCAACCTTGGGGGTTTGAGGCGACAGTGCTAACCACTAAGTCACCATCACTAAATGTTGTAATGCATTATTCAAGTATGCCTACATGATATTTTTGTCATTTTGCCTCGCCCTAGGCAAAGGCATATGAAAGGGCTTCTCAGTGATGGGCTGTAATTAAGTGGGCTGCTTGTTTGCTGCTGCTTCGTTCATTGTTTTTCTCTTGTCTCGCAGGCTCTGTGGCTTTGTGTTGGAGAGACAAAACAATTTATTATGTAGTCTGCTTGGTGTTCGTTAAAACCCCAGTCTGTATGATGATGATGATGATTTTTATTATTATTATTATTATTATTATTATATGAATGTCCCAAAAGTCTCCACACACAGGGGAAATTAATATAATTAAGCAATTACATGCATAACACCAGACATGTAACTTGAGTTCTTCGTGAGTGTGTGTATGTTTGTTTGCAAAGGCATGCCAATCTTGTAGGGGATGTTTTATGAATAAAGTTAATGAATTTCCCTAATTTCCCCTACGTATGGATACTGTTTTCCTGATTCGTATTATAATTCTTGTACAGTAGTGGTGGGACGGTGGCTTAGCACTGCCACCTTCGCACTGCCCTGGTTCGACTCCCGCATCAGGTCTGTGTGCATGGTGTTTGCATGTTCTCCCTGTGCTTGGTGGGTTTCCTCTGGGTTCTTCGGTTTCCTCCCACAGTCCAAAGACATGCAGATTAGGCTAATTGGTGTTTCCAAATTGCCCGTAGTGTGTGTGTATGAGTGCGCATCTAAATGTCCAGAGGTCCTACCACAGTCGTACAAATGGGAATAGTTAGTAACCTACAGTAGTAACTTACTAATAGGTTAACTTAACTAGATTACTAATTTACTAATAGTTATTAGGTTAGAAATCTGGTAACCTAGTGTAAGGATCTATCCAACTTTTTGTAAGTCGTTTGCCAAATTCCTAAATATAAATGTAAATGTCGGAATAATTACAATGGTCACCATTGGTCTCGCTCCATGATCCCTAGTACTCCATCCATCCATCCATCCATCCATCCATCCATCCATCCATCCATCCATCCATCCAGGAACCTCTGTTGGGCTACAGTTGTTTCTGGATGGATGGATGGAATAGTAGTAGTATTAGTAGTATCCTTTTTCAGTTATTCTTTCTTTCTTTCTTTCTTTCTTTCTTTCTTTCTTTCTTTCTTTCTTTAATAATTTTTTTACTGAGTCTTAAAGCTGCTCCTGAAATGACATTTTCAAATTTCCTAGCACCGCCCTAAAAACACCCTCATAGTTATTATTGATCCAGGCGCTAATTTATAAGTTAGCACATATATCCATTTCCCCCAAATACACTTCAACTACATCCACTTTGCAGCTTTAATAAGCTTTACCCATCTTAAATATTGCTTTCAGCAGCATGACTGTTATCTGCCTGTCTGTCAGTGACAGTGACGCAGACACCCAGGAGCCAGAGCATACCTCATTAACGTCCGCCATGCATTCTCTTTCGCTTTCGCGATGGAAACAGATTTTTTGCCAAAATAAAATGCATAATTTATGTGCAGAGTCGTAACAGTCGGCGCGGCACAAAGACCGATTCATCCGCTTCTTTAGTATTTCTTTTGAAGTTCCTAATCTCAATCAGGCATGCGTTCTGTAATATCTTCCCCAGATCTAATCCGGGATCGAAGCATTATTTAACGGGGAAGAAAAGCCGATCATTATTTCCCGTATTGTACGTGTTCAGGGAACCTTGCTAAAAGGGATATCTGACGGATCTTTTTATACCATCAGACAGAAACTAGGTTAGGAAAATGTAGCTGTCAGTACACCATGTACCCCCTTTTCACTAAAAATAAACATACAGAAAAAAAAAGGAAAGACTTGTCATTATGTCATATTTCTACAGGATTCTGGTGCACTTAGACTCACTTCTGTACCTTTTGAAACATATCCTGAAAGACAGACTCGGCTTCTGAGACAATGAGCCTCGGCTTCTGCATTTGCTCTCGGTTTGACATAAAAGGGAATTTAAAGCTTTCAGACGCGAGACAGTGAAATGTAATCTCGCGGAAAGTTCTTCTATCTTGGACAAGGCAGGAAATAAAACAAATACTCAATTTGGGTTTCTTTTCTTCCTATTGCTCACATTCCTGCTACACACACACACACACACACACACACACACACACACACACACACACACACAGAAAACCTAAATGTGGAACATCGAACGAGCGCGGCCGGAAGAACCGCGGGAATCAGAAGCGTCTTCTGACCTTCATTTAAAGGCACATATGAAGTGATTGGGTCAGTGACATGGCGCTGATGTCACCGCAGCTATTAGTTAGTGATAATCAGAAATGAAGAGTCTGCATGACTAATCGAGTGTCTCTGAATGTCTGCTCTCACAGAGCTCTTCAGACTTGAAGTACAAGCCAGAGGCAAAAGTAATCAACAGGAGGCGGTAATGTAGGCTGCAGTAATTACACGTTTTCTAAAGAATAGTTACAGATGACCTTCAGCAATCAAATGGAATCAGGAAATCGAATGCCTCTCAGATAAACGCTCGCTTTTTTTTTCTCTCTCTCTCCAACTTATAGTGGAAAATTAATGTGATGTACAGTACATCAGGTTCTGTTGGATAGCGCTCAATGTGGATGTATACAGTCTTCTACACCATAGAATTATTCATATCTCTGTAATGAAATGAGTCACCATGTCAGTATGTGTACAGCACAGTTACTGTATGTCCACCGCCTGGCCGAAATAAAAATCCAATTTGGATTAAAAAAATAATAAATGAATAAAACATTTATACTTCCGAGCGTTACTGCAGTGATTCATATGGTTCAGCTGGCAGCAATCCTTTTAACCCTAACTCATGCAGTAGGTACTGCAGCTTTTCATTTCTTAAACACTCATGTCAAAAGATGTATCCTGTTGTCATGGAAAAGATGAAAAGATTCTCTTTCAGAATTTCAGAGCGTTTTTTTTTTTTCTTGATCAAGCAACAGAAAACAACTAAGGAGATTGCTGAAATGATTGGAATTGTGGTGGCATGATGGCTTAGTGGTTAGCAATGTCGCCTTGTACTGAACCTCCAGGGTATGGGTTCAAATCCCAGCCAGGTTCAATTCCCGCCTCTGTGTGCATGGAGTTTACATGTTCTCCTTGTGCTTGGTGGTCCTAAGTCATGCCGATTAGGCTTCCTCAAATTGCCTGTAAAGCGTGTGTGTGTGCCCTGTGACGGATTGGCAGCTCATCCAAGGTATACCCTGTCTCGTGTCCTAAGTCTCCTGGAATAGGCTTCATTTCCCCCGTGAGCCTGTATACAGTATAGATGATAAGTGAGTATTAGAATTGTGTTAAGAATTGTCCAAGATATTATTAACACTTGGATAAGAATGGTGGTTGAAAAATGGGTTATCCCCTGATGGCACAGGACTATTTCAAGATCACGATACCAAGATTCATCAGACTCAAATTGTGAAACCCCTTGGAAAGTCCTTGGATGTGTTGGAGAAGCCGTTCAGAGTGGTTCGACTCTCCCATCACTATTATAAGAATTCCAAGCCAAGCATGGCTCAAGAAAAAATTTGCATGTGACTGTTTTTCTTATATTTTCTATTTTTTATTTTTTTTATTATGTCGGACAGTTTACGTGGACATTTGGTCTGAAAAAATGTCTCTGTGGTTAATTAGCATAATCTTCAACCAAAACAAGAGCAATCTCATCTTTAATTGAACTACATTTGCTCTAAGAAAATAAAAAACACAATTTTTTTTTTTTAATGAAAAAAGCATAAAGACTATATATAGACTTCCTATGAACACAATTTAATTCCAATATATATTGTCCTCTTATGTATTGTAAATCACTCTGGATAAAGGTGTCTGCTGTAGTGTTTCATTGAATGTGGTATCACCAAAATACACTCCAGTTATACTCACTCACTCACTCACTCATCATCTATACCGCTTTATCCTGTATTCAGGCTCGCGGAGACCTTGGGTATATCACAGGAGGCTTAGGGCATGAGGTGTGGTACACCCTGGACGGGGTGCCAATCCATCGCAGGGCACACACACACATACACACATACACTCACTTACACACTCATACACACACTTTGGGGAATTTGGGAATGTCAGTTAGCTTAATCTGCATGTCTTTGGACTGTGGGAGGAAACTGGAGTACCCAGAGGAAACCCACCAAGCACGGGGAGAACATGCAAACTCCATGCACACAGAGACGGGAATCAAACCCAGACCCTGAAGTGCAAGACGACAGTGCTACTCCAGTTACAGTACAATAATACAATATAACGTACAGTAATGAGACAAAAGTGTGATGAGTTTTGAAGGAGCATTATACAGTAAACCTCTTGCTTCCACACACACAAATGATGCCATTTTAATTCTTATGGTAGCAGCTCATTTATTTAACACTGACATTACATAACATTTATATTTCAAATCAGTGCATTGATCCAACAATCGTGCAATCAGTTGCACTACACGTGATCCAGTATGTTCTATGTTTAATCCCATGATGTTTTATAACGGAACATAAACACATTTGGTAACAGACTTGTAACAGGTTTGTGTTGGGTTTGACCCTCACCAGGCACGGACTAAGACTGAATCGATGGAGGTTGTGAAGGCATCATGCTAATGAATGTGGTCGTTCGGCCAGAACTAAACCTGCTAAATTTCTCGTTCGCAGGAAGAAGAGCTGAGGAAAAGCGGGGAGGCCAAATATGCCCATTTGAACAACGATCTCCATGTTTTAATTGAAGTCTTCGCACCACCCGGAGAGGCGTATTCCCGCATGAGCCATGCCTTGGAGGAAATTAAAAAATTCCTGGTTCCTGTAAGTTCATTCTGGCTGCTTCGTTTCCTTTTAACTGCTGAAGGATAACTGCAGTGTACGTACACGAGCCCCATTTTTTTCCTCTAATTAAGTATCCAGCTGTACAGTAGGTGAGACACGTCTTCCTCCGTGCTCATTAAAACAAAAAAGAAGAAGCGGTTTGGAAGCGTAAGCATGCGGCTAACTGGGGAACTACAAAAAAAAAAAAAACTCTGATGATGACAGATTATGATAGACTTTTCTCAAATATGGTACGTCGCTGAGCAATTTCGCCGTGTTGTGTGCTTCGGTCCTGCCACGTTATGTAAAATATGCAATTTTTCCCAAACACCGATGACAAATAATAAGTGTTCCTATTACACCGAGGCTGCATATTTGCTTTGTAATATGTTTCCACCGAGGGAGAGAGTTAGGCATGGATTCAAAAGCTTCTCTCAGCATTTTTCAATCTACAGCTCCAGCTAGGAGCAGTATGAATCCCAACGTTAATAAGCTCAGCTATATAAGAGGGGAAAAAGCCCTGCTGTGTTTTTCCTCAAGCCTAAAGCATTTGCCAACCAATGATTAATGTTCCTCCTGTAATATACTGTATGTGCAGAGTCCACTCTGTAGGACTGAGGCCGTGGACGCTGATGGCCTCAGGTGAGAGCTGTTTGAAGGGACTCTCATGCTACTTCACCCATCGTGCCCAAAGCCACACCCTCAGCCTCCGGAGCACGGCTCTCCGTCATCAGGAGCACTGTGCTAGCCACAAGGCTTCATCTATTAATCTCAGTTAGTTCCCACTGAGACCTGGGCATACATAACAAAGATCTTCAGATGAAAGATTCTCTCGGGGCGTAGACACCGAAGACCTTTTCTAGGATTCATGAATCTATAATCAGCTCCAGAATTACTGGCACCCTTAGTAAATATGCATATGATGTGCACAAATGTGTTAATTATCTGAATTTCACACTGTGAAAAAATGAGAAATGTAACCTGTAATTGAAGTATTTTCTAAAGGTGATACTGTATATATATATATATATATATATATATATGGCTATCACAAATCACATCTTAAATTATAGGCACCCCTATCAATTCCTATGGAGAACAAATACGAATACAAAATGAATCACGTTTCCTTTTATATTTTACTTTCATTTACTTTTATTTTTTAATTGAAGGTAAAGTGTTTAGGAGCTCATCTGATAGGAACATCCTGTTTCAAGTGAGTTTAAATACGGTATGAGGGGACTTGTATTTATTCTTAAGCATTCATCCACCTGGGGAAGATTAAAGAACACAGAAATGAAATAAGATGAAAAGTCTGGCCACCTTCAGAAACTTCTACACGTATCAAATGCCCACATCCATTCTTATGCCTAGAATTTAATTTATAACAACCAGACCTGTAATGAATCTGCCCTGATGTGAACGTTTTCTCTACTTTTGCATTTAGATAGCACGTTTAAAACAAACACGAATCCATGAATCCACACAAAAAATGGACAGTGATCACATCATAATGTAAGCGATCGCTGCATAACATTAGGTAATGATGTCATGCCAGATCAGTCGCCTGTTCTGAACCCCATTCCAAAAACCCTTGGTGTCAGCTGAAGATGAGAGTTCACATGAAAGGACCTAGGAAAGATTACGTATTAAGAACTCATAAGGTACAGTAATAAGAAAGCAACTGACATGCAATTTTAAAAAATATTATCCTAATATTTAATTAAATATTAGATCTCCTCCTACTTTGTTTCACCGTGCGATTAAGCAAATCCAACAGACATTGTTTCTTGCATGCCAGTTTAAACCATCCAAAGGGGCCAATAATTCTGGACGCACACAATAATGTGATTTAGACTTGCCAGATTGAGTTTAGTCTTGTGCTAAATTAACAAATGCAAGCAACTGCTAAGCATCAATAACAGTATGCCTCTAGATTTTGGGCTGGAGGTTAAAAGATAAATGAGGATGAGTCTGTGTGCTTTGAGGCAGGACGCAACTGTGTGTGTGCGTGTGTGTGCGTGTGTGTGTGCGCGTGTGTGTGCGCGTGCGTGTGTGCGTGTGTGTGTGTGCGGGTGTGCGGGTGTGTGTGTGTGTGTGTTCCCTGTGAGGTTTATTAGGAGAAAGTCCATAGCGAGGGGCAATACACAGGCAGACTGGATAAAACCCATGTAATTCATAATCATAAACAAAGCGAATAATTAAAAACACAAATGAAACTCTGGTCGTAACAAGACACATGCGGGTTCAGTATTAAGTGAAGATGGCGATGAAAAAATTTGGAAGAAACGAACAGAAACGCAGAGCATGTGTTCAGACGTTAGCCAGAGGACAATGAGACACGAGTGCACGTACTGTAATACCCAGCCAATATCATGACGAGGGCCGAGACAGGGCCGAAAGAAAGAACTGAAAGGGAAGCAGATGGCACTGTTGCTTTAGGAGTCACGGTGCAAAGCAGGACTGTGGAGTTTTTACTATATGTGATTAACTGATTTAATTGGAAGTGCTACATTCTAGCAAGTTTAATAAAAGCGACAATAATAATCCTGTCCGTTAGATACTTTCCAGTTTGTTGAATTTGACAGCAATAGAGAACTCTTTATTGTATAATTATTAAGCATTTTATACAATAATATCCATATGAATAGGATGGTGAAACTGAACATTTCCAGAGCTCAGCGCGCTGCCTGCGTGGAGAACTGCATTTTCTCTCTATGATCCTGTACGTTTTCCAAAATATAACTTCTGTGGATTGCCTCTGCTAAAGGACTGCCGTTCCATCTAAAATCAGTAGATTCCTGGGATAGGCCCAATATTCCAAGCATGAAAAAGCATTTAATAAAGGTGAAGGAATAACATGCATTTAACGGTATGGCTAATAGTTAAAATAGATACATGCAGTAGCTCTAGACTGCTTTATGGCATCTGGCCCATTAGCGGTTTTCGGTTTCTTCTGAATGCACACGAGTCGTGTGTATGATAGCTTATTAAGTATCACCGCAGGCAACGGTTGTTTACCACCCGTAAGGCATCGACAATGCACTGTACCGCCATCTGCTGCATTTCTATCAGGTGAGCTACGTACAGTACACCACAGAAGCGCTATTAACTGTGGGGCATTCATTAGTGAGGAGACGTGTAGAGATGTCAGGCGAGGACTAGAACATGATTGTTGTAGTGTTTGTTGGCGACGTGTAGTTTTTGTTCACCATAATATTATCCTGTAGACTCTATACAAAAGACTAAATGCAACTGAGTGATGAGTACGTTGTAAAAAGACAAGTCTCAAGCCCAAGTTATACATTAATACTGAAATATATTAATCATTTTCATTCATCTAGGAACCAAGAAGGGACCGTGAAGGCCCATGGTGATTGTATTCCCATTGTATTAATTCCTTTTTTACGACCATAGTAGGACCGCCGATCAACACTCACACACGCATTCACACACTACGGGCAATTTGGGAACGCCAGTTAACCTAATTTGCATGTCTTCGGACTGTTGGAGGAAAACCGGAGGATCTGGAGGAAACCCACCAAGCACGGGGAGAACATGCAAACTCCATGCACACAGACCCATAGATGGGAATCAAGGACCCTGGAGGTGCGAGGACAGCGCTAAGCACTACGCCACTGGGCCATATTCATCATTTGGAATTCGTTAAAGTGATTTATATGAGAGTGCCATTGATTTTTCAATTCTGTTGATTAATATAATAAAAATACCTGCAGAGAGGTGCAGAAGTCTCACTGACAGTTACAGGAATCGTTTGATTGCAGTGATTGCCTCAAAAGGTTGTGTAACAATCTATTAAATTAGGGGTACCATCATTTTTGTCCAAGCCTGTTCCATGAGTTCATTTTTTTAAATAATTCTGTTGAAGCATGGTTGAAAAGCAATGTCTGACTTTCATTGGTTAACATTCATAGAATTCTTATTTATTATTACTTTTGTCAGATTAAAGTTATTTCTGTGACCTTTATGAGTTTTTCTTTCATTGACCGAAGGGTACCAACAATTTTGTCCACGTGTGTAAGTAGACATGCAGGGCGTCTCTAGTGTCCATGTTTTGTGGCACCCAAGGCTAAAGTAGCAAGTGTTGTCACACTGGAAATTCTCTGTAATATGACAAACTGCATTTCTTCATCTTATTAATAGTTAAACAGAGAGACCGGTGCTGCTTAATGGTAAAGAAACTGACCTGGTTCATGGTCAGTCCATCTCAACAATAAACAATAGACAATGTGTAAAATTGCTGCGGTACTGTATAGCAAAATGGAATAAGATTTAAGACTTAAGAGTCAACAAAACAGTCAATGTTGGACTTGATTTCTTTTTATTACTAAAGCCCTTTAAATTCATTTAAATATAGGTTTGACCATTCTTTTTTATTTGTATACCATTTAATTTCCAATTATTAAACAAACGAACAAAAAAATACAAATTCCCCCATGGAGTATTTTTCTGCTTCGAAACAATATTTTTCATTGCAATCTTTTTCTTTTTTTTAATCAAAAACAAAGAGAAGAGTGTGTAGTGAATACATAGATTCATTTCTGCTGTCAGGTGTGGGCTGGAACGATTCTGGGAATGGCTTTTCTTGGCTTCAGAATATTGATGTGAGTGGTGCTTCTTGGTTTGCCTGGGTGGATGGAGAGCAGGGCTGAGAGCTGGGATCTGTGCCACTAGTTGGCAAATTTCAGGCGGACGTGCGAGTCTCTTCACAAGAGTGGATGTTCAGAGAATGTCAATGGCTTTTGAGTAGCTTGTTTAAGAAGCCAGCATGATACACCAGCCAGTGTATTTTTGTTCAAAGCTTTCCTTTCTATTATACATGCTGTTGCTTTACCCTCTTGAGAATTAAACGTCTTGGTATTGATATTTTTTCCCGAGCTACATTGTCCATATATCAGTGTTTGATGATCATTTGAGGACTGCTGGGTATTATTCCTGTGCCTGACTTCCTTCTGTTTAAGAACATTCATTAATAGCTATCAGGTGCAAATAAACAGACACAGTTGAGTCCAGGTCTCAGGAGGTTAAAGCAGCAGGTTCCAGACATGAGTCAATGGGTCTCAATCCGGTCCTCATTCCACCCCCGACCCAACACCCCCTGCAAAGATAAACAGTTACACAACAGGGACGAGGCATACTGAAGGGAGGAAACTGACATCAACATTTTCTTTTGTTTAAACTAGTGCTGTCAATTGATTAAATTTTTTTTACTGCTTAATCGCGGTCATAGTCTCATTAATCACGATTAATCACAATTCTTAAAATACTCTCTAAACATGCTGTCATGCACACTCGTAACACGACCGGCATTAGGACCCGTAAGTAATACGGTCAGGTTTCAGGAAGCATAAAAGGAAACAAGATGGCGCTTCACATTGCTCAGTCATTGAGTTTTGCCCATGCTATCGCCGACGCTTCGCTCGTCTAAACGTGAGTACTCACTTTCTTCGGTTTTGCTTTCGATTGGGTGTGTGTATTTAGAACGCGGGTTTATTTGTGTAAACTCTTGCTCTCGCTTCGGGAGAGTTCTAATAATAACCAGCGTGGTTATCCTGCCTGCTCGCGCTACTTCCACGTTTGGGTTTACCATCCACGCTACAGGGCTAACTACTAGTCTTCTGGTTCATCTCCGGTTAGTTCGTGACAGAATGACTGAGCCATCAGCAGTGAACCCAGCGGAGTTTGCTCGCCTCTGTGATGTGGTTGACCAGCACACCAAGTTGATCGATCAGCTCCATGGTGAAGTCGTGTCTCTCCGCAAGGAGCTCCAAAACGTCGCGATCTTGCGCCGCGAGGTGGCGGAGCTGCGACAGAAGAATGCGACCCTCCGTGGGGTGGCCGCTCAGCCGTCTGTTGCCACGCCCATCGCAGCGACTGCTGCACCGCCAACTCCCTCACCATCTTCTGATGTTTTTCTGGCTTTACCGGATAAATGGGATGGCACAGATGGGAAGTGCAGTGTTTTTCTAACCACATTGGATCTCGTGTTCAATTCAATTCCACCAGGTACTCCACAGACCGACTGCGCATTGCTCTTCTCATCTCGTTGCTATCTGGGCAGGCAGCTGAGTGGGCAGTTTTTCGCTCAGATTCAGACAACGCCTACTCATACACGGAATTCACCCGCCAACTCAAACTCACCTTCGAACATCCTCCTGCTGAGGTGGAGACCGACTCCAAACTATATCACTTACGGCAGGGAGGGTCGTCCATAAGCCACTACACCACGGAGTTTCGTACTCTTGCTGTGCAGATCGACCCTCCGGACAACCTACTACGAGGGACTGGCTTTGCGTATAAAGGACGAGCTCGCCGGATGAGAGCTCTCAGCGACCTTGGAGGGCTTAATCCAACTCGCCCTCCGGATCGACCAACATCTGCTCGCTCGCCCCAAGCCAGCTCCCCGTACCCTGCCCCCATCACGATGCCATTACATCAGTCTGCTCCTCGATCCACCACTTTCTTCCCCCAAGCTCCAGTCTCCGAAGCCCGATCCTCATTCACTGCTCCACCTACCAGACCTGTCGGTTCTCCACCTCCCGCCGTGGTTAACACAGGAGCCAGGGAACCCATGCAATTAGGGCGCACCTCCTTAACCGCTGCAGAACGGGAATGCCGATTCAGAGAGGGGCTCTGCGCGTATTGTGTATCTGCTACACACCACCGAGCCATCTGTCCTCTGCGACCGGGAAACGTGCAGACCAGGTGAGAAATGAGAGTGGCTCACCGGGTTCCATCTCCCTCTCCACCACCTTGACCGATGATTCCCGTCTCACGGTAAAAGTACACCTCCAGTTTGACCACAAACGAGTTGGAAGTACCGCATTCATCGATTCCGGTGCCGCTGGCAACTTTATTGACTCTTCTTATGTCAAAAGACTAGGGGTAAAGACAGAGGCATTATTCCAGCCCGTAACTATTACATCAGTTGATGGTCGGCCCCTCTCCTCCAGTCCCATCACCCTCCGAACCCAGCCTATCACCCTCGTCATTAACCAGCATCAGGAACAGATCCAGCTTTACATCACCTCCATTCCATCACCACCTACGGAACACCCATGGCTACTGCGTCACGACCCACTCATCTCCTGGACCCAAAATCGGATCCTACAATGGGGACCAACCTGCAACGAACTATGCCTACGGACCGAGGCTGGGACATGCTCTAGGGAGACCGAGGTCCCTGATGTCGACACAGATAACATCCCACGAGACTACCGGGACCTGGCTGAAGTCTTCTGCAAGAAACGTGCCACCCATCTACCTCCACATTGCCCCTACGACTTGGCGATAGACCTTCAGCCAAGCTCCATCCCACCCTGCGGCCACCTCTATTCCCTATCCAAGAATGAGATGCAGGCAATGGAGGAGTATGTCTCCAGCGGACTTCGCCATGGTACCATCCGGCCCTCCTCCTCACCTGCCGCTGCGGGGTTCTTTTTTGTGAAGAAACGCAATGGTAGTCTTCGTCCCTGTGTCGATTACCGGGGACTCAACAACATCACCATCAAGAACCGACACCCGTTGCCTCTTACCAACTCTGCCCTGGACGCCCTCTCTGGCGCCACCATTTTCACTAAGTTGGACCTCCGGAGCGCTTACAACTTGGTGCGCGTCAGAGAGGGCGATGAGTGGAAGACGGCCTTCATCACCCCTACCGGACACTATGAAAGCCTGGTCACCCCCTTTGGTCTCTGCAATGCACCCGCGGTATTCCAACAATTTATCAACGACGTTCTCAGAGACATGTTAGGCTGCTGGGTGTTCGTCTACCTGGACGATATCCTCATTTACTCCCGAACCATCAACAAACACGTCCAGCACGTCAGGGCGGTCCTAAAGAGACTCCTCACCCACCAACTGTACTGTAAGTTGGAAAAGTGCACTTTTCACGAGCGCTCCACCACGTTCCTGGGTTTTGTCATCTCGTCCCAGGGTGTGGCCATGGACCCGCAGAAACTGGAAGTTGTGAGTCTTTGGCCCCTACCCAAGACTCTCAAACAACTCCAGCGATTTCTCGGGTTTCCTCCTCCACGAATCATTGAGGGTGGTCTCGCCTACACCGTATGCTGGATCCTTGATTCGCGCCCACGGGGCAGAGGTACTCAGTATCTGCTTGACTGGGAAGGTTACGGTCCCGAGGAGCGATCTTGGATTCCGGCTCGGTTCGTCCTAGACCCCGAACTCATCCGGGACTATCGTCGTCGGGTATCCTCCACCCCAGGACCGTCGAGAGTCGGTCCTGGACAGGGGGGTACTGTCATGCACGCTCGTAACTGGACCGGCTCTAGGACCCGTAAGTAATACGGTCGGGTTTCAGGAAGCATAAAAGGAAACAAGATGGCGCTTCACATTGCTCAGTCATTGAGTTTTGCCCATGCTATCGCCGACGCTTCGCTCATCTAAACGTGAGTACTCACTTTCTTGGGTTTTGCTTTCGATTGGGTGTGTGTATTTAGAACGCGGGTTTATTTGTGTAAACTCTTGCTCTCGCTTTGGGAGAGTTCTAATAATAACCAGCGTGGTTATCCTGCCTGCTCACGCTACTTCCGCGTTTGGGTTTACCATCCATGCTACAGGGCTAACTGCTAGTCTTCTGGTTCATCTCCGGTTAGTTCGTGACACATGCAATGTTGAAATAAATAAGTGCATGATAAATGGGTTAGAGGAAATAGAGTATGCTGTTTTATAATATCTCGAATGTTAACATTTAATGGATTCTAAATTATGTTAGATGTCTCAATTGGGACCGGCTCGGCATGCAGTGACTGAGTAGTGAGGGATGTGGCAACCCACCGACAGTGGGGCTCAAACCTGGATCCTCAGATCCAATAATCAACAGCCTCAGCGCCTCATCTATCTGATCTATCTGAACCACCATTCCCACCACTCCAAACGTCCACCTAGAAGGCTTTTATAATGAATCTTAATTGTTTTTAAAAATTCCCAGATTAATCATCTGTCTTAAAGCGTTAATATTGACAGCCCTGAATGCGCCAGGCTGTCCCAGCAATGCCCATGTGCACTAAGGGGTCCATGGTTTGCCCCTTTTAGTGTGGAGGAACTCACATGGCGAACAAAGAAGTCTGACTTTAACCCCAGTGAAAAACTTTTGTTTGTGTCTGAATGAGCATAAATTCCTGCATCCTTGCTCTAAAATCTAGTGGAACGCCTTCCCAGAGGAGTGGAGAGTATTATAATTGCAAAGGGAAAGGATGTTTAAAAAGACAACATACTGTACAGTAGGTGTCTGCGAGCTTTTGGCTACACTGTAAACCCGAATAAGTTGGCAAAATTCAAAACAAATTGAGGTAATCAGTTACAGTTAAATTTTTTAAGTAATGATGTTTCCAATTGTAAGTAAACAGAACTATCAGTTTTTGAGTTTGTTGTACTCATTCATAATAATTGGTCTTTATTGCATTATTGAGTAGCCTAACTCATACAGTACTATTTAATAGCAATTATCTTTTTCTTTTTTTTTTAGTTGTTGCGAATCAAATAAATTGTTGTTGGTCTTTGGGCTGCTCCTGGCGATCGGTCGCCACAGCAGACAATCCGGTCCGCACACAAGCTTGGCACAGGTTTTTACACCAGATGCCCTTCCTGATGCAACCCTCCCATTTGATCTGCACTTGGGGCAGACACTTCATCCAGTTGTTGGGAATCGAACCCGGGCCTTTCATATGGCAGGTGAAACACCTACCACTGAGCCACCAGTGCCCTATGGCCATGATAACAGCAGACACAAAATCACTAGGCTGAAAGATTTCAAGTTGGTGGAACTTGAAGGTGACAGTTGCTGTTACTTAAGTACTTACAATTACTTAAAATACCAAATTTCTTCAGCTAACTTAAAAAGTGTCATTTCTACTCCACAAACTCATAAATACCAAAAGGTTCTAAATACTCATTAAGGTCTATTAATTGGAACTAATTGTAATTATTTAAGTTAACAGGACTCAATATGTTTAATTACTTTGAGCATTAGGGTTTACAGTGTATACAGTATTGCATCGTGGAATGTCTTGGTGTCAAGCTTATATGTTATAGCAGCTGTAAGCAATGGCTTATTTTTTTCTTCTTCATCTTAAAGTTCATAAGACTCATGGTGTTGAAGACGCTCTGAGACTCCGTCCTAATACGATTCTTCACCATATTAACAGTTATCCACTTTTCTTTTTTTTAAATAACACCAGTTGATTATTAACCTTAGGTTATGTGAAGCATCTGGCATAAAAGCCTCTGTAAAGAAGTTAAAATATAGATGTTTCTATAGAAACGCTGACGTATTATGAAAGAACACATTGCGTAACAGCTGTCATTTCGATTGTACCCAGATCTGCTGTACTGTCAGAGCCATGCTGTTTTAGAAAAGTAATCATCACCTTCAGGTTTAAATACACAGCGCTGTGGTGTAATGAGTTATACAGTAATCTTACACTCATACAGACATATCTACCATGTCTGTTCGTCAATTCTGGTAAGAGCTACTCGATCAGCGCAGCCGTATTAAGCCAGTGACTTTTCATTACGGTTCCTTAACCAATGTTTTTTTTTTTTTGAGCAACATGACCGATCTTTACGGCAAGAAAGGTTTTTTTTTAACGTCCTTATATGTACTGTATATACATAAAATAGGCATATTCTTTTACCAACAGCAAGCACATGCAGTACACATCAACAGGTCAGGGATACAGAGATACAGTACAATTGTAATTACATGCGAGCGCATGCCTTATGGTTTGCTTTTAGCAGGAAATTTGTCATCGTAGATGCACGGTGTGTAATAAATAACTTGTCTCTGTTGAGTGTACTTGCCTTTCTTTCGCAAATAGCTGCACCGCTCTGACCCTGGGTTCCTATAGCGTCTTCGTTCTGTGCTGACTGTTACAGCATGGAAAAGACATCAGAAAATGATTAGCTCTGGCATCAGATGGCGTTTGTGCAGAAAGTGTGAAATCATAAAATGTGGCAAATGCGGGTGTTATGGTCTAAATATATTTTATTATGCATTACCGTATAATAGATTATTCATGTCTGAATGAACAAATCCTCAACCAAGGTTGTACTTCAAGCATCATGGCAGATTAAATACTGTACATCCAAACGTGTTAAGGGAAGGAAAAAAAAAACCCTCACCATTCAAGAATTTTTTTAATGTCAGGTGTGTTCGAACACTTTCCTATAACGGTGAGGCGAATCAGATTAAGACGTACAGTAATTACCAGGCGCATTCACAAAATAAGCGATTAAAAAGGAAACAGGCTTTCTGGAGGACAGCGTCTCGAGCGCAGGCAGCAGGCTTTCTTTTTATTGATTGTTGACTGGATCACAATGAAAAGGCCACTTTGGTCTCCTTGCCATTTCTAATATTTTCCTGTGCCCAGCTGTTACAGCAAACAGGAAGGGGAATAAGTGGCTGCTGGAAATGAGGATCCATTTATCTGCCTGTGGCACTGACAAGATAATAAAATAAGAGCTATCCATGCTGTAATCGGCCTTGTGATTCAGGGCCCTGTCATGTTCAATCAGATGGGTGAGGGGGGACTTTATAAATGCAGGAAGTGCTGGGATTCTCTCACAACACAGTGCGCTGATGGCTGGTGTGAAGCAGAGTTCATAGGCGAGCTTTCTGTTCGTCTTCCTTCTGTGCAGTGTAAATGAACGATCATGTTCATTTCCGTCATAGCGTAAATCATGTGTTTTAACGTCTCTTCTCATTTTCATTATCTTTTCGGAGGATTCTACATACCGTACCTCCGCTGCATCGTAAAAGTATGGTTAAATAATAAAATAATTGCACATTCACATCTAAAGCATTTCTTGTTTTGTAGGATTTTACTATTAATTATATCATAATTAAATCTTTTAGTATCGAGATCCTAATTCTTTACATTCTCACTCACGATTATTTGACCTAGATTATGGCAGCTAAATTTTTCAGGTGGATATTAGTGTAAAAAAAGGATGGTCTGCATTTCAAATTACAGTGGAACCTTGGATTACGAGCATAATTACGTTACGTACCCGGGGTTACGTTCCGGAAGTGGGCTCGTATTCCAAAACACTCGTAAACCAAATAGAATTTTCCCATAAGAAATAAGGAAAACTCAAATTATTAATTCTACAGCCCAAAACAATAAATACATAAAAATAATTAATACAATATATAAAGTAAAACTAAAACAAATTAACCTACACTTAATATATTAAAAAAAAGTAAAAATAAATCCCGACAGATAAGTGTGTCCGTTTGTGCGCGCAGGCGCCGTATATTTGTATGTGTGTGTGTGTGGAATTAGCCCTCGTCTCGTCTTGAACAGTAAAATTCCTCCTCCCTCCCCACACCTCGCTTTTTAATTTTCACAACAAACACACACAACGGAAACACTGTTTTAACGGTCGGTCGGTGTCAAATTACACGCGCGCACACACATAAAGTACACATGAGTAAAGTGTCAAATTACGTGCGAACACACAGAAGAGAGAGGGAGATATTTATACCAGTTAAAGACAAGCACTAACTAGACGATTACCCATAATTCCGCAGCGCAAGAGAGAGAAAAATCATTGGCTCAGTTGTGATCACTTGCCCCTCGGGGGTCAAAATAAAAGTCGCATGCGTGATACATGATACTCAGCGCTCGTAAACTAATACTTGCTCGGTTTCCAATTAAAAAATTTTTAAAAATCTTTGCTCGGTTTGCTGAACACTCGTAAACCACGTTACTCGCAATCTGAGGTTCCACTGTATTGTATTGTGTGGTGTTTGGCAGTATAAGTAATAAAGACAGACAAGACAGTAGTAGTGAACACTCATTCCTTTACTTAACTTCCAACCCGCGCTCACGTACTCCTCTTACATACGAAACACAACAGTCCGAATTCTCCTTTCAAAATAGTAGTCAAAATGCAATGTTATTCGAGAACACAACATTTTCCCCTTTTTTTTAAGAACATACCTTGGAGTAACTAAACAGCAAGACTAATAACTTAATTACTTAGTTATTAATCTGAAAGCAGAGTCATCAGGTGCTTTTAACTCCCTAATATAACACTGTAACATATTCAATAACAGCAGTAGTACGGTTCTAACAATTGTATTATTATAACTTACTGAGTCAGGATAACACAACTTAGTAAATCAAGCAATGCAGATACAGTACAACGATACATCAGATCTAAGGAACACAATCACTTAACCAACTAGGTTTGTTAGCATTACGTTTAGGTCTAAGGGTATGAGTACTGATACAATGACCAGCGTTCTCAGCAGGAGATGTTTCTGTGCATGGGAACGATGTGAGATTGGAAGCATTCCAAGTTTTCCCATCACTCAGAACATATGTACCCATCCCAAGTTTTTTGTTAACTTGAAGAGGGTCTGTAAACTTCCTGTGTCCTTTAGGAACATGCAGATGGTACAGAACTCTCACCTTATCCCCCTCCTGAAAGCAAGGGGTGCGTGCGCCGCGTATACAGTTTTGTTTTATGTTGCAGCCGTGCAACCTTTGGGCGAACAGTCTTGTCAGTGGTCGAGCACACCGGAGGAGATGGCAGAATAGACAGTCTTGTGTGCATTTGCCTGCCATAGAGGAACTGAAAAGGTGAGGTACCGGTTGCAGCATGTGGAGTGGCACGGTACACTTGCAAGAAGTCAGTTACTACAGGTTTCCACGGCAGGTGTTGCTGGATGGCCGTTTGGACCGATTGTTTGAGCACACGGTTAAATCTCTCTACAGCACCATTAGCTGCTGGATCGTAGAGAGAGGAACGGTAGTGACGAATATTCAGTTTTTTTAGGAAAGCAGCGAAGGCAGCAGATGTAAAATGAACACCGTTGTCTGTAACTATGCTTAATGGATTGCCATGGCGACTGAATACTGATACAGAAACGAAACCACAGAGACTGTAGTGATGGTGGGGGTAAAGGAGACCTCAGGCCATTTGCTGTAATAATCAATCAGTGTAATAGCAAACCTGCAATCAGACGTGGCAGTGTCGAATGGTCCAACTATATCCACAGTTACTTTCTGCCACGGTCCATCTGGCAGTGGCACTGGCTGAAGAGGAGCAGGATGTGGCTTCACGGTTTTGTCATTGAGCTGACATACATGACAGGGACAAACAGCATTGTGGACTTGAACGTCCATCCTTGGCCACCAATAGAGATCACGGAGACGCTGTTTAGTTCTTGGTGTCCTTCGTCCACTATGGAAACCAGTGTAGAGCGAAGAGCAACAGGTGGAATCAGTCGTGAGCCTCGAAAGACAAATTTGTCTTTAACAGACAATTCTAGTCGCACTTGATAGTACACCGACAATTCAACATCCAGACGTTTGGGGAAGGGGGCCAACCATTAGAAATCTGTGTACGAAGTTGAGTTAGTACAGAACAAGAATCACATGCAGCCGCAACCTCAACAGTGGACAGGAAATTACAGGCAGCTGACAGAAAAGCAACAAACTCCTCCTCCACATCATCCTGAGCTGAAGCAACAATATTTTCTGTGGAAGAAGCAGGTAAAGGTGCATGTGACAGATAATCAGCAGGAGCATTTTGGGAGCCTGGACGGTACACCACATCATAATTATATGACATGAGACAGGCAGACCACCTTGCTACACGCCGTCCAGCACGGCCCACTCCTTTAGTAGTAAGCAGGATCGTCAGAGCCTAGTGATCTGTACGTAGAGTGAAACGGCGGCCCCATAGATAAGTACGCCACCTCTCAACGGCCCACACACATGCTAATGCTTCTTTTTCCACTGTGGCATATTTACGCTCCGCAGTTGACAGTGTGCGGGAAGCAAACGCTACAGTACGTTCAATGCCATCTGGGCTGACTTGGGACAGTATTGCACCCAGACCATAGACAGAAGCATCTGTAGAGACAATGGTGTGCGCCGCAGGGTCAAATAATGCCAAAGAAGGGCTGTTTGCTAGCAAATGTTTTACTTTCGTCAAACTTTGTTCAGCCTCTTTTGACCAGCTGAATCCATTTGGAGCTTGCAAGCATGCATGCACTGGAGCTGTCACAGTGGCAAAATCAGGAAGGAACTTGCTGTACCACGACATTAGTCCAAGTAAGGAGCGCAAGGTAGAAGCATCAGAAGTAGCAGGAGCATTGAGTATTGCCTGTACTCGTGATTCATCTGGACGAAGTCCTTCTGCTGACGCTGTGTGCCCTAAAAACAGCAGGCTGGTTCGCCGGAAGCGACTCTTTTCTGTATTGAGTTGTAAGCCGAAAGCTTCTAGACCAGGGGTGGGCAAACATTTTGATTCGTGGGCCACATTGAGTTCTAACATTTGACAAAGGGGCCTGAACAGGAGCAGATAGATGGCAAGCTTTGGTCAAAGGGTAAAGTGCAAACGTGGAGTAATAGGCCTACGCTTCACCTCAACAAAGCCAATATATCTAGAGTGCGCCATCTAGTGAGGAAACATCAGAATTACAGGGGAAATAAAACATTAACAAGGTTAATTTATTAATTTTTTTCAAGTTTGGCGGGCCGAATCAAAACATTTAACATTTAGCATGTAGCCCCCGGGCCGTAGTTTGCCCCTGCCTGTTCTAGACGCTGTAATACAGCTTGAAGTGTTTTGTCATGCGAAGCCATGTCAGGACCATGAATGATAATATCATCCAGGTAACTTTCGACTTCTGCCAAGCCAGCCAAGATGATGGTCATCATCTTGTGGAATGCTGCAGGTGCCGAAGTCAATCCATAAGGAACACGGCAAAATCGAGAAGCAAGGAGTTCATCCATATGCTGTAATGGGAAGGAGTCTACAATTACGGATTTATTTGGCTCTCTGAGGTCAACACACATCCTGATTTTTCCAGATTTTTTCTGGGTGACCACAATTGGTGAAACTCATGCGGAAACATCTATGCGTTCTATCACTCCAGCTGCTTATAAGCGATTTAATTCCTCTGACACAGCACTACGAACAGAGAGTGGCAGACGGCGAAGTTTTTGGCGGACAGGTGTGACTGTTTCGTCCAGCTTTACATGGTGTACAAAGTTTTTAGCACAACCCATCTCTGTTAAATCCGAAACAGTGCACTGTAACACTGGCACAGGAGGAGCAATGTCAGAAAGATCATTAGAAGGCAGCACTTGATTGTTCTCAATCCTCACATGCAATGCAGACATGAGGTCCCGCCCCATACACGGCCATGTAACGAAACGATCGCTGGCAAACACCCAACTACAGGAATTTGAGCTTTTACATAAGTCACAAGTCTGGCTGTTGGTTGTGACAGTGCAACATTACTAAAATGGCATGCATATGTAGTGATACAGAAGCCCCAGTGTCAACAACCAAATTCACTGCAAAGGCGTGGTCATCTGAGGTAGATATGGCTACTGTACTTGTAATGCTGGGCGGGCATGTTGGATATTCAGTGCACAGAACAGTAACTTCTGGTAGTTCAATTTCATGAACCTCCCGCGTGTTTGTATGAGCAGATTGGCACACTTTAGCGTAATGTCCAGTCTTTTTACAATTCCTGCATGTTGCAGTTGCAGCGGGGCAGTTTGCAGCATCAGCTAAGTGTGCCTCCGAGCCACACCGAAAGCAGGATTGAGGATGAGCCTGGCAGCGTTTACGAAAAGCATGACGTTCCGCTACTATATTAGCTTTTGGCACAAAGTAGGCTTTTAGTGCATTCTCTGCATCCTCGTACATCGTACCTATGTTAGGCAGTGAGTAGAAAATTTGCTGTCCCTCTGTACCGAGGCAGTGAAGCAGTACAGCTCTCCATCTTGCGTCCGGCCAAGAGTCGCCTGTTGCGTCAATCACTCGTAGGTAATTTTCAAAGATCCGCGACCATGTGCTGAACGGCATAGTAGGCTCGCCGGGGCAAGGCAGAAAAAAACTCGAGAAAGGCACGTTGGCAACAGCCATCTTTGCGACCAAAACAGCGTGAGGAGAAGGGTTTTTTTCTTTCTTTTCTTTAATCCTCGTCGCCAATTTGTGGTGTTTGGCAATATAAGTAATAAAGACAGACAAGACAGTAGTAGCGAACACTCATTCCTTTACTTAACTTCCAACCCGCGCTCGCGTACTCCTCTCACATACAAAACACAACAGTTCGAATTCTCCTTTCAAAATAGTAATCATAATGCAATGTTATTCGTGAACAACATATTGTATTGTATCTACTGCCAGGTTAGCCCTGTGGCCTCGCACCTCCGAGCTTGAGTCTTGCCTTGGGTCAAGGTGCATGGAGTTTGCATGTTCTCCACATGGGTTTCCTCTGGGTACTCCTGTTTCCAAGTCATGGAGATTAGACTAATTGGCTTTTCCAGATTGCCCTTAGTGTGCGAGTGACCTGCCATGGACTAGCACCCCATCCAGGGTGTACCGCGACTCCCCCTCCAGACTTCACGTGACCCTGTGCAGAATAGCAGCTATAGAGAATGAGTGAGTTAGTACAGTAAGTTATCTCCTGCAAGATGGCACGGTGGTGTAGTGGTTAGGCCAGTGGCCCTGTACGTCCGAGGTCGATTTCCTCCTTCGGATCTGTGTGTGTGGAGTTTGCATGTTGTGCTTTGTTGGTTTCCTTCAGTTTCTCACCACAGCCCAAAGACATGCAGCTTAGTCTAAATGGCTTTTCCAAACTGCCCATAGTGTGTGAGTTTGTGTTTGTGTGTGCCTTTGGTTCCTTGCCCAGGATGTACCCCACCTACAGTACAATAGTGTCCCAAGTCCAATGGGATAGGCTCCAGGCCTCGTGTGACCCTTTACAGGATAAGCAGTATAGAGAATTAGTGAGTGAGAGTGATCTGCAGCACATTTGTATGTCTGTAGCGTAAACCCCGGAGAAGAATATCTAGTATTTTTTTAAAAACTGTATCTGTATCTCATGCCGCTTTCTCGTCCTGCAGGATTACAACGATGAGATCAGGCAAGAGCAGCTGCGTGAGCTGTCCTACCTAAATGGCTCTGATGACCCAAGCAGAGGAAGGAGCGTCCGAGGACGTGGCATACGGCTAACCTCCACAGCGGTGACGCGGTATGGAGCGGTGCATCTTTTACTTTACATTATGATCATTATGCTGCCTCAGACGCAAAACCTTTAGCTTCATGGAAATTGAAATCATCGTAAATCAGAGCCGAATGAATCTCATTCCGTTTGAGCAGCTAAATAAAAAGAAATACATACAGTACAAGACTGACGCTCAGACGTTTTGTTCCAAAAGATGTAAATGTAAAATCATTGAAGTAGAGCCAGTTTTCAGGCTCAGACTGCTGTTGCGCTCGGTTATAATGTGCCCTAAGCACCTCTGGCTCAAAATGTCTCGATGAGGTTATCAGATGAAACTTTAATTGCCCCTCATCAAACACATCTTAGGCTTATTATAATGCATTATTCATGTGTTTCATATCTCAAATATGTTCACTAATTTATATTTCATACAGTACATTCTACACTTGCCCTGGCTTGTAGCAGTTTCAGAAACGCAGGATTCCATTGACAGAGTGATAGCTTGCTCTACCCCGGGTGGTACCGGATTCAAAATGCGGCTCGGTAGCTTTACCTTCCCCGTAGTACTATATGCACGGACCATTAGTCTCTTGTATAGCTTCCATTCATACTGCTTATATATTGCGTAGACAGAAAAAAAGTCACACACCGTAAGAATTTATTCGACTGCCTTTAGTTTTGATTAAGGTGCGCCAGGTGGTGGCCAACACGTCTGAAAGTAATTCCTGATGCACACAGAACCACACTTTCATTAGAGTCCACTTTTAAAAAAAATTTTATTCAGGTCATCAGCTGACTTCATTTTCGAGTCTGAAACAACCGCAGATCATTACACTGCCTCCAGAGGCTTGTTCAGTGGCCACTAGACATGATGGGTGCATCGCTTCAAACGCTTCCATTTTACCCAGACACACCCATCATTCTGCAATATGGTGAATCTGGACTCATCAGACCACGTGACCTTTTTCCATTACTCCGAAGTCCAATCCCTAGCTGACTGAAGCCTCTTTCTGATTAGTGCTTTTCTCACTAAGTGCCAGCTGTTCAGTGCCTTCCCATCATATCGTGCATGTGAAAATGCTCTTACTTTCACTATTAAGCATCTCTATTATTATTATTATTATTATTATTATTGTTTTTTTTTTTACAATGCAATATCACCAAGTATGTAGGTGAACCCCGTCAAAGATTTGTTCTCGACTACTGTACATTTCTTCCACGATGTTAAAAGTTCAGCAATATCCTTCCAGATTTGAATAATAATTGGACAGATCTTAACCCAATTCCAGTTAACCTAGGTGACAACAGAACAACATGCTAATGAATGTAAAAATGTCAACTGTGAATGTCAGTGCTGAATAAATTCCGGATGTCATTGAAGATCACATCAATTATAAATAGTACTATGCAAGTCATTCGGGTAATTGGATGAGTGTAAGGATGAAATAAAACTTTGACTTTTCTTTTATTGTAAGTGCAACTTATAGAGTCCTAGACCTTCAATCGGAAATAAGTGTACATATACTGTACATGTGTTCGGGCTTGAGCTGTCACCCTCCTGACCTAAAGCACTATTGAGTCACTGCCGAGTCCTACTGTACATGCAAAATATTTTATAATCTGTTCTGCTATTACTTTCATTTTTCAAGAATCAAGCAAGAATCCCATCACTATCATATTTCTATAATGATACTCCTATTTTTTATCTTATTACTATCACATACTATATGCATGGCTTACTTATGTACTACTACTGCTCTTATTACAAAAAAGTCTATTTCTACCACCATAAATCTTTATACTATGCTGGATTCCGTTCCTGAAAGAAACTTCCCCCAGGCATTGCTACAGACAACACATACAAATTCACAGAACTGCCTGTTTATTAGATACATTTTTTAAAAACCTGATGAACTGGCAACCCATTGAAGCTAAAACAGAAATCTAGAAAGAGTCCGGGTCAGGGCCGGAGGCTTAAATTTGACAAAGGACAAATAGTTTTCTGCTGAATTGAGTCTTTAAATACGACTATGAGCTACAGACTGCTGTTAGAGCACATAACCAGTGCAGATAAAGGTGAAAAAAGGAAGCAGACATATTCAATTTAAGAGCTCTTATATGCATCCATGATCAAAAGAAGTTCAAAATGGCACACTTACTCAACCAGACTCGACTGTGTCTGAAGGTCAGTCTCTTATTCAGCAAAAGAAAATATAACTTTTCAAACTTTTCAAAACAGATGGTAATATACCAGGCAGTAAGAGTTCAACCTCAGAGCACAGAATTCGGTTAAAATGATATGACCTGATTCTCATGGGGTCACTGTCAACATTTTTATAAGTAAGTAAAGGGAAAACCTTTTCTTTTCTTTTTTTTTCACTCACAGCTTGAACTTTTGCAGATATTTAATATTGTTATGATCTTGAACTGAAATAGACGTAATTGCAGTTGTATAAATGATCAGGAATCTATAACATGTCGCCCTTTATGCTGGAGTTGGGGGAAAAAATTATCTACATAAAACTTAAAAGTTGTGTATTCACCCCACTGTTATGAAACCCCTTAATTACAGTAGCTTTGGTGAAACCAGATACAGAGTGGGGGACAATTAACTAGGCAATATTTAATAGCAGTAGAACTTGTAGCATCCCTGCAGGACCACCCCATGGTGCACCACTCCATTTCGCTCTTGTGCGTGCAGCAGCTTCCAGGACGTTGCACGAGACGACGCTGACCTCATGAATGTCCCCCGAGAAGTTCCGATCTCACTCACCATGTGATGTTTTTCTGTGAGACTACGCAAAGGAGGAGGTGTACAGGACAAAGCCTGGAGGACTTGGACGCACAGATCCAGGAGGTTCTCAGCATTATCCCGAATGTCTTCCCTGGTTGACGCAAATGGTGCCTACGTAGAAATTTAAAGGCTAGCTTTGATTTTCCTATGTAATAAAGTACATGTACAAAATTTATCGTTTTTAAAGCCTAGTTCCTACAGTATTCACCGACCCTGTAGAATGAAGATGATCGGTGAAATAAAGTTGGCTTGTGGGCAAATAAAGTGTCTCGTCTGATCTCGGTATGAGGAGCACAGAATTACGTTAGAGAACATCCAGCATCATGAAGAGGATGTTCAGGAGCTGTTGAAGCATGTCAGGGACAAGGTTCTGGAAAAGCAATAATCAAAATCTTGGCTTCTGGCAGGAGAACAAACCTAAGCATACTGAATGTGTAAGAATGCCAAAGTCAAAGCCCTAAATCCAACTGAGAGTCAGGTATTCACTGTTGTATCAGAGCTTGTTAGAACAATGTTCCCAAGAAGAATGTATGTGATATTCATGGAGACGGTACTGTAAAATGGGGCTTGTGGCTCAGTACTGAGTTGTATTCTTTGTTGTTGTTTTTTTTTGCCACTCCGGTTCAGGTGGTCCTTGATCCATGTATTTTGATTAGGCAAATGTTTTATGCCAGTTGCCTTTTCCTGCTTGTGATTGTCAATAAGAGGTTGACTTGTGTAACCCTGGTGTCCGGGTTTGGTGCACTGGCCAGGCACATTCTACTACTGAAATGCACCTAGGGTCAAAATTTTTCAAAGAAAGTCTAAAGATTTTTTCTTTATATTTCATATATTATAGTATATATATATATATATATATATATATATATATATATATATATACTCAGATATTTTTTTTCTCTAATAATTGTTGTTTATCTGATTTTGGTGATTTAGTGGTTGTTTACAGCATGATTTCCCCTCCAAATCAGTATGTTCCCTGTCAAAGCAGGTCCAAATTAAACTAAAAACAGGATTTTTTTTTTTGTAAACAGACCTTATAAATTTGATTACCTTTTGATTTCATCTTTGTGCTCTCAGTGTTTATTTTCATAAAAGATAGTGAGAAAGACCATTCTTTTGCTTGCAGCCTGCAGCATCATACTTGCTGATTATGTTTGAGGATGTGTGCAGTGCGAAAACCGAATGACCTTGGTCTGTCACAGATAATCAGAATGGGTTTTTTCTATCCAGCCCATATATCGCAAAAATATTTTTTACGCTTGGCTAGGTTGGTCTCTTTTATAAAGATGATTTATTAAAAAGCGTGATGGAAATGGGTTTTGGAATAAATGGTAATGTAGGGAGTGTGATTCACATGTTTCAACACTGCATGTACAGGATGTGTGTGTGTGTGTGTGTGTGTGTGTGTGTGTGTGTGTGTGTGTGTGTGTGCATGTCATATATATATATATATATATATATATATATATATATATATATATATATATATATATATAAAAGATAGCCATGCAGAGGACATTGTACTCTTCGGATAAATCAAAAAAGACAAACAAATGAATATTGAACCTCAAATTATATGTACTTTGGGTTGACTAGTTTTGTTGCTCTTAATCACTTTTACATCATTTTGGATTTATGTTGATAGATTTGTTCACATTTTCTTTCTCTTTTTTAAGAAATGTTTAAAAACATTTATATATTTCAATGGAAAAGCAGCTCGGGGAACATTTAAAATCATTATATACTGTATGTAAGTCTCCTAACGTCTACCATAAGTTATTAAGTCAATTTGGGTCAACAGATCCTGTGACTTTGAGGGCGTCCGTTAGGACTTCAACATGCCGGGTCAGGGAGGCGGTTACAGTACAACACTGCTCGAATACAAGTTCTCTATGAGAAGCTTCTGAAAGTTTTCATCCTTGAAAAGTAGCTGATGCATCAGAAAAGGGCAGAGATGTCTGATTTAGTGGTCTGCTTAACTGCAGCACTGACACACCTATTTGACAAACTACTTAGTGAGCATCACTGACTTCTTTCCCATTTAATGTGTGACTGTTCCACTATGTGTGACCTCTATAAAAGTTCAGGCTGAAAATGCTTCATCGCATTATACTCCCAAATATTTCCTTTATATCCTTGAGCAGGTTTTCTAAGCACTGGCATCATTTCTATAGTCTTTGAGCTATGAGCAGGGATGTAATGCAGCGCCCAATACATATTCCAGCAGGGAAGCCTGTTAAAGCAAGCAAATATCAATGCTTTCTGGAGCCTTGATATTAATGCACCACTGCCAAGCTGCGCTTTTTTTTTTTTTTTTTTTTTTTGGAAACACCGTTATGTTCATGCTCCTTACCCAATCACAGAATTCACTCATTCCCATTTCTACATTTTACTCCACAGGGGTCGAGGGGGAGCCGTGCCACCTCCTCCGCCTGGCCGAGGAGCCGTAGTGCCCAGGGGGTCTGTGGGTACACGTGCGTCCCTGCCCACTACTATGCTAACCAGAGGCGTCTCCGCACCGCGGGCCAGAGGAACAGCAGGGACTCCTGGATTCAGAGCACCTCTGCTGCAGGCCACGCACAAAACCTACGATGACTATGTAAGTACGACCAGTCTCTCCCTGAACCTGTTTATTATTATTATTATTATTATTATTATTATTATTATTATTATTATTAATATTATTAATATTAACAACATTGGGTATAAAGCTCCAACAGCACAATTTAATGGCAGTTTATTATATTTATTACCACACTGTTCATTTTACAAAAAACAGCACATACCAATGTGTTCCGTTTCTCTTGCAACACAGCAATCCGTTCCAATTTTTATTAATTAAATATTATAATTTAAATTCAAATTTTATGTTAGGGTATGCCCACGAAACAGATTTGCTCCTACTATATAAACAGAGTCATTTCTTTACCAGACTTCATTTTTAAGTTAAACTAACTCTAATTACACCTTTACTTCTCTTCTGTTACAAAGTACTTAGATGTGACACAAGCTTTTGATATGTTCAC
Source organism: Clarias magur (assembly GCA_013621035.1). Classification (NCBI taxonomy): domain Eukaryota; kingdom Metazoa; phylum Chordata; class Actinopteri; order Siluriformes; family Clariidae; genus Clarias; species Clarias magur. Next base: position 1,298,443 of record QNUK01000129.1, on the reverse strand, counting down.
CGTCCCCATACACAAGTTAATATAGCAGTGTTAACGTAATAAAATAAATGTTCTGCCTAACACACAGTATTCTGGAGAAATTAACTGACATCTTTTGACCAATCAGATTTGTGCATACAAGAACCATGTGATATAAAACCTATTAGACACCATACCTCCAAGCCAGGGGGGGCGCTGCGGCGAGTGCAAATTGTCTTAATTAACAATCGCTCTTCTCCTGCTTTTCATGATTATTATTAATATTATTACCTGCGACCGTCCTTCTTCTTTGTCTTTCGGCTGTTCGCTTTCATGGGTCGTCACAGAGAATCATCTGCCTCCCTTTCCTCTGCATCCTCATCTCTCTCACACCAAATAACTTTATGTCCCATCTCATTACACCTATCTCACACTCTAATATTGCACTAATAATTGGAATAATAACCCAGTGGGAGCAAAACTGCCTCATATTGTTCATACATCAACAACAACAACAAAATGATAAAATGTCCAAATCTGAATATAGTCACAAATACAGTGTGTTGAGGATGTATAAAGTATTGCATTATATTACACATTACTGCTACACATGGCACATTAGATTATTTTAGATACGGTGTAAAATGTATAACATCCGGGTTTCTGATCGTCACATTGTAAATTCGTCATACTTTAAGCACTGAAGTGATTTTTGGAGTTGGTTTTTGGATTTCCAATCCCTACGGTCATAGTCAATGTTCCAGTGGTCTTTTATGACACCAAACAAAAACCGTGATAAGAGTTTTCACAGGAGCTATAGTTGTGATAACTCAAATCCGGTAGGATTTACAGAGGTAAATGGAAAAAGTTACCGAAGTGGCCTTTCTATTTACCAAAGGTTAAGTGAATCCGTGGTGCCAGAGCGCATTCAGACGGACCGCGAGCAGCGGAAAAGCAGGCCATTTCTCTTCACACGTCACATGGGTGCCAACGTTCATTCATACACCAAAAACATATAATGGCACAGAAATCTAAGGGAAGATTGCAGTTATTACTGTTATCTACAGAGCAGTAAGTCATGTCATGCTGAATGAATAAAGTGCTATATTGAGTAAATAGTGCATGCGCGCATCCCATAGAAAAGAAAGAAACAGTCTAATAATCACGCGTGTCTTCGTACTTTTGTGCCCAGAGATGAAATGCTTTTCAGCTCTTTGATGTCGTGGGTGCAGTGCGTTAATTTCAGCCAAGAAAAGAGCAAAAACTTCAGCTTAATGAAAAAAAAAAGCAATAAATCATGGCGTTGATCTCCACAAAGCTTTATCCTCATGCAGAGCGTCATGTGTGGTGTGGCTGTGCGGTGCAGATTGGGCCGTCTGTGGGAAAGTGTACGAGCAAAGTTTCATTACCACAATGAATTGAGTTCTGCTGGAGCTCCTCTGTGCTGCTGGATAGGCCAGAAATGTGGACATTTTTCCTGCCAGTAATTGGTGCTGGGGAAGGCAGGTACTAGTCCCCGCAGATATCAGAGCATTAAGGAATGAGAGCTTTGCCCGGAACATATTTTTACAACCCGCCCTCCCCTCCTTTGTCAGATCTTTCTCCTCATCCCTCTTCACTGTGCTCCATTTTCTCCAGGCAAAGCAATTTCTGCAATGTACTAAAATGTTTCTTCATAAAATTCCAAGACATGGTTAGTATTTCATCCAGATTTCTTCATGCGGTAGAATAAAGAGTCAGCTTCTACAGCACACGGACCTCAGACTGTACCGCAGTAATATTAAAAGCAAATGAGCGAGATTTAATGAGACGAATGGGATTAACCGACTGGTGTATTTAGCGTTATAGTACTTCATTTACTGTAGAGTAAAAGATCATCTCTCCAGGAACGAACACTGTCTTCGTTTCAAAGATGTACCTAAAGACAAATAAATCTCACCCGGGCGATAGTTAATAATCAAGCATACGGTACATAAAAGTGAAATGAATGATTTCAGCAGGGTGCCAGTAGGTTGTTTGTTAGCAGCTGTGGCAGGTCACTGAGAAAGAGCCTCGAGTGCCAAGGAGTGAAGGTCTTTCACATTTATTTTCCTCTTTTGAGTGGTTTGCACGGTGGCCTCGCACCTATAGGGTCGAGGATTCGTTTCCTGCCATTGGTCTGTGGAGTTTGCATGTTGTTCCCCCTGCTTGGTGGCGAAAGATCTGACATCCAGAGTAGGCTAATTGGTGTTCCCAAATTGCCTGTAATGTGTGAGTACTGTATGTGCATGCTTGTGCCCTGCGATGGATTGGCACCCCATCCTGGATGTATCTCGCCAGGTGCCTCGAGTCCCTGCATAGGAAAAGTGATATACTGTAGAGAATGAGTGAATGAATTTATTTTGTTCATCATTAATATTACTAAATATCAAATTTCATACATACATATACAGTTGTGGCCAAAAGTTTTGAGAATGATACAAATATTATTTTTCACAAAGTTTGCTGCTTTTAGATCTTTGTTGCAGTTGTTTCTGTGATGTACTGAAATATAATTACAAGCACTTCATATTTTTCAAAGGCTTTTATCGACAATTACATGACATTTATGCAAAGAGTCAGTACTGGCAGTGTTGGCCCTTCTTTTTCAGGACCTCTGCAATTCGACTGGGCTGCTCTCAATCAACTTCTGGGCCAAATCCTGACTGATAGCAACCCCTTCTTTCATAATCACTTCTTGGAGTTTGTCAGAATTAGTGGGTTTTTATTTGTTCACCCGCCTCTTGAGGATTGACCACAAGTTCTCAATGGGATTAAGATCTGGGGAGTTTCCAGGCTTTGGTCCCTGAGCCACTTAATTATCACTTTTGCCTTATGGCACGGTGCTCCATCATGCTGGAAAATGCATTGTTCTTCACCAACCTGTTGTTGGATTGTTGGAAGAAGTTGCTTTTAGAGGGTGTTTTGGTACCATTCTTTATTCATGGCTGTGTTTTTGGGCAAAATTGTGAGTGAGCCCACTCCCTTGGATGAGAAGCAACGCCACACATGAATGTTCTCAGGTTGCTTTACTGTTGGCATGACACAGGACTGATGGCAGCGCTCACCTTTTCTTCTCCAAACAAGCCTTTTTCCAGATGCCCCAAACAATCGGAAAGAGGCTTCATCCGAGAATATGACTTTGCCCCAGTCCTCAGCAGTCCATTCGCCATACTTTTTGCAGAAGATCAATCTGTCCCTGATGTTTTTTTTGGAGAGAAGTGGCTTCTTTGCTGCCCTTCTTAACACCAGGCCATCTTCCCAAAGTCTTCGCCTCGCTGGGCGTGCAGATGCGCTCACACCTGCCTGCTGCATTTTCATGGCAAAGAAGGACTATGCAATTCATCTGATCACTCTTCATAACATTCTGGAGTATATGCAAATTGCTATTATAAAAACTTAAGCAGCAACCTTTCCAATTTCCAATATTTATGTAATTCTCAAAACTTTTGGCCACGACTGTAGTGATATAGTGGTTAAGGCATTGGACTACGGTTCGGAAGGTCCCAGGTTCAAACCCCACGACCACCAGGTTGCCACTGTTGGGGAGGGGCCATGAGCAAGGCCCTTAACCCTCAACTGCTCAGATGTATAATAAAATGAAACTGTAAGTCACTCTGGCAAAGGGCGTTTACCAAATGCCTCAAATGTAAAAATTATGCACATTCTGTTCTCAAAGCTGATGTGTTGAAAGCAGGACAAATTGACAAACATAATTAAAATGTTCCATCAGAGCGAAATTATTTATTGCTGTTCAACATTATCTAGTCTTGTCATTAGGACTGTTTTTAAAAAGCAATATTTGAAATACTGTACATACATTTTTTATACATTCTCAGTAATCCATAGTGCAATAATCTGTGTCCTGTTTCCATGGGCTCACCATCAGCATCAGGAAGAACATATGCTTGTCAACGGCATCAAATCCATCAGGGTTTGTTCCTGCCTGAGCCCATGTGTTATCACAGGTGATGCTTGGTCTTCTCATGTTGCATATCGGATCTGAGCAAAAGGAGCATGTGTGATGCAATCAACATTTAACAGTTCGGTGGAAGTATGGTTCTTTATTCTGAAGCAGAGAAGAAAGACTAAACTGTAAAAGCTTGTGCTTGAGGCTCTAAGCATTTCTGTAGCTTTTGTGGTCGAGTCCACTCCTGCAGCCTTACTGTCTGAAATCCTCCGGGACTCTTCTCCCAGGCTTTAATGGTAGCAAACATTTTAGACTAATGCTATTTTTATGAGAAGCTGAATTTGACAACTCTTTCACTGCAATTCATAACATTGCAGCCTCGTAGGGAAAGCAAAGGATATATGTTCTGCAACGGAGGAACTGAGACAGTATGTGTACTGTACAGTACAGGTAGGTGTAACACATGAAAGTACAGGACATGCGGTCTGACTGGTGTGTATCTGTAACCAAATTCAGGAAGGGGCACAGGACATGAAATCTGCAGAATGTTTAATGGGTGTCACAATGTAATATAGTCTTTTTTCTTTAATTAAGATATCATAATCTTGTTTTTATGTTAAGTAATTTTGTGTTCTTATCTGGGAATAGCCTTGCTTGATATTTCCTTTGTATGTAATAAAATAAGCAATAAAGATGTAAAGACCAGATTTTCTTATGTACTCATGCTCAGATCTACAGTATCTAGTCTGCTGTTTATTAGACTGCAGTTTCTTATTATGTGCAGCAGAGATGAGGGGAAATAGTTTTAAGAGGGGAGTTAGAGTATGCATCGCCTTGCACCTCCAGGGTCCGGGTTCGATTCCCACATATGTCTATGTGCATGGAGTTGTGCATGTTCTCCCCGTTATTGGTGGGTTTCACCCCACCATCCAAAAGCATCCAGCTTAGGCTAATTGTTGTTCCAAAAGTGTGTGAGTGAGTTGTATGTGTGTGTGTGTGTGTGTGTGTGTGTGTGTGCCCTGTGATGGATGATGGACTGTGGCACCCTGTACAGTGTGTACCCGTCAGGGGTAGCTCAGTGGTTAAGGCATTGGACTACGGTTTGGATGGTCTCAGGTTCAAGTCCCACTACCACCAAGTTGGGCCCTTGAGCCAGGCCCTTAACCCAACAGATGTATAATGAGATTTTTAAAAAATGTAAGTCGCTCTGGATAAGGGTGTCTGCCAAATGCCTAGATGTAAATGTAGCTGTACCTTGCCCCATGCGCTGAGTCCTTCAGCAACCCTGTATACAGGATAAAGTGGTATAGACGATGAGTTTGAGTGATGTATCACTATTTTTTTGTAGCAATTCATGCATCACCACATTGACTCCAAAAGGTGTTTTTTAATATTATTTATTTTTTACAATTTACATACAGTTTGCATTTGATGTGGCAAAATGTTGCCATTCCCCTGTGCTCCTACAGGGGGTGCACTCTAGACTATTCACACATTGGCAGGCAGCACAGCTTCCTGTGTGGTACAAGCAAACTGTTTGTGGGGTGGGGGGGCGCGGGCGACGAAAGTAATTACATTGAATTGGGATATTCATGAAATCGGATCGGCACCTACAGTAGGTATCGTGATAACATTGTATCGGGTAATCCCTGGTGATTCCCTTCCATAATGTGAAGTACAGGATGGATATAAAGTTCAATAAACACGTATAGGGATTAAAGCACTAATTGGGGCATGAAAAGGAGGAGGTTGGACCGGGTTAAATGCAAAATCCTTTGACAAACTACTGCTGTTTTTAAGTAATGTAATTAAGTTTCATTTCATTTCATTTTGTATTATTTTTAACTGTAAGAATAAAAAAAAATGTTCTAAGGATTCTACGAATAAATCTCGCGGGATTTTTGGCCCAAATAAAGATTTCTAACACTTTACGGTGCACGCTTACGTATGTGCATTGCTCTGTATTTAAATGAGCAAAAGGTCCATTTATCATTATAGACTCCAGTACTGGCATAAATTCTCCCACTATTAAAGGCTTTTATAGTCAAACAGTTGCTGACTATACCAGATTTCCAAGTAAGCACAGCATTTAAAATGGGTTTAATCAGAACGGTCACACGTGATGTAACCATAGTTTCTATATCTAGCAGATCTGAAGAGCAAATCCCTACTGTATAACTACACTGCCTGATAATGAGGCTGCACGATTTCCTTCTGACAAGGTCCTCGTTGAGGAGTGCGAGATGGGCTGTGTGAAGGAAAGCCCCATTACATGCAGTCCTGCAATCACATCTACTCAGAGCTTTTGTCAAATAGAAGTAAGACTTTGCCTGTGAAAAGAGAGTACGTTGAAGACAGGGAAATGATTCGGTTGGTGGGTAAGTATTGCATCTCGCGGAAATGACAGCTAAGCCCTGAGTGTAGATTCAGGATTCGGAAATCATCCCGTCTCATTAAAATGACAGTTTGGTAAATCTGTGGGCCTTAGTTCTGAGGACTTCTCGAGTGCCAGACTCCATCGCAAAATGCCCTGAAGTAATCAGGGAGTCTCTGATTAAGCGGGAAGAGCTGAAGTGAGAAGCTCAGAGCACTGCCACAGATTGATCACTCTCTTGCTCCCCAAATGTGAGCTTTTTTTTTTTTTTTTAAGATTTTGTGCAAAAATAAATAAATAAAAAATGCTTGTGCTTATGTACTGTAAAGTGGTGGCATCTACATTAGGTGCACAGACAGTTATCAAAGCAGTCAGTGAAAGTAGAGACAGCATTTTATACAACTCATACCGTCGTCAGTCCGAATGCGATGACTAGGTCTTTTGAGAAATACATCTTAATAAAACATATAGTTGACATTTAGGTGAGATTTGACTTCTGTGCATCCATATTAGTGATAAAAGAATGTTTAAAAAAATGCTTATATGAGACGATTGCCTAAAGCAATGCCGGCAAACACGATACTGTATGTGTGCATTCTAAGCCATTTGTTTTTATTCAGGAATGCAGCCGCTGTACTGTAGTGGTTATGTCGGTTTTATCAGTTTACCAAAGATGAAGCAGATACACCAAATCACACACGCTCGTGGAAAGTGCTTTGGCAGGTTATGCAAACTCTCGATCAAATGTCAGACGAACTTCACTCAAAATCCCAAATCCTCCATGCTTATTGTTATTCCTGTGGAAGATAATCAAAACGAATGTAGTAAATGATACATATTTTGTGTTTTGCTTGATTCTTTTAATTTCTCCACAGATAAACGTAGAACAGGGGCCACTTAAGCTGCTCATATTGGGTTCGGGATCTCACAACATTGCCCTTGCTCTGTTTGATTTTTTTTTTTATGACTCACATTAAGCAGAAGACAGTCACAAAGCAGCTTAACAGAAATCCAGATCCAGATTTACAGTAGATGCGTGATAAACAAGCCAGGGGCAGCAGTGATGAGGTCAGAACCTTGAGAGGAACCAGACTCAAAAGGAAGCTGTCAATATGGGTAAAACTATATACAGTATATAGTGTGGTTATAAATGATTCCTCTCTCACTATAAAACAAACAGGTAGTGTTAAAAGAATGCTCATTATGAACACCCTTGTGTTTGTGATTACATCATTATTCCCTAAGTACAGATCGACAGCATTCACGTTAAATTATTCACAGAAGGACGTGTGAAATTGGGTATGAACCGTTTTCAGGAAGTGCAATCCCTAGGGTATCTGTGTGTGAGATCATCCACAGTGGCGGAATGTGAGTCACAAGTGCAAAAGAGCTAATACTAGCAAAGCCGCTGCAGCTGCTGATGATGCCTTGTTATGACACGAAGCACTTAAACCTGGGTATGAGATCCTCCTGCTGTCACCCATGACCCTGGCTCATTTATATTTGACTACAAACACTATAAAAGATTTTGTGATTTCTACACCTGACCCAACTCATCAGACATGTCACATTAATATGCTGAAGCTTTATTATGTATATCGACCTTTTAAAAAGGTTAAAGTGTCTCTTTCATCACTAGTCAGATGGAGCCATTTAAAGGCGAATTGCGAGTTTTTTGTAAATCTTACTTTCATCCAGCCATCTGGGAACCTCTGTAGTCCAACTAGGGACCATGGAGGCCAATGACGATCATTAGGGTTATTGATTATACCCATTTGTACAACTGTGGTTGGACCTCCCGATGCCAGTTAGCCTATTCTGCATGTCTTTGGACTGTTGGAGGAAACCGGGGAAGCCAGAGGAATGTTAGATTTCAAATTTTGTTTGCAAACTGTATTTTGCAGTAGTGGCACTGCATGTTTATACTGTAAGAGGGGCGTTCAGGTCATCTCAGGGCACAAACACTATTAGCAATTTGGGAACACCAATTAGCCTAATCTGCATGTCTTTGTAGTTTGTGAGGAAACCAGGGTGCTCGGAGGAAACCCACCATGGGTAGAAAATGCAAACTCCATGCACACACAGACCCGAGGCAAGAATCAAACCCTCAACGCTGGTAGTGCGCGGCCCAAATGCTAGGCACTACGCCACCATGCCTTCATGCATCACCTGCTACACTAAGGCACTTATCCCAGCATTTCACCACTGCTTGAATACAATCAAGATGGAAAGATGATCAGATCATGATCTGCCTGTTTCATGTCTGAAGTGCTGGCCTTCCAGGAGCTCCTTTAATTGGACAGGGGATGTGGCACTTTCCTGTGAAAGTGGTGTTTGTGAATGATTGTGTGTACAGTTCCCATAGACAGATGTGTCTCTTCTGCATGTTGTCGATAAGTTATCCATTGCTTGTCATGGATGAGGCGTTGCACTCTTTGAATGTTCATGGGAACGACTGCCTTTGGCCCTGAGTCACCTCGGCCAGGATTGATTTCTACTGTGGATAAGAATCTTATTCCTGTACTGTGCTTGATGTCTTCTGTAAAAGTAAGTCGTTTTTTTCTGCCATCATTCATGAGAAATTTCAGTCCTGGTTTGACTTGAATGCCCTTAACAACCTTATAATCTCTAATAATTTAGTCTATAATAATCTTGTTGCCAGTATTAATAATATATTATATTTAATGGGAACACAGAAACGACTGTCTCGGACATTCAGTGTAATGAAAATTATTGTTAAAAATCAGTAATAATAATAACAATAATTAAAAAATAAATAAAATAAAAAGAGAGGGCTCTCATACAGGCCATTCTGTATGAGAGTGAAAACTCGCAGTTCCTTTTTTCTTCTTCTTATGCTTATATGTCTCATGGCTCCATCTTACACAAAAGCGAGTTGGGGGTCGGAGCTCAGGGTCAGTCTCTTTGGTGTCCCAGAGATTAGGTTCAATATAGCAGCCATGTTAGGTCAGGACAGTGAAGCAGTACACGTCTGACTCCAGACTCACTCTCATGTTTACCTGAGATTTGTATTCATATCCCTCATGTCTTTTAAGGCACATTTCAAATTTTGAGGCCCTTTCAGGATAAGCCTCAGTCATTCTCCAGTGAACAATGATGAAAACGATTTTATATCACAAACTTATGACAGTCTTGTCTATGTTTCTGTGTAAAAATTTTTTTATTAAAAAATAGATTTCATACCTGGTGCTGGCCTGTGACTCATTTGATGCACACAGTGTGAAGTAACGTCATTTGCTGTACTGTGACAACTCTATTACATACAGTACAGTACAGGTTTATAGCAACAGCTATACTCTAAAGGAGAGTTTATGAGTACAGTAAGAGCAGAAAGAGCTCATTTTCAAACAGACTACATAATGTCTCAAGGGCTTTGAAGTATTGATGAGCTCTGCCGAGTTGTCAGTCTCTGATGAAATACACACTGTGACAAAGGCCATCTTAGCTACTCATAGGCTTAACTGCTTTGCAAGCTTTAGAGTATTACAGCAAAGCCATGGAGTCATGAGTGCTGAGGGAGAAGGACCTGAATGGAGGATGACAGTTTTGGACCATGTCTTTTGGGCATCACATATCACATATGTGAGCAGGGGCATAGTTACTGTAAGTAAAGTTAAGCCTTTATTTGTCACATATACAGTGAAATTCCTTCTTTGCATATCCCAGCGTAGAGCCCAGGGTCAGCCATGATACAGCGCCCCTGGAGCAGACAGGGTTAAGGGTCTTGCTCAAGGGCCCAACAGTGGCAACCTGGTGGACCCGGCGCTCGAACCGCCAACCTTCCGATCAGTAACTCAGTGCATTGGCCCTCTGAGCCACCACTGCCCCAGTGCTGGTTAGTGCTCAGCTTTAAAGCTTCATGGTTGGGGTTTGAATCTTGTCCTCATGCTTAGTGGGTTTCATCCGGGTACACTTTGTTTCCCCCCACAGTCCAAAACATTAATTGAAGGCGAGATTGGTGGTTTCACATTGCCTAAAGTGCATAAGGATGTGTGCGTGGTGGATGCAAGCAGGTTGGAGCATGATGTCATAGGTCATCCACCATCATGGTCAATCCATCACCGCGGGGTGTGATGATCGCTTGAATGGATGTAGGTCAGCAAAACTAAGTCGTTCTTTTCCGTCCTTCAGAATGAGAGTGGATGGAAATGCAGTTATTCTGATGCCATCTGATTATCAGACCGAAAGAAGAAATCATCCATCGTCAGCATGTGGCAGTGTTTAGAGCTCATTAATCTGTTCTGTCACTGTGTCATGATTCATAATGACCATCATTCCTAATAATTTAATGTTCACTTTAATAATTTGGGAACTTTCCAAATGAATGAAAATATGCAGACCCGGCCTTATGGACACTCGCTCGTTGGTTATGGACAGTCTTTAAAGACACGGTGTCCACTCGTCACCAACTCACTACCATAAATCCCGACGTGTTACTCTGAACTTCCTGAACTTCCAAAGCACAGATCTTTAACCCAATGCCAGATGTGAGAGTTTTTTTCTTCTTCTTCTGCTTCTTTTTAAGAACATATAAGAACATCTGACAACCAAGGCCTTCTTTTTTTTTTTTTTTTTTGGTTGTGGTAGCACTGAGGCTAAAGATGTATTCCATGGTTCAGAAGGTTTTAAATGAAATCTCAGGTCTGGCAGAGGTTTGTGGCAGTGAGGCTGTAAGCTGAGGCACAGATCATTAAGCATTGAACTACCATCACAAAAAAAAAAAGATCACAAAACTGTGATGCAGCTTCAGAAAGAGCTGTGCCTTTGGTTACAGCCTCACCACTGTAAGCCGTGTCAGGCTGGAAATTTGAATTCCTTACAAGCCAAAGAAATAATGAGCTTAAAACCATCTGAAACCAAGCCACAGCTTGTCATTCCCAATACCAAGTATCTTGATTTCAGGGTGTTTTAGGTTCAGAGCTCAGGTTATGGCAGGTGAACAATAACCAGAGGCACAGATATTGGTTTTGACCAATTGTTTGGTTGTGGCAGCCTAGTGCTGTAGTTAAGGATCTGTGCTTCTGGTTACATTGTCATGGCTATAACCCCCAGCAGATATTTAAACGCCTAAGTTTTCATGACATGGGTGTAAAACTGATTCAAAATGAAATGATCTTGACCTCTGCCAAAAAAGTGAGTATTATCAGCATGAAACAAAAGACAGTCGTATTGGGCTCTTATTTCTCCCTGTCTTTCATCACTAGAGTCAACAGAGACAGTTCATGCTTACCGATTTCCTTCCACTATTTCCAAAGCAGGTTCTTTCCCCCCACATCAGAATATTTTTTTTCAAGCTTACCCACAGCGCTGAGTTGACATTTCCAGGGTGAACTAATTATGGAAATGGAATTCTCCATGCAGAACTCCCTCCTTTAATAAAACAGATGTACGACATACACCTCAAGAAGATTGTTTAATAATTTCATACTCTCAGAGACAGACTGAATACCAAAAAAGCCCAAGGCGTCGTTTCTTATTTCGGGCCTTCGTCGTCGTCGGGAAAGGTGCAAAACGGCAAAAAGTTAGCTTTGGTAATTGGCTGTGACTGTATTCCACAATCGTTAAACTGAACAGCAGACTGAGCTCTAGACAATGAAGCAGGAATCAACAGAATTTCCTATTGCTTACTGCACACTGCATTTATAAATGATGTTGTGGTTTGGAAAATTAATTGAACAGCTACGTTGTTGTGTAACATAATTCTTCATTCAAGTGTTGCTTTCCAAATTTCCCTGCAGACTGTTAAAATACACTCCACTGACTCAAAGGGGGAGAAATAAAAGACAACAACAACGAAAAACCCTTCCATAATGCTGTATGCTACAGAGATTCATTATATTTTTGGTATACAATATAGTCGCACTTCAGTATTGCTCTTTATTAATATACAGTAATAGAAGTTTAATACTTGGTATCTACATTAGGCTATTTTGGATTGCCATGGATACAACCGCGCCAGCATCACAAATGATCAGAATATTGTACTGTCCGGCCAAAAAGTCTAATATCAGCTGGATTGCCTTAAACTTTGCTAAAAATGCAGCTTCATCGCGGTATTGTTTTGACAATCTTTTGCAATGTCACATTTATTTCCATGCAGAGTTGCATAAATTTTTTGGCTGAGATCTTGTATTGATTGCAGGAGACCTGCACCACTTCATAAAAGCACTTCAAATAAGGCTTGCAATGAGGGTAAGGTCTCTGTGTCAGGGTTCACAATTCATGTGTATTAATGATTCCTCTTATTCCCAGAGCCGCTCTTTTACACTTGTCATGTAATATTTTCAGGGGGAACTAAATGTGACATTGCAAAGTATCTGAATACTGTGTCTATCTATCTATCTATCTATCTACTGTACCGTATCTCTTACCATTGAGGAAGAAAGAAACATTAATGTGATAGCATAATCAATCGATGCATTGATTTAATCAGCTGAATTTATTTTATTTTAAGTGCAGTGGTGGCTCTCAAACACTTAACGCTGTAGCTTGCTGGGTTTATGATTAGAAGGTTGGTGGTTTGAGCCCCATCACCACCAAGTTGAAACTGAGCACAATGAACGCTGTGCCAAGTTGCCCAAGCGGTGCTGTATCCTGCACTCTGACCCCAGCTTCTTAATTGGAATATATTTCCCTTTGGATTAATAAAGTGCTCTAATTTATTGCCACATAACGTTGCTGAGTCTGGACCTGACCAACTGAAGCAACCCCGGATCATAACACTGCCTCCAGAGGCTTGTACACGATAGGTGCCCTGCTTCACATGCTCCTCTTCTTACCTCGATGCACCCATCACCCTGGAATAGGGTCAGTCTGGATTCATGAAGCCTTTTCCCCGATCAGTCTCACTAACAAGTGCTTTTCTTATGGCCGTACAGCTGTTGAGTCCATCAGGTCCATTTCTGCAACTGAGCGCTTCTCTAAAGCTGTGTTTATAAAACAGTCTCAGAGCTCATCGTTTTCGGGTTCATGAATATTCATGAGGTTATTCTTCGACACATGAAGCGAGAAGCATCCTTAAGGATTTCCAATGAGCTAACATCGTTTAACTTTTTAATTAAAGTGGCCAATCTTTTTCAATTATGAGAACAAAAATCAAATTAAAACTTGGCTGCTGGTCACCAACACCATCTTGATTCAATTATATATATTATTGTTTGCCTGAGGCGCAGAATGTTCCATTTCCTCCGTCATTTCACATCTCTTACACCTGTAGGATCACTGTGTTGTACAAGTGTTTGTAGAGACAGCAGGAGATGCATGTCCACACACTTCCAGAGAGGATAGCCAGCTGACAATCTCATATCAAATGAATGCCTTCAGAAACTTACCGTATTATTTTATAATTCTGATTTCTTATTCTCATTTTTTTTTTTTTGTGGCTATCATTCTACAGTACAATCAAAGTAACATAGTAACATAGCCTGTAGCTAAATTTAAACATTCAGTGAGCACTTTATGCTGGTCAGAGGCAAGGTGGATCCAGAGCCTATTATAGGAATCCTAGCAGTAAGGCAGGAATCTCAGCATCTAACAGATATGGTTAATTATTCGACTGTTCACATGCATTTAAATAAATAAATAAATAAATAAATAAATAAGATTAATTTGTTTCGGACAGAAATTCTACCCTTAGATACAGACCATGGATATGTGATACAGATGAGCCTGTAATGCTTTTTTTTTTTTTTTTTTAACTTCATCAAGGTTTAAATAACATGCAATTAATCCCGACCTTTTTGATTGTCTTTGCACTACAGATTCACGGTTCGCCATTTAATTAACAGGGGAGCGCTTCATTGCGCTGAAAACAGTAATTTTTAGTAATTTATTCGGGAACAATTAACAAGGACGTTTTTTTCCTTCTTTTTTCCCCCCCATCAGCACATGAGATCTAGTTTTACTATTGATATGTACAGTACCATACAGATGAGTTTCTCCTACTGTATGTTTAAGCAGAACTGCTAAAGGAATGTGTATGGAGTTCAAATATGTACGTTTGTCCTTCAAACTGAGATTCCTTGCTGGCCTTGTATTTTGTACAGTAACAAAGACAAGTGAAGCCAATAAAGATCCTTGATCTAATATCCAAGTCGAAAAAAGAAGAAAAAAAAAAAACAAAAGACTCTCTTATTCCTTTCCATTCTCAACAAGACACTGAGCAGGAGCTCCATAGAAAAATCTGTCACTGTCAAAAGAGGTGCTGGTTGTCAGTTGATAATGGAGCAAAGTATTGAAGGCCTTCGTCTGTCTGCTGCCCTAATTACACCAGTGCGGCTCTCCACCCATGTGTTAACAACACTTGATTTATTTCCTGTTCGCTAGCTCAATAGGAACCGAGTTAATTGGTTTTTCAAATGAACGTTGAAATGGAAGGATCAGGCGTCATTAACTGCAGACCATTTTTGTAATGCAGGGTGCCTTGTAAGTCAGTGTTGAGGTCAAAGAAGAAAAAGGCAGGGTTTTTTTTTTTTTGGAAAACAACAGTTTGTTTAGTTGGTGATTGTAACTGTCTATATTATACTGAACTGGCATGTTGGAATAAATATGGAAAGGTTGTTCCGTTTAGGTTTGATTGAGCTGGAATGTCTGATAGGGTGCCATTTTTTACCCGGATAATTTGCCGTTGTTTGCCGTCATGGCTAAATATTTCTCGACTGTTATTATTCTAAAGGCTTCTATGACCCCAAAATTGCAGCTAAATTGCTAGGAGTCAGTGCAAGCCATTACGGTCTTGAGAGGTTTGAGCTCAGTCCCAGCTGTCAGCTGAAATGTTTATGCTGCCATCCTGCCTGCATTCCGAGTCAGTACACTCTGAGAGAAGTGTTTACCCAAGGATTTTCTTTCATGTTTGTTTTGCCCATGATAATGAAAGAGCCTTATATCTGCAGTGCCGTAAGAGGGTCGAGAGAATACTGTCTCAGAGGTTTATGCTATGGATTCAGCTACCCTTTCATATTAGACAGAGTGGGCAGGAAATATATACTCACTGAACACTTTATCAGGAGTACTTGTGCACGTACTCATTCATGCAATTATCTAATTAGTGACTCGTGTGCCAGCAGTGCAGTGCATAAATTCATGCGGAAACAGTGCAACGGGTAATGTGTAGTGCTTACATCAATCATCAGAATAAATAAAAAAAATAGAACATAATAATAATAATAATAATAATAATAATAAAAGATGGTCTCTGTGATTTTGACCGGGGCATGATTGTTGGTACGAGATGGGCTGGTTGGAAGATGATTAGAACTGATGATCTCCTGGGATTTTCATGAACTACAGAAAAGTGCATTCAAGAACAAACTTCCAGCAAGCCACTCTGTACAGATGTGGTGAACCTAAAAGCATCTCAGAACGCACCATACATCAAACCTTCAGCAAAAGAAGCACATCAGGTTCCACTACTGACCGCCAAGAATAGAGAGCTGAGTCTGAGGGGAGGGGGCACGGATTCGCCAAACCATGCTGATGAATCTTCTGTCGAGGCACACAGATGGTAGGGTCAGAATTTGGCATCGACAGCATGAATCCATGGACCCAACCAGCCTTGTGTCAACACAGTTCAAGCTAGTGGAGACGGTGTAATGGTGTGTGGAATGGTTTCTTGGCACGCTCGAACGTTGAACCATGTTTCTGGTTTCATGAACGTAACACTGAGATCATTGTTCTTCCACGGCCTTCCCAGTCACCAGATCTGATTGCCTTTGGTACAGTATGTGGCAGAATGGGAGATTTGCAGCATGGGAATGGAGGCAGAAATGTCTTACAGTAGAAATGCATGATGCGATCATGTCAATCATGTCATTGTGGAATCCATGCCATGTAGAATTGATGAAGTGACCCCGCATGTGTATGGTGTTTCTTATAAAGGGGTAAGTGAGTGTAGGGGATCATACTTTGTTTATAAAAATCTCAGAAAATGGCAAAAGGCTAGTGGTCTCTGTTTTGCCAGCGACCATTTTTAAGGGCAAATCCTATTAGCTGTGACTGACATTTTCCTGAATGTGATTTAGACCCAGTTCTATTTCACTGCTTAAATGTTAAGATTTTCTGAGCAAGGAGCCATGTTAACAAAATGGCCCATTAAGACGAAAGGGCAGGTCTCTGACCCCTTCATTATGAGCGAAAACTAATAGAGCAAGGTTTCAGCTTCAGAGCCCTTAAACAACTTAATCCTCCACATAATCCTTAGCTTTAATTTGGCCTAATCCGTGTTCACACTAATAAAACCACTGCTGAGCCAGAAGTCGAATTCCGATGGTGTTAAGGCAAAAGACAAAACGTGCCAGCTAAGATTTTCTACTTGATTAATCAAAAGAGTTATGTTGAATTTCTAAAATATTCATTTCAAGTTTAAGAAACAGTGTGTGGAGGCAAAATTTTAAGGCAATTTTAAAGGCATTTTAGCTTTAGTTAGTGCCAATGTAGGATAATAAATACAGTTGAAGAGCCATTAAAAGATTTTAAAGTAAAGCCTTTATTTTGTCACATATACATTACAGCACAGTGAAATTCCTTCTTCGCATATCTGGGGTCAGAGCACAGGGTCAGCCCTGGTCCAGCGCCCCTGGAGCAGTTAGGGTTAAGGGCCTTGCTTAAGGGCCCAACAATGTCAACATGGCTGAGCGGGGAACCGAACCACCGATCTTCCAATCTGTAACTCAGTGCCTTAGCCCTCTGAGCCACCACTGCCCTAGTTTATCTGTAATAAGATAAGAATGCAGAACAGAGGAATAGGAAAAGTGACCAGCCCAAGAGCACCAAAAATAAATGCAAAAGTGAATGCAAAGGATTAACTTAGTAGCTTCATCAACCTGCCTCTATTACATATAACACTTTGCATCAATACTCATGCAGTTTTAGCTGTTGGTCTAGAAGATAGACCGAAATATCAGTGGCAAAGACCCTTGTTAGAATAAATTTCTGTCACTTTTTTAAAATATTTTTTTATTTAGAGCCTGTCTAATCTCTAGTAACAGCCACACAGCATTAATCCCTCAGAGTACGAGTTTGTCCTGATAAAATAGCATTTGGAGGTGCGCTGTTAAAGAGTTGTGATTTCTGCCAAACCTGTGACAGCACCAGAGGCATCTGTAGCTGGGAGTCCATAGGAGCAAAATTCCCTGTGCTCTCTGGTTAGAGGAATATTAGTAATCTCACTCCTGTCACTCAGAGCGCCTCTACTCAATCAAGAGCACCTATGAGCTCACGAATGAGGAAGAGGGCAGATAGCGTCCGTGCTGTTCCACTGCTGCAGCATGAGCGATATGATCATTAAAAAGGTGCGGTGGCTACAGTAGATCCACGTTTTATCAGTCACCTTCCGGAGTAGGATAGTGTAGGATAAGGAGTTGAGTTTAGAAATTGGCAGAGATTTATACATTTATAAACTTCACATCATTCATCAGACTTAGAGAGATTCCTCACTCTCATAACTACATACTCTTTCTATTAATTAATACTGCTAGTAATGGAATAATTCCTAAAAAGTATTGAAAATTTGTATTTTTAGTGTCTACCTTAATAATAAAAACCAAGAATTTAAAGCATAAATGGTGTTGGCTCAAGAAAAATACAAGTAAAGGTAAGAGTCGGTATTCAAGGCGCAGTGGTAAAGTGCTCGCCCTATCATCCGGAGATCGTGTGTTCGATTCCCGAGTGATGCGGTAACCTCTCGCAGCCGGAGGTCTAGAGAGAGTTGATTGGGCGAGAGGTACATAGTGCTCCCACATTAATCACGCCTCTACAGCCAATCAGGGCCGTCTGTGAGCTCATGCAGACGGAAGGAGTGGATAGCGCTGTGCTCCAAGTGTGTTACGCCGCCCCCAACGGTGCGTTAGCAAGCAGTTAAAAAAAAGATGCAGTCGGTTGGCGTCATATGGTTCAGAGGAAACACGCGATAGTAGTAGCCTTAATGTGGGAGCCCCCTAGTGACTGGGAGGAATTAAACACGACTAAGTTAGGGAGAATATCAGGAAAAAATCCCAAAAACTAAGAATCTGAATACAAATAATATATTGAGTAAATTATGTAGCTAGGAGATATTTTGCAATTTGAGAAGCTCACATTCACATTTCTTTTCGTTTCGTTTTTTGTGGAACACCTGAAAATGTGCCGGTTATATGAAAAACGTTGCATCCAGAATTTTTCCCCACTCTAAAGAACCTCTGCTTGTATTTTGAGCCAGCACCACTAACAATCTGTGAAGGGCATTCAGAATGGCTTGATGAAACATAATAGGGAAAGATTATTTATTTCTCTAGCAGACACCTTTATTCCGAACAGCGTACAAGTGAGGCAGCATGAACAAGCAAACCATAAGGTTTAATGTATAAAGATCCAGAGTGCAATAATACACTTTGGGACACAAAGATATTTGATTTGTTGCAAGGTCCTTGATTGGTATAATGCAACTAACATAACCAAGTAATAAAAAAAAAGACGGAAAGTTTTCAGACCTATTCAAGTTTTCTACATTTTGTTATGTTTTACACTCATCTTAAAACGGATTCCAAATCGTATTTTTTTTTCTAATATGGATACACACAATAATCCACAATGACAAAGTAAGAGTTTTGTTAATTTATCAAATAAATAGACACTGAAATATTCAATTAAATTTTCTTTATATAGCGCTTTTAACAATGCTCATTGTCTCAAAGCAGTTGAGCTCTGGTGCGTCCTTGAGATCCTTCGTCCTCAATTGGATTGCCGTCCACCTCTGTCTAACTGAATTCGGACATGATTAGGAAAGGCACACACCTGTCTATATAAGGTCTTATATAAGAGTAGATGGTGGATGTCAAAGTCAAGGTTTTAAACATTAGATCATCAAGTAGTATCGCATCAAATAGGATAATTAATTGCTGGATCAATAACCAATTAAAAAAGGCAAAAGGATGTTCTCAGTAAAATACCCTGAAAATCCTGAAGCATCACATCTTCATGTACTGTAAATAAGTGAGATTCGCAACTTATTAAGTAATTAGGCTTATAACTGTATGATTAAGTAACTGTAGTGGTTGTCAGCGATACTCTATTACCGTGAGCTAGGGGTCAAACCCTGACCCTTGTTTCACCTTCCCTCAAACGTAGCAAGTGAAACAATTATCCCTGCACAAAATCAATCGGTTCTGTTGGACATGATTCAGCCATGTAGGCCGTCTCACATTGGGAGTGTACTGTGTATATATATATATAAGGGAAGTCCTTTCTTGGTGTAATTAAAAATTGATTTTCCACTACGAAACAATTAGATTGTTGTTTTCCCGAGTTCTGATAAGTGTAAGTTTTCTCCCACCGACAATCACCCGGAGTGTTTCTGTGCTTTCAGGGTTATGATGATGGATATGATGGGGAATATGACGAACAGAGTTATGAGGCCTACGACGATGGTTACAGCAACCAGTCCAAAAGGTATACAGTATATTCTCTTCTTTTATCTGGGGTGTGGCCTGGGTTCTGGTCAACATGGCTTTTACTGTTGTATTCTGCTAAAGTCAGGTTTGATTCATAGTTGGGGTTGGGTTCTAAAGTTATTTAAATCAACTGCATGCACTTCACGCAATCTGATCGGGTTAGAAAATTAGAAATATAGAAGCAGATTGGGAAATGAAATACCATGCAACACAAAAACAAAAGGCAAGTCAACAATGTAAAACAGAAAAAGACTAATAAGGGGCCTCAGAGTGGCGCAGTGGTCTGGATCTGGAGATCGCTAGTTCGATTCCCGGGTGATGCTGTAACCTCTCGCAGCCGGAGCCCTAGAGAGAGCTGATTGGCCGAGCTCTCTTAGAGGGGAGGGACGAGAGGTGCTTACTATAGTGCTCCCACATTAATCACGGCTCTACAGCCAATCAGGGGCGTCTGTGAGCTCGCGGAAGGAGATGATAGCGCTGACCTCCAAGTGTGTTACGCCAACAGTTTATATGATATAATAGTACTTGAGATATTAATTTGAGGTTTGAATTGATCACATATAGGCTTCTTATTGAACTTTCAGTTCCCCTGTTTGATGTTTTTGTATTTTTGTATTCAGTAATTTGAAGTGTTTCTATTAAAATGTCAGATTGAGCCATTAACTTAAAACTGCTCCTCACTCTTGCCCATATCAGACAGGAAAATTCAGCTTCAGTTCAAGGTCAGAATTGTACATGAGTTTTGCATTTCTTGACGCACCTTCTGAAAAGCGCTTAAGATGTGCAACTTCAGTATTCATTTCCTCACTACCCATGTGTACCTCAAGTCCAAATGTGTCTTCTTATAGTGTGCTTTATAGACGAAAAGTAAATACGTCGATCCTAAACAGTGATTCTGAAACATTGTTTCATTTTTATTGCAGCGGTTCAGAATATTACGAATACGGCCATGGAACCAATGACGATACCTACAACAGTTACGGTAAAGGTCGCTCTCTTTTGTGTTAGGCCTCAAAGTTAAATGGTTCTAAAAACAGCTCTACACTTACTTGCTTCTTTTCCTTCCTTGTAAAACGTGATGTTTTAGATTGTAAAGGTTTCACACCACCACTCATGCACACTCAAATTCAGCTCTTTATACAGTGACATTTACTGGAAAAGGTCATCCTGTTTCTCTTTAAGGTGCAGAAGACATGCAATGTTCTCTATTTGTAAACTCGGAAAGAAGTATAGTGCTGTTTCATGGCTTTAAAGAATCCTAAGCTGGCCACTTTCATTCCGTTAAAGCCATCCCAAACCTTAGGACAGATGCTCGGTAATCCCCATCATCTTGTTTATTTTGTAACGCTGATATTAAAACCGAATGAATGAACCCCCAGATGGTCATTGTAATGACACCCACAGGCCATTCGCAGAGTGATCCTACAGTACATCTTACATGTTTAAAAGCCAGCTCAGTGGAACATACTGCTCAGTGGGTTATCATCTCAGCAGAAAGAAATTTATTTAAACCTGCCAAGAATGTAGAAGCTTCCTGATCGCGTCCCTAGAGTGGTGCGCCACAGAGTTCTGTTGACATTGCAGGCTTATAATTAGGCTTACGCTCTGGCTTACACTCATACGCTGCCCTCGCCGAGGACATACGACACTCCCCATCTCATTTCTCAACTGTAATGGTAAACCATTCGGAGCGATAAGGAAGAAAACCCTCCTCCTGTTTTTCCAAATAAAAACTCGGCGGTAGCCATCTTACCTTGGCAGCTTGCTACAAGGGAGGCTTTAAGATGCATACCGAGTATGGAGCGGAGCCAGAGCCAGGCTGGAGGCCTCGATGCAGCCCACCGAGAGACGAGCCGTGGCCTTTTATACGCTCTTTTGCCTTTTGAGCGCCTGCCCTCACCGGATTATGTCCCAAACCGTGGATCGCGCCGCTCCTGGCAGGGCTTCCATCGCTCTCCACTGGAGCCATTTTCACATTGTCCTTTCCAATTATTCCTTATACAGTGCGCCAAATTGTGCACTGGAGTGCCTTGGCATGGCTGATGCTAAAACAATGCCTCGTAATCATTCAGTGACATGAAACCAGAATCTCAGTGCTGCACTTGTAATGTGATTTACATAGGAACAATGTGCTGCAGTCTGAGAATAGCACATGAAAGTAGCCTCGAGGACAGAAACTACAATATTTCCTGCACTGTAGTGAAGATGAGGTGTACTATTACGCACTGTATTTAATCGGAACGTTTCCATTTCTTGAACACCCGCTCATCATGCTCGCTAATCTCTCCGCTGCGCTTTAATGCAAACATCACGTTAGCTGTATCGAGTGTCAGCCTTCCCTGTCCTGAAGGTGACTTGATTGTTCTGGGGACGGCCCACCGAGCGTGTTCATAGCGCATCGATTCCCAGCGCGTGCTGTATTTATATGACAGCTGGATAAGCCAGCAACTCTTGCCCCCTCTCCTGAGGTGCCGCTAACTGATAATTAGGGCATTGTGACACCGCGTAGCACTCGACTCAAGTGAAATTGAACAACAGCAAATCCAGACAGAGCTCGTTGAGATACCTTGCTGTTTATTTGGTTACTCTAATGTTCTGCATCGTTGCACATCTTGAATAACATCCTTAAACTCATTGCTGTATGGCGGCTGTGGGGAAATCAGTGAATGTTTATTTTGAAGCAGAACCACAGCTGGTGCATGAATAAGGCCTGAGGTTTACAGATGTTTTTCAAGTCGGGTGACATAATGTCAGTTTAGAATAATTCTTCACAATTGATTTGAATACAGATTTCACATTTATATGATGTCCTGTATCCGTAGCAGAAGAGGAGTGGACTCAGCCGCGGGCAAGCCTCAAAGCTCCAGCTGCAAGACTTTCACGAGGGGGCTACAGAGATCACCCCTATGGTAGATACTAAAGGTGCTCCACATCAGTGATCTCTCCTGCCCGGCAAGCTTATGTAATAATCCAAAATTCTATCCAATTGTAAACACACACTCACACATACACACACACACACACACACACGCACACACGCACACACACACACACACACACATGCACACACACATAAACCTCCCTTAAATAAGGAGCGAGGTCCAGCATACGGTTTTAGTAACATGGTTTCTTCACACATCAAAGAAACACTTTAAAGGATCTCGCATTAAAACAAAAGACTTCCATTTGAATGCAGCTTCCCTTTAGTTGTCTATTGTTTGCTCCCCTGAACCTAAAGCATGGAGTTACGTACAAAAATGATGCTTCCTTGTTCTTGGCTACCATTTCACCAAGGCAACCGTTAAGTGTTAGTGTCCCAACCCTCGCCCCTCCCCCCACCCCACCCCATATTGTACATAACATCTTTCTTAATACGTCTTGATTTGATGACGGTAAATACTGAGTTTGTATATTTTGATTTTGATATCGGTACTGGGATTGAAAGCAATCAGCTATGTATGTAGCTACCTACAAGTGATCTGCTGTGTGTTTAGCCTGTATTTGTACATAAATATGTAATAAAAAGAACATAAATCACCTTGTGTAAGCTTCTCTAAATAGGTGGCCATAATTGTTACAGCTTTTTGTTTTTCCTTGACATAATTTGTTAATAGAGCATCATTATTATTATTATTATTATTATTATTACTATTATTATTATTTTGTTCTTTTTATGGTAAAAATTAGATAAGCACATACTTGTTTTTAAGTAATAAATGCCTGTTTTCGTTCAGGAAATTGCTAATACAGTATGTTCTTTTTTTTTTTATTTTATACTATAACAAAGAAAAGCAGAAAAAAAAAACCCAGTAACTTTAGAGAAGTTGTGAAGACATTTTGTGTAACGATAGATTGAGCATTAATACAATTACGACTTTGTTAAATAATTTTAACTCTAGCGCTAAATTGTTCATTGAATATTGAATCGTCATTTAAATGTTTCAGATGTTAATGGGAACCAACTGTTTCGATCAATAAACTGACTTTTTTTAAACATATCCTTTAAGCTTGCCCTTATTAAACCCGAAACTCTGGCTTGTTTGCACTAGCGTGACTGTGAATGATTTGGGAGATTGAGGAGGTAAGAACAGTAAGATTGTCTAAATGCCTTCAGTCATTGGTGTTAGTCAGTAAAACCGCAGTATGTGAATATGCCAAGATATTCACGATGTTTCATCACTCATTCGAGTGAATGGGATACATTTAAACTGCTATGTCTCTTTTACCTTTATTCTTATTCCATTGAATATCCAAACGCTGCATTTGTGATGTAATACCAATGCTTTTAAATATCCGCTATTGAAAGTCACTACCTTTTAGACTCCTGAACTTCCTTCTGTGACTGTTAGAGCTGAATGCCGACGCGTATTAAGAGACTCAAAGGATGACTAAACATTAAGCAGGTAACCCTAATAATAATAACTCGAATGTTGCGAATGCCAGTCATAAATTAAGTTACTTACACTTAAAAAAGTAAACCTACCCTGTCTAACCCCGAATAAAGCCGCTAATTACAGTTAACTAGTGCCTTCAAAAATGACTCGCTAACGCACCAGACAAAAAATTAACATTGTATGCATTAAAAGAACTAAAACTGATGTTAATACCTGAGGAGTTAAACTAAGCTTTTAACCCGGACACGAGGTATAAAAAGGAGATGGTTGCTTCAAATCAGACTCTCTGTGACAGCTTTTGTCCCGACCCACAAATTGGTTTACTTTTTTGATAGTGGCACAGGCTTTGTCATCCTGTTTTTAGCCCTTACATCCATTTTGCATGTCATTGGAAATTCGTTTAAACTCTTTGTCTCTTTTATTCATTGTCAGTATCTGTGTACAGTATGTGTGTAGTATATCATTATCAACACAACGTTTTTTGAAAAGTAATATTTCTTTTTCGACAGGTCTCTTTCCATCAGCTGGGATAAAGATCATCAGAATGGGTGAGCAAAGCATACTTCTATTTCTATTACACACACACAGATATTACCTGCCTTTAAGAAAGAAAAAAAAAGTCTTAATGTCACAAAATGCAAGAAAAGCTCTGCATACCAATAACTACTCATTGAAGTAAAAAAAAAAAAAAAACCAAAACAAAAAAAATAAGGTATATATATATATATAATATTATATATATATATATATAATTATATATATATACATTTTTTATTTTATTTTTTTTTCTAAATTAACTACTCACTCTCCCATCCATTCTCTATACCGTGTATTCTGTACAAGGTCACAGGAGGCTTGGAGCCTCTCCCAGGGGCACTAGGGGAGTATACTACTGTATACAGTACTGTGCAAAAGTCTTAGGCACAATATTAACTGTAGTACAAATTTTGTTATGTAAGTTTATTATGTCTGCATTATTATGTACAAGACCATTCCCTACAAAGATGCACTAAAATTAACGAATAAATAACATTACAGAAGAATATTTGCATGCCTGTAAAGAAAGCGACAAATTACATGACAGACCAGTTTTCAGATGGAAAAAAAAAATCAATAATGTAGACTCGTGGATTTTGCATGAAAATAGAAAGGAGTGAGAATAGAAAGAACTCATATTCTCCAGCATGCTCAGTAAAACCTAACAGCTGTTTTATTTACAGTACTGTGCAAAAGTCTTGGGAACATCCAAACAAAAAACCATATGCACTGATGCTTTTAAAAACATTTCTACATTAAAAGAAACTTCTATAAAAAACACTAAGTAATAACATACACAATAAACGGTCAATATTTGGTGTGGAAACTCTTTGCTTGAACATAAGCGGTAGTGTTCGATACAGATGTGTGCAGTATTCCAAGTAAAACAGCTGTTAGGGTTTACTGAGCGTGCTGGAGAATATGAGTTCTTTCTATTCTCACTCCTTTCTATTTACATGCAAAACCCAGGAGTCTACATTATTGATTTTTTTCCCCCCATCTGAAAACTGGTCTGTACTGGTACTGTAATATGTCGCTTTCTTTACAGGCATGCAAATATTCTTCTGTAATGTTATTTATTCATTAATTTTAGTGCATCTTTGTAGGGAATGGTCTTGTACATAATAATGCAGACATAATAAACTTGCATAACAAAATTTGTACTACAGATAATATGGCGCCTAAGACTTTTGCACAGTACTGTATATGCCGTAGTATAATATATAATATTGGATGCCAATGGCAGTTGACCTACGTTTTATGTTTTTGGACTGTGGGAGGAAACCAGAATGCCCAAAGGGAACACATAAAGCACTAGTAGAACGTGCAAACTATGTACATATACACACCCAAGGTAGGAATCAAAACCTTGACCCTTAAAGTCAAGGCCACAGTACTAACCACTATACCACCGTTCTACCTTAAATAAACTGATTAAATACAATATAACCAGTTTCTTCTTCTCAGCTGGATTTTTCTTGCAGTAGCACAGTTTTTCAATGGTAAAATTATTTGATGTGTGATTTCTCAAACACCCGGCCGTGTTATACTGGGGGTTTCAGCAGGCGGTAAACTATTCCCGGGGCAATGTGTTTGTTCAGTTATTAAGTGTTCCACAACGATGAGACAAAGAAATATAGAATTTTATCGTGGATAGATAACGTATTACTCCGAAAGATGACATGCAGCTTTTGTCGATATTGTCGCATTATTTTTTATAGAAAAGCTATTTTAGCTCGAGAGACCCACTGTAGACAACAGCATCTACACCACTGGGGGTCCTGAACAAACAGGCTCCGTCTGCCTTGTGATGAAGTTTTGAGACAGAGACTGTCACAGCTTATTGAATATAATTGTACACAAAACTTAATTTGAAACTGTGGAAATCTCTCTGTGGGAAATACGAATCCTCAAAATTTTGGAATAGGAACTGATTCAAGTGTCTGATATGTAGACTGTGGTGCAACTACATACAGAATACATTTAAGACCTTTTGTATATCTGTGCATGTGTGTTTTTTCTTATATGGTTTTCAGTTCAATTAGGAGCTTTAATCTGAAACATGCATTTGTTTGGAAAGGGTTTGACCTACCATGTAGTGCATATGAATGAAGGACTTTGCCTGTTCCGGTGCCCTACACCTGCAGGTGTTCGAGTAGTCTCGATCTCATGGCGCTTTCCACATACTGTATGCAGCATTTAGTCTGTAGGATGGACCTCTACTGATTTTTTATTTATTTTTTTTTTTGACCCTTAGTGCACTTCATTTTAGGCAGGTAGGAACACGGCAATCACCAAAGCAACTCTGAGCTGTCTGAGTGAGTTGGTCTCAGTCTGGTTCCAGTCCAACTCTTGCACAGTTTGATTACTGTGAGAAAGCGATTCAACCCTAAATCAACCCAACTGCAGGAAGCGAACCCAATATGTCTCATAGTTTCTGTTGAGGGCAGCTTTTTTTTTTTTCTTTTTAGATGTGAGCTGCTAAACTGAGCCATGAGGCAAAAAACCGAGCCAAAAAAATGATACTGTATGTTATGTATATTTGGATTGATGAAGAAATCGAGAAAATACACATTGAATGTAATAAACAGGTAGGTATCTATATAATTATGTAAGTTATGTTGTGTAAGTTATTTATTTAGCTCAGTCTCCGCAACTGTTCATCATTTCACTGCGTATGTGTTTTTTTGTGATTCACCTAGCAATTAATTTTTCCCCATCACTGTATTTCTCCCTAATGAGCACATTTTCATGAGACAGTCTTAGTGCTTTTTGTTTTGTTTAAGCATGAAATAAAATAGCAAACAAAGTTTACCTTTTCCTTTAATTTGGTCTAATGGAATAATGCGTATAAAAGGGCCTTTAAAGTGCCAAAACGAATGACTAGTCATGCTTATGGTAGTAAAGTACGTCTCGAATAGACTTTGTTTAATACCATGTGTTTAATACCTTACCAATACAGTTGAATTGTTTCTCTTTTTTTTTATTATTCTTAAGCCTGATATTTTATATTTTATAATAATCTTCAAACAAAAGTTTTATGCCTTACTAAATGAACACATACAGTAGTTCTGTCTTTCTTAACAGAAACCAAACTTGCCTTTTCCACTCTTCATAAATATATAGTACTGTATAGCAGATAGTATTACATTAAATCAAAGAGGCTTAAAGGGGAAAAAAAATATATGAAAGAAAACGAATCACTAGAAGTGATATAGGGTTAGTTAAGATTTGTGTTACATATTAATGGGATAAAACATAAAATATTCACCATATAACAGTTTGAGTTCATAAATCATGATATAATTTGAGTTCCTTGGCAGTCGTACTGTATATACTTGAAAGAGGTTTGCATAAAAGATGATTTCTGCAGTGTGTTTAAAAAAAAAAAAAAAAAAGTCTGTTCTGATAAAGCCAAAATTCATTTATTCCACAGGTGGATTACAGTCGACTGCATGTTTCAGCATGTTTTCCCTTTTTCAAACAGCTTGCATGAGAACTTTTAAAACTTTATTTTTTCATTAAGTCCCAAAAGGATACAGTACATGGAATTTGACGGGACTGGAAAAAGTCTAGGATTAAATTCTTATTACTTCGGACACCAAAAGAACGAGGGGCGCTCAGGTCAAACCGGGAAATTTGATTGATTCACAGTTATGAAAGTAAAAACTCCCTTTAGTTCTCTATTCAGTATAAACCCCTGGTACAGTAATGCACCTATCCCAGTGTTTCACTAGTGCTTGGATACCATCAAGGTACCAAGTTTTCTCAGCACACCAGAGCCGTGATCAGACGTCCTGCTTCACATCTGAAATGCTGGCCTCCCAGGAACTACTTTAATCACCCAAACATGTGGAAATCACTTGGGGCGAGATCAGGACTGGACGTGGACGTGGCAAAAAAACTCCAAGTTCCTGTAATGTGCAAGTGGGTTTTATGAATGATTATGTGTGCAGTTCCCACAGACAGGGCAGTGGTGGCTCAGAGGGCTAAGGCACTGAGTCACTGATCGGAAGATCGGCGGTTTGATTCCCAGCTCAGCCAGGTTGCCATTGTTGGGCCCTTAACCCTAACTACTCCAGGGGCACTGTACCATGGCTGACCCTGCGCTCTGACCCCAGTTATGCTGGGAAGGAATTTCACTGTGCTGTAATGTATATGTGACAAAAATAAAAGGCTAAAAGGCTTTAGATGCATCTCTTCCAGACAAGTTCTCTGTCGGTTTTCCTGGGTCTGGTGTTCCACTCGCTGAATGACTACAGGAACAACTGCAGTGGGCCTCAAGCCGTCGTTCATTCATATGGCCTTCTTTAAAACATTTGCACCATTCCAGTGTTTTACTGCAGCTAAGACTCTCATCACTTCCTCACTGTGCCTGAAGTCTTCTGTAAACAGTAATCAGTTTTTACACCCTCATTCATGGGAAATTTAATTGCAAGTCCCGGTTTGACGTGAACGTCCCTTGTACATGCCACATCAATTCAAAAAAGTTTTTATTTGAAATGTGAATATTTTTAATATATATTTAAAAATAAAATCCTGGTACAGTGTGACAAAGACAGCATATCTTGGTTTAGAAATAACAAACTGATAGTATTTACAGACATTGAAAGCGAACTAAAATGTTGGTTGAAGCGAAAAACAAGTTAAATGAATTATAAATTTTAAACAAATCTAAATATATACTACCTTTACATATGGCCCTGGCGGCACGGAGGGTTAGTGGTTAGCGCTGTCGCTTTGCACCTCCAGGGTCTGGGTTCGATTCCCACCTCTCGGTCCATGGAGTTTTCGAGTTTCCTCTGGGTGCTTTGGTTTCCTCCCACAGTCCAAAGACATGCAGATTAGGCAATTGGCGTTCCCAAACTGCCTGTAGTGTGTGAATGAATGTGTATTTGTGTGTGCCCTGTGATGGATTGGCACCTTGTGCCCCCACGACCCTGAGTACAGGATAAAGCGGTATAGACGATGAGTGAGTGAGTGATACTGTTGCGAATCACAGTAGCTGTAAATTTTTTAAAGGACATTTAAACATTACTGAACACATCATGTTAATGCTAAATGAACAGAAATCTAGTATGAAAATGTGATGCAGAGATGATTGCAGGAACCATTTGGCATTTGAAAGTTCTCCAGTAGGTGCAAGATCACAAAATATTCAATAGATTTGTGCACATGAGAAATTGCGAGTGATAGGAATGTTTTAATACTTTGCAGTGACAACACGATTAATAAGGCATTTAACTGCATAGCAGACATTTTGCATGGGGTTGGCTTGAAGGTAAAGCACTGTTTGTGATGTCGCAGGCTTGCGGGATGGGGCGAACACGTTAATTACACACATGACTGAAAGTCTTCAGGGACTAGTTATGATCTCGAGTGGAAAGGTGGCCTTGGGAAAGACATCATTTTGTAATTAACACTTGCTTTAATTATGCTGCAGGAGTCCTGCTTCCCAACCGAGACACAACAAGACAATGAGAAATGCTAAGACATGCGTGCACTTGAGAAGTGTATTCATTGGCTTTTAAAAGGAAAATACAAAAGGGGAAATGTATAAAGAAGAAGAAGAAGAAGAAGGTTTGGTGAAAAGTAGGCTTACATCTTTACAGTGTTTTTTTTGTTGTTGTTTGTTTGTTTTTTTGCCTTCTGTTCAGGATTTTCCAGAGAAGAGCGCGATAAGTGCTACTGTAGGTTATGTGCAGGGTATTAAACTTTGAGAGATAGGATTCCTTATGGGCAGGAATAAGTTATCATCACATACCATCATATCATCACAAGATTTATGATTTAAAGATGAGCCAGTTATAGAGATGAGATGAATCTGTAGGGCATTTTACTCTTTTGGAGTAGGTGGTAGTGATACATATATATATATATATATATATATATAAGAAGAAAATACATTTTACATGCAACAACCTAAGTCCATAATTCAAATAAATAACATCATCCTGTCCGTCTTCCATAGTCCTGCCCACTTCTGGATAGCAAAAAGGAACATATTTATTGGATGCCAATGACAAAATCCACAAACAAAACCAGTCACAGTAGCACTTTCATCAAGAAAACACGTTTGATAACGTTAAGTCATCTTAAACATCACCCTGTCTCCTTAGCTACTGTTTCTAAGTCGTACCCAATTCCCTCTGAACCGCCCGTACTGTGTTGTGCTACAGCGAACTAGCTTCTAAAACAAGACGGAAATCCAGAACCCTCTCTAAGGGCACTACTTGGTGTGTCCTACATAGTGCACTGGATTTCCATTTTTACTCAATTTGGGATTCAACCCCAGAACTGTTAGTTAGCTGTTAACTAGAAAGCTTGAAATTAGTTAACATTAACTGCACATAATCTGATCAAGTTTAAAGCACAGCATATTTTACAGCATTGTCCTGTTTACAACAGGAGCACTGAATGAGCTAACGTTATTGCTAGGAAATGCCACAGGAATCACAAATACCAAAAGGAATCACATATTTGTGCACTATCTGAGGTAATCATGTTATAATAACAAATCAGACTTCTGCAAATTAATTACCATTAGGTAGGTAATCATCAGGTAATCTTTCTGTGATTTTTTGATGAGTGATTGTAGCACCTCAAACATAAGTAGTCATCCATCTGCAAAACTTCAGGAATTCCGTATTTATATTAGGACAGTGTGGTCTCCTGAGCATAAAATACACAAATTATTATTTTTGTTGCGTTAATGTCTAAATCTTATGCATAAAACACCTCTTGCCATGAATCATTTATGATAAGTAACAAATGTTTCTTTGACTCCACTCAGTTACATGAACAGAGTACAGAATTTGAAATATTTGATATATTCCACTGGACACATGTTCCATAGAAAGTGGCATCATCTAAACTTCCTGAGGACTATAGGAAGAAGAAAAATGCATTCTTTGTTTTGTTTTGTTTTTTCAATAATACTTTAAAATTGCCTTTAGAGGTCATTTTGAAATTCAACACTGTTAGACAAGATATATACGTTGTAAGTAAATGATCAGTGAAAACATTGCGATTATTAGAATGTACAATTTTCATAACTGTAGGATTAGTGCTAAATTATCTACATTTATGGCTTTATTTTCTCACAACTATGACTTTAAGTAAATGTAAACAGTAAAGTAATGCAAATTCATCACCATTCTGTCACCTGTCATGTAACCCAGGTTGAACACTGCATATGACATTCAATAGATATCTGATTTCGTCATATATAGTCACTTCATATACAGTCATTAGAGTAACAGTCAAAAGTTTGGATACCCTTTTTAAATCAATGTTTTTTGTTCATTGATTTATTTTCAACATTTTAGGACAATACTTGATTTTTTTTTTAAACTATGAAATAACCTATATAGGATTACTGTAGATAATTAAGTAAAAACAACCACAACAGTCAGATGTTATACATCAAGGTCAGCTGTTCTGGAATAGTTGCTGCAAGAACAATATTATCAGGTACAATTGCAAAACTCATCAAGCTCCAGACTGAAACTGACTCTCATGAAGACCATCCCAGGGAAGCAAGACTAAAACTTACCTCTGCTGCAGAAGAGAAGTTCATAGAGTTACAGTTCCAGCCTCAAACATCACCAATTTACAGCAGCTCAGATTAGAATGCTGAATAAATGCTTTACGGAGCATATGTAGCAGACACTTCTAAACATCATGTGTGTGATTATTGCATATTTCAGACACTTTCATAATTAGGGAATACTATTAAATTAAAAGGTTTTTGACTTCATTTTACATTTAAATATGTATTTAAAGGCATTGTAGTGATACAATGTAGTGATGTAATTTAAACAAGCCTATACACATAGTGTTTGGGATATTAGAATTAGATCTGCATTTGGGTGTCAGGCCAGGTCACATACATGATCACGTGTGACTTTTATCTTCTGAAATGGCTCACGTGCGCATCGGTACATCTTTTCCCACATTATTTGAAAACGCCTTATTTGTGTGACCACTGTTTCATTTCAAACAATGGATGCATGCACAGAGGGGAAAAGTTTATGAGTTCATGAACGAATTTGAGTCACTTTAAGCTGGTAATGTGAGTGTACAGTAAATGATGTGCTTACATTGCTGATACAGTATATAGTACTATCTCATGAATCTAAAGCCAGCTGTGTTGGATGTATAGTTAGGTCTATGCACTTACATTCAGCATAGTAACCTTAAGAGATTTTTTTTAGTTAAACTAAATGGCACTGCAATCGTGAAATCAAGAAATGTTCGACAATTTCAAGATGTTCCGCTATCACAAGTAATGGTAGAGTATTATGGACAAGAGAAAGGCTAAAAGGATCCCTCATGTGATATTAGCAGATCGATCTACAGCATAATCGGCAAAAAGGAGAAAGTTTTTTCCTATTAGAAACGTTTCAGATGTGAAACTGCAAAGTTTCTCACATTCTATCAAATGTTTCTTGTACTCAGTTGCATTTGACACTTAAATTGCTGTCAGGGTGCTAATTCAAAGGAAGCATTAACACCTACAGTATGTCTGCTTTCACAGCCCTTCAGCCCCCCAACTGTTGATCATCTCCATGCTCAGGTGTTTTTGTGATTTTACCTAAAAGTTCTGTGGCTGGAACACCTTTTTCCTGATTAAAAAAACAAAACAAAACAAGGAGTTAATATTATTATAGGGTTTAGTACTGTTATCCATCTGTTGCCAGGAGTTCAAGAGAACAAAACTGGCCATGCTCTCCATTGGGTGATACTCTTTCCCTGGGCAACAATGGGCAATCCTGGGTGTCTGCATGGTGCTTATTCATGTGGGAGAATTTACGACCAATGAGGCGCTAATAGGAGGCTGACTGTAATAGGAGGTTTTTAACCTACAGTACAGTAGGAACCCAGTGTAAGTACAGTATCTATCCAGTGATGTAAACTTTAAATCACTTTTTGTAAGTCGCTCTGGATAAGAGCGTCTGCCAAATGCTTAAATGTAAATGTTATAAACCAACAAAAAAGTTATTTAATAATAACAAAAAAAAAATTACAGCATTTGTTAAATGCATTAAATCACACAAATTGCACTTCATAGGTTTTCTAAAAGCTCTTGAAGCAGAACCTTTAGGGCATTTTATCTATTTATTTATTTATTTATTTATGTATTGTGCGCATTACCTTGAAAAATGTTTTTACAGTATTTTAAGCAATTTGTGCTTTTTTTTTTTTTTTTGCACAAGCACTTCCCACAACCACAAAAAACACTATTGTGAAAGGTTCCTGGTGGTCCAGTGGCTAGCATGTGGCACTTTTATGGCTGTAGCCCAGGTTCCATTCCTGCCCAGTGAACCATTTGAATAGGGCGGCATCGAGAAGGACATCCGATATAAAAACCTGTGCCACATCAAATATATACAGATTTAGTAACACAGTTTAAAATAGCTTTAATGCTGGCAATACAGTAGGTAAATAAATCTAAAACACCTGCTTTGTTGTATTCCACTAAAATACCAAAAACACGATGATGCCTTACAGTATGTAATTCATTTATTTGTGTAAATGTTCTATCTAGCCACTTTCCTCTGGGTACTTTTCAGCCTTTATACTTTACATTTCTCAGACAAAAGAAAATCTTAATAAACAACTCATTCTGTTCCAAAGGGAAATACTTTGTACATCATAGCCATTCAATATTAACACGTTTGGCTTTTTGCTTTGTTTTTACTCCCTCTTGCCCTGCATGTTAAAAGCAGCCCAGTTGCTCAGTTTGCATGTGCTTTTCCATAGTGTTACATTCTGTTGTGAAAAAAAAAAAAATAATCACTTAGTAAAAAAGTAGCCTAATTAATTCCTCGCAGGTGAAAATACTAGCACTTGTGCTCAGTGTCTCACAGCCTCTTTCTGATCAGGAGCAGAGATGCAGACTTGTCATTACAGGCATGAGCATGACTACATTCTCTCCCGCCCCGATACACATTTCACTAACTTCACATTTTTCTACCGCATTCAACCGGGCTGAAAATTAATGAAGCGTTTTCTCTGTAATTTATACAAGTTTTTCTGCGTGAAACTTTTTCCTGACCATAAACATGCACCCAATCCAGCATGCAATCATATCTGCGGCTCTGGCACAGGAATAAATGCATTTATAATGACAAGAAAAGATTAATTCTTGATGTGCTCGTCTAAAGAGCAACCCTAATTCACAAACAGAAAATCCAATTTGCTGTCACATAACAGTGGCATTTCCATCACATTGAGGGAGAAAAAAACGAGCTGTTGTGTATGATGACGGAGTCAGCCATCGTTTAGGAAAAAGAGAGTGCAATTTGAATAAAAGCATTTTGCACAATGGCAAGAAGAGTCCTCAAACCTTTCTATGAGGCACAAAGGTAGAAGGACATTGCATATTTGATAATACACTCACCTGTGGTCTGCACGTCAGCTTTTTCACACACACACACACACGCACGCACACACACACCTTTTATTTGAATGCATGAGAACTCCCTTTATTATACAGCTGAATAATGTCTCAGTAAATCAGGACATTTGAAAAAGAAAACTGAAGAACGACTGCAGGAGCCTGTGGGGGGAAAATCAGGCTTGAATTTAAGGTATTCAAAATTGACAAAAACATTTCTCGACCCTACTGTATATTAGACTAACAATATATGATGCATTGAAAGCCTTTTTTATTTACTCTCCAATGTCACTCGTTTAAATCAAGTTAGCAAGTGAAAGAGTTTACATCAAGAAAGACAAAGACTGTTTTTTTTTTTATCCTTTCAAATGAAGGTGCTTTCTCTTCATATAGTCCAATTATCACCTGTACCTTTTGTACACACTGATGAGTGCTCAGTGGTGCAGTTCTGCAGATGTTGAACGTTGACTTGAAAATTGCATTCAGATGGTTTTTAAAAACAGCAGGCTAACAAACACACAATTAAATGTTAAGGGTTTAAAACACTCAAGTTTCAAGAGAGCAAACCTGACCCCCATTTATGGCCACAAAGCATGACTAATATGGCCTGTGTTGCTCTGTACATGTGGCTATTTGAAATGGGGTCTTATTTTAGATATTAACTTTGAAGTGGAAACTCATGCCGTGCAGTCCTAAACAATCTAAATTAGCTTTCTTCATATGATGGCTGTACCAAACATCATGCAAAAGTGGGATTAGTTGTTAATCGACAGGACATTCAAATTGTTGCCAGAGTAACTCTTCCTCTATACGTAGCAACTGCTCAACATCGTCTCCTTCACAAACAATGCATTCGCACTATCGTTGAAAATCCCCATTGTCGCAGTTGATTTGTCTCCCACTGCGCTACGGAGATGACACCATTGACAAGAGCAGTGTGCACAGATGGATGGAGTAGTTTAACAAAGTGGAAGCCATCGTTAAAGAGTAACCATGCAGTGGGAGACCATCAGAGAATTCCATGAGGTCACAAATGCATTGCTTGTGATGGAGAACAGTTAAAATGACTTATAACCAAAAGATAATAATTATGCCCACTTTTGCCTTACTTTCGGTGCAGCCCTCATTAACTGTAATTTTTTTTTTTCATTGGTAAAATCTGGATCCAGTGCTGTTTTACAGCTTACATATAGAACCTTACAGTTCTGATGGTTGCCCAATACCGATCAGATGGAGGTTTAGTCATTTTCTACAACAGCAGCTCTGACAGGACTTTAAGGCTTTTCATTTCAATAGTAACAACTTACTGTACACAGACATGTGTATGGCAGACACTGCACATAATTTGACTGAAGACGTGCATTTTTCTCGTATTCACCTTTCACAGAAGAAGTCTCCAGCACGTTCAACACTTTGTACCAGTCAGGGATCATGGGTGACTTTTTATCAGGTCTCTAACATGTGGCAAAAACGCTGACTTATTAACCCAAAGGAAAAGAAAATATAAAGCTTTGTAAAGGATTGACTGTGGATAGAAGTTACGATATAACTGGACAAGACATAAAGAGTCAAGAATTATCTAAATAACTGTAACTGTAACATCAGAGGCTGACGCTGGGGTGCATCACGCTACCCAACTCTATCCTATTACAATACATTGCTTAATTTTCTAGATCACTGTCATCTGCATCATGTTTTATTCCATTACTTATTGCATTCTAAATATTATAATAAAGAATAAAAACCTGCCTTAAAGGTATGTACATTTTGTTCGCATTTCTATACATAATGCGTTGTTCAGACTAGATTAGTGTTTGTGATGGAGTGGTTTGAAAAATTCAACTTATTCGATTCTGCTGGGCATTTAAAACAAACAAAAAAACGACTTAATTACATGTCTTTCAGACAAGCAATTACATGACGTGACAAAGACATGCTAACAAACACTAACGTCTAAGCAGCGACGTGTGCAAAACAAACATCAATTTACGCATAGCATATGCTGGTGCATTAGATCCGCATACATCTGTAGATCTAACACCTGATCATAAGCACCTTCTGTCCGGTGCCTGAAGTCTTCAACAGAAGAGAAACGATCCTTCAGAAACGACACCCATCAGATCAAACAGTTTATTCTCCTTGAAAATGAACATTACCGATTGTGTTAACAAGCAAGAACATCAGCGGTGCAGACTGCAACATGTAATGAACTGCGCCTCCATATTCACTTCGCTTCATCATCATCATCTTCATCATCATCATCATCATCATACCTCGCTGCTTCATTTAGCTTCCCCCAGGTTGCGGTTCATATCACATAGCAAACAGCTGCATCGGCCTCCGCGTCTCACCTCTCCTGCTGCTGATAGTCAGTTATCTCTTCCTGGGTACGCATGTTTAAATGCCCTGT
This sequence comes from Clarias magur, assembly GCA_013621035.1. Taxonomy (NCBI): domain Eukaryota; kingdom Metazoa; phylum Chordata; class Actinopteri; order Siluriformes; family Clariidae; genus Clarias; species Clarias magur. The sequence goes on along the minus strand of QNUK01000129.1, from coordinate 1,260,995 downwards.
TTGTCTAACATACGAGGCGTCTGTGTTGCAGATTCGCTGCAGCGTGTATGAACGACCGAGGACTGATAAAACCAGAGCAGAGACGTTATCTCACCTGTGAGATGTGACAATCAGCTCCACTCATCAACAGCCTGCTGCTACCTGAAGGCCTGGTGAGTGTCTGGAAGCAGGAGAAACACTTTTCTCAGTACTAATGGAGCCTACATCTGAGTTATGAAATCTGTCTAACGTTTGAAGGTAAGAATTAATTTAATTGTGATAGAAATGTCATTTCAACAAAGAAGTAGACATTTCTTGGTTGCAGAAATATTCACCTCCTTGGGTAAATACATGGTACAGTAGAAACATCTGGATTAGGGTTCTACTAACTTTGCATATGTGGAGCTGATATTTTTATTTAAACCTATCCTTACAGTATATACACTGTACAGTAGGTTCACAGTTCTGCCAGAATTTAAACCTCTGCCCTAATCTTATTCCTCTTCTGTTTTTGCTCCATTCATCATACCCTCAACTTTGACTAGTTTAACTGCACAGAAATGAACCCCATTCAATATTAACTAGTTTCAACAGAACTATTTAAAACCCTTAAAACTCAAGCAAGACAGATCCGTGCCAGCACCACACCATTGAATAATGAATTATTATTATTTTTTTAATAACAGTGAAAGAGGCTTCAGACATCAAAACGTACATTTGTCTTCAGAAATGTCGGAGAACCAAAGTTATCATTAGTTTTCAAATGCAGAACATTTTACTGCTACAGGAATATGAAAATGGCGTCACGAAAAATGTTGGAATTACAAAATACTTGTATACTTGTTATTTCTGGTCACAGAAACAAATAAAACCAACCATACAATCACATGATCATATGTATTGGCGCTATTTCTTTGCCTATGTGACGCATTTTTACATTTTTTGCTGTACAGTCATGTTTGTACACTAGATTCAGTTCCTCATTTGCCAAGGCTGTGCTGAAAAAGTATGTCACTCTGTATACTGCACAATACTGACCCTTATATATACACATACATAGATATTTACAAGGGTTGGACAATGTAACTGAAACACTGGCCAATTTAGTGTTGGAGGTTTCATGGCTAAATTTGTTCTCATCTTCATTGTTTCCACATTCCACCAGTAAGTGCAGACTGGGAAGGTTTAATTAGCAGAGTAATAGCACTGTTTTGCTTAAATTATTGGGTGACGTATCTGAGTTCAAAAGAGGACAAATTGTTGGTGTGCGTCTCGCTGGACATCTGTCACCAAGACAGCAAGTCTTTGTGATGTATCAAGAGCTACGGTATCCAGGGTAATGTCAGCATACCACCCAAAAGGCCGAACCACATCCAACAGGAGTAACTGTGGACGCAAGAGGAAGATGTGTGAAAGGGATGTCCGGGTGCTAACCCAGATTGTATCCAAAAAACATCAAACCACAGCTGCCCAACTCCCTGTTAAATGTGCACCTCAACTCTCCTGTTTCCACCAAAACTGTTTGTCAGGAGCTCCATGGGTCAATGTACATGGCCGGGCTGCTATAGCCAAACCTTTGGTCACTCGTGCCAATGCCAAACATGGGTTTAAATGGTGAACAATGTGAAACATGCATTGTTCTCTGATGAGTCCACCTTCACTGTCTTTCCCACATACGGGAGAATTAGCCCCAAAGAAGCGTACCACCCAGACTGTTGCATGGCGAGAATGAAGCATGGGGGTGGATCAGTGATGGTTTGGGCTGCAATATCAAGGCATTCCCTAGGCTCAATACTTGTGCTAGATGGGCGCGTCACTGCCAAGGACTACTGAACCATTCTGGAGGACCATGTGCACCCAATGGTTCAAACATTGTATTCTGATGGCGGTGCCGTATATCAGGATGATAATGCACCAATACACACAGCGAGACTGGTGACAGAGTGGTTTGATGAACATGAAAGTGAAGTTGAACATCTCGCATGGGCTGCACAGTCACCAGATCTAAATATTATTGAACCACTTTGACCTGGCCAATATTCTGCAAGAAGAATGGCTCAAAATCCCTCTGGCCCCTGTGCAGAACTTGTATCTGTCTATATATATATATATATATATCACACCATTGGGGTGTGACATTTCAAAATATAGATTTTTCTTTTCTTCAATATAATATACTATTTTGTTAAATTTCATAACATATAAACCCAATCAAGTCTGTTTAAGGTTGTATCTTTTTAAAATGTTAAAGTGGGTGAATACATTTGTAAGGCACTGCAGTAGTCAGTAAAGTGTCAACTGGCACTGCACTCAAACAATTTAAACTCTGACCTCAAATCACATCTCGGAATTACTGTATATAATTATTCATACACAGTGAATGTGGATTAAAGGAATCATTGCTTAAATGGGATTAATCCTTGCAGCATTTGGGGCATTTTGACCAAAATAGAAATTATAGAGCTACATAAACACACACATACAGGTACACAAAAGCTTTATTAAGACAGCTTGGAACAATTCAAATACATGGAGTAATTTTTTAGGGAGAGAAAATTGACAAAGGTCAGGTGATCAGGCAGACAAAAGACAAGAAGAGTAATTACTAAAACATGACGTAGAATGCAAACAAAGACACCACATTTATACATCACATTATGAATTCGACTGGTTCGGTACAGTTCCATCCGTACCATTGTACTGGTTTGGTAAGTTGATAGTGCTTCTAAGCATCACTCAGCCTCATGAGGAAAAATTCTATAGTTAATGCCATAATACTTTTGAAACTTACTGTAGTACAATTTCTATAGTATACCATGGTAAATACAAGTATATTACAGCTTGTCATCAATTATTATGGTAAATATCACAGTTTACTACAGCATAGTAGCTCAGTGTGTTAAGGCTCTGAGTTACTCTGAGCACCTGGTTTCCGCTGTTGGGCGTCATGTGTATATACTAATAAAAACGTGACTTAGACAGTATATTATAGTAATTACTGTAGCAAACTATAATATTTTTCTCATGAAACAGCATCATCTTGCCATTCTTTGTGACAGACGAGGAAATTGGAAATAGGTTGCTGTGTCCACCTCTTATTTGATTGCACTGCTGTTGTTAGTCTTTCGGGTGCCACAGCAGACCAACTGATCCGCACAACAACTTGGCACAGGTTTTACGCCGGACTTGGGACCAGTGGATTGGGTTTAGGTACTGGCTGGGAATCGAATCCGGGCCTTCAGTATGGCGGGCAAGAAACCTATGAGCCACCAATGCCCGATGTAGTGTAACACTAATGAATGTTAATAAGACAACACCATGGTGCTGCTGGGTTCTCAGTTCTCACAGGTTGAAAGATGTTTCGATAGGAATTCTGACTGCAAAGCAAATCACAGGTTTCCATTAATGTGCTTATTCTAATATGGTATTGTATTCTATAATATCAACTCATTTGCAGGAAAACACACAGATTTAAAAATGTGTTACATTGTTGCTTGGATAAAGTTTCCATGTGGAGGTGTTTCCTTGGCATTAAGAGATGTAAAGCTGTAAAGTCTTAAGGATTGAGGGCTTTTCTGTTACCTAACAAGCCGCACGTTGTTGTCTTAATAATGGAAAGAGAGAAGAAGATTGCGAGTGAATGAGTGTTTAGTTACGGCTGTAAGGAATATCAGGAATTTACTTTGGTTGCAACATTAGTCATGGCAAAAAAAATGGATACAAATATAATCAGTTATTCTTTAATAAGTATAAAAAAATTAACCATTGGCAAAATTGATGTGGTGTAAAATGAATGTCACACACGCTGTTATTGGAAAATAATCAACTTTGAGGTGCCAAAAGGAACTCCTTTTTGAATCAGGTTGCATCACACCACTCCATAGTCGATTATTGTCCAGCACACCCCCAAGTGTTTTATTCCTACCATGTTATATTGCTGAACCAATTTAGGATAATTGGCGAGATGATAGATGAGCAGAATGGAGCACCAGTGGGGCACTATGCACATCTTCCCCAAAGCTTTTATTATTATTATTATTATTTTTATATAATATCTTTTTTTTTTTTATCACTTTACTACATATTTCAAAAACCTTAATAAGTTTACAATATGGTTGGTTTAAGAAAACATTTATTGACAGACTAGCATTGTTATTTGAAAATAGTAAAGTAATTAAGATTTTTTTTTTTTCAAAATCGGAATAAACGTAAGCCCGAGTCTCTGAGATTTACAGCTGCGTTTCTTCTTACTTTCACTGCAATGGGTCTATCACCTGTGAGTTAAGACGTGATTCATCGTTCGCTCTGTGTTGGTTTAAAAGTGAGACTCATCTTCCTCAAGGCTTATTCTGGCATTTTTTTTTTCTTTTTGATCAGCTGTGTCGAGCTCAGAGCTGTAGGACATGTTTGCACAGCATCTGTTTATTTGGCGTCGTGAAGTCATATCATTAGTATTGCAGGGGTAGAATGGATGCTGCTGTCACTCACGCTGAGTTTGCCAGAAGCTTCTCTCAGAGCACAAGAGCCAGGTGGCGAATGTCCTGGGTGCTTAGTGTATGCATGTGAATGGAGGAAGGAGTGGAAGTGAAGGAACACTACTGTTTACTCTCCCTGCGAGAACACAGACCTGCAGTGACTCAGCTCTCAGACGATTTCCCCAACAGCTTTTATCGCCTATTGCACTCCGGTTCACTTCGTGGTGTCTCATACAGTACTGTGCAAAATTCTTGAGCCACCCTTTCTTGGGCCATTTCTTTATATTTTGCTGAGAAAAAGGAGACAAAGGGAACAATGAATTATTGCAACATGTGCAAACAAACATGTAAATATGATATACCGTATAAAACAAAGAGAGTTCGTATAATTCTTCTGAGCTTTAAAACAAAAGATTTTTTAAACAAGCTTTCTTGCATTTCCTTTAAGTAGTCTCCAGGACATTTACAGTATTTGGCAGATCTCCTAATCCAGAAACATACTTTTTTATCTCATTATACGTCTGAGCAATTGAGTGTTCAAAGGCCCAACAGGGACACGTTGTTGGTCGTGAGGTTTGAAGCTGGGGCCTTCTGAGCTGTAGTCCAATGGCTTAACCACTGAGCTACCCCTGACCCAGGAATAGTTTTCTAAGCATCCTGAAGGACATTCTAAAGCTCTATTTTGGATGTTGGCTGGCTTTTGTTCTGTTCTCCATCAAGATGACCCTTCACTGCTTCAATAATGTTGAAATCCAGGCTTTGGGGAGTTCAGTCCATGACTGATAGTGGCTCCATTGGGGTTTTTTTTTTCAGTGAATTGGCAGTGTGTTAACAAAAGGCTGCGTTAACAAAAAGCTGAGACATTGGAAACAAAATATGAAGAAATTAGCCATGGCTCAAGACTTTTATACTTGACTGTACCTTTGCGAGCGCTTGTTAAGGACCCCCAACACCAATTTCCACCAGTTTGATAATTATACAGTTAGATGCACAGTAGGAATTCCATATCAATTGCAGGATTACTTTTATTACCATGAAGTGTATGATGGCCCGGTGGCTTAGTGGTTAGCACTGTTACAGTACCTTGCACCTCCAGGGTGTGCATGGAGTTTGCATTAGTACAGGGAGACTATACAATCTCCATACACTCCTTGCACAAACTCCATGCACCTCTGGGGTCCGGATGTGATTTCTGCCTCTGTGTGCATGGAGTTTGTATATTCTCCCTGTGATTAGTGGGTTTCCTCCCTCAGACCAAAGACATGCAGATTAAGCTAAGTGGTGTTCCCAAAATTGCCCATAGTGTGTGTCCGGTGATGGATTGGCACCCTGTTCAAGATCTACCCTGCCTCATGCCCTAAGTCTCCTGGGAAAGGCTTCAGGTCATTTGTGACAATGTATACAAGACTAAGCGGTATAGACTGTGAGTGAGTGAGTGAGAGTATGTCCCAAAGTGTTTTTCTTTTTGTTTTTGTTTTTAGAACATAGCACTATGCAGATGAATATTATTAGTGGTGCTTTGCGATTCTTATTCTTCTGTGTGAAAGTTTGGCGCGTAACTAGTCCCGCACCGTTTGTCGTAGACCCATGGATGAGGTGTCAAATCGTGCGGCTTGTTCGGTAATGGGGTGCTATGAATTTTCTAAGGGGTGGGCGCGGGGGCAATTAACCGCCCCAAAAAGTCCCATAGACTTAACATTGGGACCAACATCAGCTATGACATCAGCTACATCCATGACTATGACATGGGAAGCTCTATGACGTCACGGCAAATCAGCACTCACATTTTCTTCAGGAAATGTACCACTAGTTAATTTCTGTTTTTTTGCTTTAAATAACTGTAACTGGAGTATTTGCAATTTTACCTCCAATAAAATACAGAACTATGTTCATATTTAACATATGCACGTTAAATGGGTCTGTATGCATGACATTTTGCCCAGTTTTTGTTTCATATGGCTGCAAAAGCCATGGACTGTTTCTAAGCAAGTACTGTACAGTACAGATTTCATTCAACATGACCGGGGTACAAAAGCATTTTCAAAACATTAGATACATTGGAGCACCTCTTTACCAAGTGAATCACATTCGAGTTAGACATCATTGATCTTGCATTAAATTTTTTCTCGCATCACACAAATCTGCATTTTAACAGGGGTGTGTATACTTCCTCTCTAATAATTGTATTGCTATTTATATATATATTCAACTCATATTCTTGATTTGTTCCACTTTCAAGTGTAAAAGATGACGCAAAATGAAATGGATTATAGAGTTCTTTTTTTCTTTTCTTTTTTAAAGAGCTCAGTCAGTTGTTATTTGGAGGAGCCAAGGCTGTTTGATACTCCAACAAACCCAGACACGAGCATGTCATGATTGAAGAGTCAATTAATTCAATTTGACTGAGAATTCCTATGTTCGACAGTGATACAATGACACCATCTGCTTGCAGGGGAGCACTGCCACTCTCTACCTTATTGACACAATGGGAACACGGCACATTTGGCAGAATCAGTGCAGGGATTTGTTCAGGAAACCAAAGTTAATCACAGCACTACACACACACACACACACACACACACACACACAGACCGAGACTTTAAATGTCCCCTCTCCAGCTGGATGTGTGTGATGTTTCAGTTGTTATATTGTAATAAGAAAGCTCATGGATTCCTGCTCAGATGAGGAGTTTTGCCATGCTTCTTTATTTCTACTAGTCTGAGTTTGGTAAATGGTTCCAACTTTCAGTGTTGATTCTGCTGGCAATACTTGAATGCATCGATGCAAAAGATTGGGTAGAATAACTATGTCTTTTTGCCAGCTGCTGTGAAAGCAGACTGAGAAACAAAGAAAAAGTAGCCAAGCATTATTACAGCAGTTAAGGTTCTCTGCTAGTGACCAGAATGCAAGTTCAACCCTCAGCTGCTGACTTTTATGCCTAGTTGATACTGAATGTAGATATGCATAGATGATGAGTCTTTTTAAATGACTCACTGTATCCATCATTGTCATGTTCAGAGTCATTTCCTTTCATATGTAGATTTAGTTTATATATTCATCTTTACATTTTATATGTATAATTTGGCCAAACCTGTTACTCACTCACCGTCTCTCTCTCTCTCTCTCTATATATATATATATATCCTGTATTTAGGGTCGCCAATCCTTCACAGGGCACACACACATACTATGGGCAATTTGGGAACGTCAGTTAGCCTAATCTGGGAGGAAACCGGAGTACCTGGTGGAAATCCAGCAAGTATGGGGAGAACATGCAAACTCCATGCACACAGAGACGAGAATCGAACCCGGACCCTGGAGGTGCAAGACAACAGTGCTAACCACTACACCACTGTGCCGCTTAATGCTTTAGTATGCCAAGCCAATGCTATGCTTCCAACTTGTGGCAACAGTTTGGTGAAGGCTCTTTTCTATTCCAACATTCACGCAAGAACTACAAAGACATGGTTTGATGAGTTCGGTGTGGAAGAACTTGACTCACCCGCACAGAGAAGTGTGCGGGTCCTCAACCCCACCGAGCACCTTTTGGATCAACTGGAACAGAGATCGCGAGCCAGGCCTTCTCGTCCTACATCAGTGCCTGGCCTTATAAATGCTCGGTAGGATAAATGGGCACAGAAACACTCCAAAATCTTGTGGAAGAGGTTTGAAAAGGGGGACCAACTCCATATTGAAGTATATGTATTTGGATAAAATGGCATTGCAGGTTTGGCCAAATACTTTCGTGCATATTGTGTAGATTTGTTTCATAAGATGTATTTGCTCTTGTCTGCATGCTAAGCCTACGATTGTGCTTTTGTGCAAATCTTTTCAGTTATTGCAGGATTCTGAATCAGCACTTGAGTCAATAATTATTTTCAGTCACGACTGAGTTTTCATCAGTTGTCATCAGTATTTAAATCAGCGCATCATTTTAGTCCTGAGTGAGATTCCCTTATTCATTATGAACCAGTCAGTGTTTGATCATCTTGGTTCTGCCCAAATGTTGCCAAAATTTGACTTATTCGTTATTTAACAATGACTTTGTGGATCATTTTCGGTCATGACCACAAATCACTCATTTGTTGTGTATTGAATCAGTGTTCACTGAGTCAGATACATTTGCATATCTGTCTGCACACTTTAGAAATTTCACAAATACAGGAGGTATTTCCATTTTTACCTAAAGCCCTTTACTTTTTTTCCTTCGAGCGTCATGTTCCTGTACCTTTTCATTACTGCCAGTAAATCCTGGACCGTAATATAAAGTGATTTGTTGTTGCTATTACTTCATACGTATGAGTAGGAGAAGAGTGGAACCAACAACAGTTCCTTGTAGTTTAGAAGGTTAATGAACATCTAAACCTGAAAGGTCACACATCAGCTGCCACATTAAAAGAGCACTGCGTTTAAAAGGCCACAGAGCAACAAGATGATTTGATCTTAATCAAGAACATGTTTTATGTACTGGTAAAGCATCAACTGGCAGCTTGGTGAAAGTGATTACTGTGTGTTATTAGGCTCTTGTGGAGGCAGCCAGGGGAGAGACATGTCCTCGCTGTCCTTTCCAGCAGACCAGAGCAGATGATCGGCCTCGAGGCCTTTTACTGAACCCTAGGTGTCGACAAACCTCTCAGCAGGTCAGTGAAGGCACATAATCATTGACTGTTCATCACATATAACACATATTGTATTGTTTGTGATGTTTTCATCTATATTTGCATGACTATACTTCATTATTACCGCTTCAACACCAACGCCCGAAATCTCAGTGTTACTGGCTCAGCAGCGGAGGCTTTGTGCTGCTGATCAGAAGGCCATGAGTTCAAGCCCCAGCCCAGCCAAGCTGCTACTGTTCGGCCTTTAAGCAAGACCCTTGGCCTTCTCTGCTCCAGCGGTGATGTACCTCTGTCCCTAGCTTACTAACAAGCTAGAATATGTGCAGGGGGGGGGAAAAAATCATTCTGCTACACTTGCACATGGGACGATAAAATTCTTTCTTTTTTTTTAGTATTCCAAAAGTCGTGTTCAAGCCGATGATGAAATGAGCTGATTTTAGAATGAATGTGACTCCTTGATCTTTAATAGAGATTAGCCAAAAAGCTTTCCTGTGTAATTCACTGGATATTATACTCGATTAGAAGCCCAATATTAATCATCGGGTGAGTAATGTTACAATATACACTGCCTGGGTGAAAAAAACAGACATTTCACGTAATCACCTTTAGCTTGGATTACAGCATACAATGTGGTGATCAAGTCATGTGTGAAAATGCTTCTCCATAATCCCAGAACCACTCGTGAACAGTTTGAGTCCTTGGATACGCCTGTTGAGTTTAAATGCTTGAGTGCATAAATGAACATAATTTCCCAGAATTGCTGTATTGTAAATGCTTTTTTGATTTTCATGAGCTGTAAGCAGTAATCATCAAAATTAAAAGAAAAAAAGGCTTGAAATATTTCACTTTACGTGTAATGGATGTAAAGAGGTGGCAGTACGGTGGCTTAGTGGTTAGCACTGTTGCATTGAACCTCCAGGTTCCCGGGTTTGATTCTCTGTGTGTCTGTGTTTGCATACTCTTTCCATGCTTGGTGGGTTTTCTCACACAGTCCAAAGACTTGCAAATGAGAATAATTAGCGTTCCTGTATTGCCTGTAGTGTGTGAATGAAGGGGTGTGTACTGTATGTGTGTGCCCTGCGATGGATCGGCACCCTATCCGTGGTGTATCCCGTGAGTCTCCCGGGATAGGCTCCAGGCCCTCCGCGACCCTGTATGACAGAGTGAATCTAAAGAGAGCTTCACTTTTTAAATTCACTTACAAATGCAATATTCATGCTATTCATTTTTCTTTGAGGTGCACTGTATTTGCAAAAATATTCAAATATTTCTTCATTTTCTTTTTCTTTCAAAAGACAGTAAGTTTTTATCAGGTATTCTATGAAGAGGCTGTAGTTCCTCCTCGATACTTTCAGGGCATCTGTTCATTAGCGTGCCAGCCTACCTTAGCCTTACATCCCAAAGTATCACCAGACTCAGTACCCTACTACAGCTAGAGCCAAATTTCTTACAAGCGCATGACATAATCATTTACGGCTCTCTTTACTCTGTTTACAGAATACAAATGTATTCTGCCTTGAAAGCGCAGTTCGCTCTGATGTGATCTGTATATTGTAAGCTATATAATAAAGCTAATATAGCTCTAATAAAGTTCATTACCTTTCAAAAACTATAAATGCACGACTGTGTACAGCATTCGAGTTAATTTATGTAATCAATCACAGTCGTTTTTGTGTGTTTTTTTTAAAGGGTTAGAGTTAATTATTCATTGAATGGGCTTTTCTTTGTTAGTTATTAAATGGCTGTATGCTGCATGTGCACACCCCTTAAGAAAAGCAGTGTACCCCAGCGTAATTATGCAGCATATCTACATGCAACATTGTTGTTTCTCAAAATACAATATAAATTAGCCTCAAAGGCACAACAGTGGACCATGTGGTCCTATTATGTTCCTTAATGATGTTCCTCTATGTACAAAATACTTTTGGAGGTACAAGTGTTTATGTACACTGTTTCGGTTTCCAGAGACATGCAGATTAGGCTAATTGGCATTTCTAAATTGACATAGTGTGTAAGTGAGTGTGTGTTTGTGTGCCCTGTGATGGATTGGCATCCCATCAGGGGTGTACCTCATCTAGTTCGCTGGTACGTATAGGCTCCAGGTCTCCCATTACCCTGTACAGAGGAAGCGGTATAGAGAATATACTGTAGAGAGTATAGAGAGTGAGTGAGTACATGCCTTCAAACCAAATCACTTTGTGAGACCGTTTTTTTGGTTTTGAGAATGCGCTGTTGATGAGTAGTGGCCATTTAATCAGGTGCATTTATCTACATTGGACTACCTACTGTAGTCATCGGCAGAATCGATCATCACAGCGGAAGATACAGTAGCGGTTCATTCTGAGCACGGCACTGACGCTAATATGGTAGTGCATGTGGTTTCGGTTCATCAGGTGAAGCAGTAATCATTCTGGCCACTTTTAAGGCCCTCATTTAGAATGTTAATCAGAAGGTCTTTTGTTCTCAACTCTCCATCATTAGCTGCATTTCACATGCAGCCTAATAACCAAGCAATCCATTCCTCCATCCATCCATGCATCCATCCATCTACGAACCTCTGTAACCCAACAAGGGACCGTGGAGGCTAATGGGTGTCACCATTGTATTTATTCATATTTTTATGACTGTGGCAGGATCTGCGGTCTACATTTACAGGCAATTTGGGAACGCCAATTAGCCTACATGCCTTTGGACTGTGGGAGGAAACCAGAGTACCCAGAGGAAACCAAGTCATAATCTAAATAACAGCTCAATACAGATTTAAAGCATCCAACTCAAATGAATCCTTTTTAAAATGACCAGATCATAGAAAAACAGTCATGTAAATCATTTCACTGTTGGAATCATCACATGCATTCTGTGCATGAGTGTTTGAGTCGGATGAGCACCACGTCCTCCAGGTCTTGTGTCAGCCCTGAATCTAATTAAAATAATTGTCAGGTTAGGCACCTGTTTAATATTTTAAGCCAGATACAAGACATGAAGTGACCTCATAAGAGTGAGCTTTTCCTGACATTCAGTGAGGGTACAAAACATGCGCTTAATAAAAAGGTGGGGAACAAACTTTAATTAAATCTACATTTCTTGTGCAGTTATTTCCAGATAATGGCTTTTAGTATCAGTAATTTTAGAAAATGAGTAAAACCACTAGTGTAAAAAAAACTAGAAATAAAATCTGTATGCATTTTATGTTATTTTTCAGTAGCCTGAGCATCCTTACTTCAGAATACTGGTTAAATATGATGTACTGAAAGTCACATTTCCGCAGTAACATACTTATCATCTTGACTTCTGTTTTCCAATTACACTCGGATGGGATGGAAAGAATGTAAAACTCATTAAAAAAAAAAAAAAACAGCCAGCATGAATAAGAAATGGAAGTGCTGATAGGACTCGTGCTCCTCATCGCTCTGGTAACATCGACACTAAACCTTGCTCCATGCATAACTTTGTATCAGATGCAAAGAATGGAGATTCGTTCAGAATTTGCAATGAGGATGGAAACTCCGTGTCATTAAACTCTGCTGTATTTGACACACTTGTACCAGAACCACACACTACCATGTCAGTGCTGCGCTGAGAAGGTTACTGTACACGACCTGTTTCTACAGTGATCTTTATCACTAATATGATGGATGAGGTAGAGGGAGCTGACAAACTGTTCATGGCAGCGGAAGAGCAATTCTTCGTAAATATCTAACTACGAAAAAATACACATGTGGTAGGATTACTGAGTGTACAGTGGTGGGAAAAAAGTGTTGAAACAAAAGTCAAATTCAATGCTTTAATGACATTCTCACTCATTCACTCACTTACTCATCGTCTGTACCGCTGTATTCTGTGATCAAGGTCGCTGGGGGCCTAGAGCCTATCTCATGGACAGGGTCTCACACATACAGATTTATACACTACGGGAAATTTGGGGACAACAATTTGCCTAATTGGCATGTCTTTGGACTGTGGGAGGAAACCAGAGCACCCGGAGGAAACCCACCAAGCACGAGGAGGACATGCAAACTTGATGCATGCACGCAGAGGCGGGAATTGAACCAGAACCTAGAGGTGCTGTCGCCCCTCCTCCTATGTGCTAACCACTAATCCACCACGCCAGCTAACAACATTCTCAATTTTATGAAATAAGGACAATAAAAAGAATTTCTTACTTTATGCAATTGAATCAGTTAGACATCAATCAAGATTTAGTATGAAGTTCTTTATTTTTCAAAACCTCCTGAATCTGACTGGGCAAAGAGTCAAAAAGATGACTGCAGTACGCTGTTCAATCCATGCTGGTTTCAATGCTGGTTTCGATTGCTTCCTGAAGGTCATGTACAGATGAATTTTTCTTGACTGATAGAAAAACTACATGCATTCTTCACTATTGCCCAACAGTTTTCTATTAGGTTTAGGTCTGGAGATGACCGGCACAGCTACAGAAGCTGAATACCATTGTCACATATCCAGTTTTCACTCTTTTTTCAGTTATTTGGCCTTTCGACTTTTCAGCCAGATGAAATCTCCTGATGCAATACATGACGTATATTGTCTTAATATTTTCAGCCACTACTGTACATATTCCATTACATCTGTTATATGCAGTAACATCTTAATTATAATTGCGCTCTCTATGGTTCCAGGTACGCTAACTGTGTGCTGTTTGAAGAAGTTTCAGGAAACGTCCTCCTCTACACAAGCTGCTTCTCCAACAGAGCGTGATTTCTCAAGTTGCTGTTAATTAAAATGAATAAAATCCTTTACATCATGTTCACTGTTGTGACTTAATGACCAAAAAAAAAAAATGCCTGAAAAGGTCTGAAACGACGTATCAGTGCTCAATATGTATGTTTATGTAGAAATGAGTTCTACTAGTAAAAATGGTTAAACCAGCAGGATAGAACAGAATATCAGACGCGATTGTACGCAATCGCACCATCACTGCCAGAGTGTAATTGTTAAAGCGTGCACCAGAGCCTGCTGGCTTCTAATAAACAGCATGTAAAGCAGTGCCAAATGCCAGCATGTTCCTTCATTAGACACTGGGGCGTAGCGTTGGCACCCAGGCCAGATGTCACAGATGCTCCTTCATGCACTGCACCGTAGCCTCGCCGCATGCCTGTTTCTGCCCCTCTCCCCCACAGCAAACACGCTCGTCTGCTGAGTGCATCTACAGCGCCGGGGTAGAATTACATGGAATCAAAGAGAAAGAATCTACCCACTGTGATGATGGATGATCCCCCATCACTAGCGATGTCTTTCTTACTGGTACAAGGAGAACTTTTTAGGTCAGGGAGGGTATGTTGTGAAATATGCTAATTACATATGCAATGTTTAGTTAAAACGCAACATGTTTGTCATGTTTGAAGGGAGACATCGAATATAATATTTATAATAATATTTCATAACTGCAAATAGGATATTTAAAATAAGCGTAAGCGTTGATTCCCATATTCACATATAGTATTAGGTATTTTACTGCTAAAGAGACCCATGTGCTAATCAAACTGTTATACAACTGTAATACACAGACTTCAGTCTTATCACTAAACGTAATATGTAATTCTTTTATAGTGTAAATTAGACAGCTTGTTACTACCTTATTGATGAGGATGTGCTTATTGATGTGATAATACAGGAGAAAATAATTGCTAAAAGGTCAAGCCTACTGTATATATTATGCAGCTGGTGGGTGGAACCATGGTGGCCCTACTGTATGTAATATATCATACTGTACATTGCACTGCAGTTTTGGCTTGCAAGATGGTCAGAAAGACGTATATAATCTTCCTTAATGCACATCACACCATGACGTTTCAACTGACTTCAAATGAACCTCAGTATCTGTTTATTTACAGTAAAACACAGGAATAGCAATCCCTTTCTTGTTTCCCCTGGAAGTCATTTTTTGTTTGGTTTCATGATTCAAGATGTGAATGAGAATATCCCTATGGAAAATAGAGGTAAATATTGATCTTCCGCAAGAGAGAGAGAGAGTAAACGGTGAACGTGACGAAAGCAGACACTCCTGAGCAGGAGAAGAGAACTGAGCAAACTCTGCTTTATTTATCCAGCCATCAGTGGCTGATGAGCTCGATTCCTATCTCATCACATGAAGCTAAAAAGCACAACCACGCCAGGTTTTGTCTAACTCACTGATGTTTGTTCCAAGATGTAAAATGGGCTGTGAGGATGAGAGTTCAAACAAGCTTTACTTTCACTCATCACAGCATGAGGCTTGGTTACAACTCATTTTTTTGGAAATAAATAGAATTGACATTAATTAGATCAGCTTGCAAATGAATCTCTTCTCTTCTCTTCTGTGTTTTCATCCTCCATCTTTGAGTTGGTTTGAAATATATCAGTGAAAAAAAGAATTAAAACATGCCATGGTTTCATGGGTTCATGGTGTGCTGTGAGGGGTCAGCATCGCGACCTCCCCATCCACTGCCTCACCACTTTTTTTCCACAATTTGACAATTGCCACCATCACACAAGGACAGTGGGGGAAGATTACACCTCCTCAGAAACACATGAATGTGGTCAACCGTTTTGAATCGAACCCGGCTCATTCATGACAGGGCAGTCTAACCTCTTTAACAATACATGGTGCACAGGCGTGTCTTATGTTTCTTCTATTGACAAAGAGAAAACAGACAATTTTGCTCTCTAGGACTCCCCTAAAGTGGGTTGTAGCATTTTCAGGATTCAAACTTTTCTGTTGCAACATTCTGAACACACAAAAAAGAAAATCTGTTTATTAGCCACTGGAATGTCCTTGGTATAGCATTAATAAACAGTCATTTACTTACCAGCTTCTTATCAGCTTCCCTCTTAACCCTTGATTGGGCAAAGAACCACATTTTAATACGAATATATAAACTTTTTGTTCCCTACATTAGTGAAGAAACATAGATGGTAACTTTACTGACCTTGATTTGCTACATAAAATTTTCTCCAAAAAAAAAAAAAAAAAAACTGTTAGTACTTGCACTTAGTTAGGAGCCTAGTAACCCAGGGTAAGTATCTACAGCATCCAGTGACAGAAACTTCAAAGCACTTTTTGTAAGTCGCTCCGGATGCGAGTCTAAATGTAAATGTAAAATGACAACTATTGAAGCTTTTGGGGGGGGGAAAAGAAAAAAAATTAAAAAGTCTTGTAAGACTTCTAAAAATTTTGAATTTCCAAATACAGGGTTAAAGTTAATAAAAGAAATGCATTTAATTCAATAATGTAAAACACCATGTGAGGAAACTCAAATTGTAGGACATACAGTACAAACACTATGGGCAATTTGGGAACACCAGTTAGCCTAACCTGCATGGTTTTGGACTGAGGGAGGAAAGCCACCAAGCATGGGGAGAACATGCAAACTCCATGTACTGGATAAAGTCCTCTGTGTCCAGTACATGGAGTTTGCATCGAACCCGGACCCTGGAGGTGCAAGGAGACAGTGCTGACCACTACGCCACCCTTGTAAGGAAACTATTACGACAAATACATACAGGAGTGACTGTGAGACCAATCATAGTAAATGTCTTATAGCTAAGTCACTCTCACTCACTCATCATGTATTGCGCTTAATCCTGTATTCAGGGTCACGGGGGGCCTGGAGCCTATCCCAGGAGACTTAGGGCACATGGCAGGGTACACCCTGGACAGGGTGCCAATCCATCACAGGGCACAGACACACACACATACACTTACTCATTCACACACTACGGGCAATTTGGAAACGCCAATTAGCCTAACCTACATGTCTTTGGACTGTGGGAGGAAACCGGAGTACCCGGAGGAAACCCACCAAGCACGGGGAGAACATGCAAACTCCATGCACAGGAGACGGGAATCAAGCCTGGCCGGGGATCGAACCCGGACCCTGATGGTGCAAGGCGACAGTGCTAATTACTACACCACCGTGCCGCCTCTGTCTTATAGCTGTAAATTATATTTTGGTCTTCATTTTGTCCAAAAGATGGAAATGAAAATGTCTGTATGAATCATGCATTTTGATAAATGAACAGAGGATTAACAGAGACGACCTTTCCTGCATACAGTATAGCTACTGTAACCTCATGAATAACAGTTATAGGTTTATAATAATTTGACATCTGGAGCATTTTTAAGTAAGCTGACTTAACAGAGCATGCTTTGCCCTTGTGAAAACAAAAATTTTGAACAAAATAGCATACTATTCAGATTTAGGATAAAGCTCAAACTGTCTTGTTTTTAATAGCAAACTCAATTTACATACCGAGCCTTTTGTGACTAAATCATTTTCATTTACAGAGAGAAACAGGAATTTAAACGTTAATTGCAGGTATTATTGGCTTATTCCTGCAGCAGATAAAAGCCTTTCTCACAGCTGACCTTGAGCTTTCCCCATCATCTAACACAGATTCTCAGCTTAGTCCACAGGGAGCTTTGCTAGTCCACATATTTGCTCTGTTCCATCTCCCTTTACCCCTCACACACTATAGACAAAATCATTTTTTAAATATGTCTAAGGTGTTAATGGAAAACTTTCTATCACAGCTCTACCAATGCAAAGGTGAACTGTTTATTTCCAGTAATTAAAAGCAAATTTACTGTCATAATATTGATATACAGTATTTTACATAATTTCATGCAAAGAAAAGACAAAAATTACATATTTGACATGACTTTGTGTGTGTAGCTGCAGTTCTGTTTCGGTACCACAATGCTTTCGAATAGATTTTTCTAAAAGACAGCACAATGCTGTAAATGTAGCTGCTCTACTGATTTGAATAAAAACGGACATAAATGTTGGACAAATTACATGTAAATTTGACAGGTTTTAACATTACCATTTTTCATGTGCCATACTTGATTCTGAATAACAATTTCACACTTAAGGAGATTTTTTTTTTCCCTTCACACTATCCAGGGATTACTGTCAAATGATATGGAATAATGTTTTTACTTCAGTTTCAATAAAATCCCTCAGCAAATGTGAACAAGGGATATAACACAATTATATTATATATACTCTATCTATAGGTGTCAAGTGCTCAAAATATTTGTATGTGCGTATGTGCAGATTTAAGCTCAGTGTGGGTGTGGTCTAAACTAGTAGAGTAGAAATGCCTCTGAAACATTGGTCTTGTTTTTCTCGTGCCCACATACAGAATGGTGTATTTGTATTATGTTACTTTGCTAACTTGAATACTTTAATTATATACTATATTCTATTATATATACAGGGTGGGCCATTTATATGGATACATCTTAATAAAATGGGAATGGTTGGTGATATTAACGTCCTGTTTGTGGCACATTAGTATATGTGAGGGGGCAAACTTTTCAAGATGGGTGGTGACCATGGTGGCCATTTGGAAGTCGGCCATCTTGGATCCAACTTTTGTTTTTTCAATAGGAAGAGGGTCATGTGACACATCAAACTTATTGGGAATTTCACAAGAAAAACAATGGTGTGCTTGGTTTTAACGTAACTTTATTCTTTCATGAGTTATTTACAAGTTTCTGACCACTTATAAAATGTGTTCATTCACATAAAAGTTTGCCTCATCACTGAACAAAATCTTCTGCGTGAACTGAGGGTCCTGTTCCAATTTTTGTTTTGCCCATTCTGCAAATTGTGTGCGCCGATCGGGGTTATCCTCGTTGAGATGCTGCAGTAGCTGGAGTTTGTAAGGGTGCCATTTGTGAGTAGCTAATATCCGCCGAAGGGATGTTCGACTAATGCCACTCTCCAGTGACATGCGGCAAGTGCTACACTCTCTTGCTGAATGAAGCTAGGACAGCCACTGATGTTTGTTCATTAGTGACAGTTTTCATGCGTCCACATTTTGGCAAATCCAACACTGAACCAGTTTCACGAAACTTAGCAAGCAGTTTGCTAACTGTAGCATGGGAGATGGGTGGTCTCGTAGGGTGTCTTGCATTGAAATCTGCTGCAATGACCCGGTTACTGCGTTCACCAGATATCAAGACAATTTCGATCCGCTCATCACGTGTTAACCTGTTCGACATGTCAATGGCTGTGAACAAAGAGAAACTTGTAAATACCTCATGAAAGAATAAAGTTACGTTAAAACCAAGCACACCATTGTTTTTCTTGTGAAATTCCCATTAAGTTTGATGTATCACATGACCCTCTTCCTATTGAAAAGAAAAAACAAAAGTTGGATCCAAGATGGCCGACTTCTAAATGGCCACCATGGTCACCACCCATCTTGAAAAGTTTGCCCCCTCACATATACTAATGTGCCACAAACAGGACATTAATATCACCAACCATTCCCATTTTATTAAGATGTATCCATATAAATGCCCCCCCCCCCCTGTGTATGTATATATATATTATATATATATATATATTCTGAGAGAGAGAGAGAGAGAGAGAAGAGAGAGAGAGAGAGTATAGTACTATTCTATATATATATAGTATATAGTATACATGTTATACGATATTCTCCATACTTTCAGTGCTATTTATTTGGAACACTTATAACTTGGATGGTGATTATAAACTGTAGAATTATACTGCTCTTGTGATCTCTGTGACTTTAGCTAGGGCGTGATTGTTGGTGTCCGATGGACTGGGTTGAGTTTTTAATAAGCTGCTGATCTTCTTGAATTTTCATGCCCAAAAGTCTCTAGAGTTTATACAGAACTAGCATTAGGACCTGTCACTGACAGATAAAGAGTTTTTAGAAATAGTTACAAGATTAAAGCTAAAAATAAGCTCAGCTTTAATGTAATTCGTGATATTATTATTTCAGGTTGAAGCACATGTACATGAAGTTCATTACACCTTGTTTACGCTGAGTTGTACTCCTTTCATCATCAGCCAAATACACTCCGTGTTTAAAGAACATTATTACATCCGGCACATGACTGTTCATAATATCAGTTTTGCTCATTTTTTTTATTTGAGTGACTAACACTGTGCAAATATGTTACACGCCCTAACATCAGAGTGGTGCGTATATGTTTGCTCTAGCGACCCATGTTTTTTTTCATAGTGGCATTCTATCACTACGTTAATTAGTACCACGGTTTAGGAACATATGAGGCAAACTGGATTAGACTTTCCGCAGGAAGAATAAACATACAATGATCTGCCCATACATCAATGAGGATTCAGGCTACATACCTTTTTTTTTGGTGTAAGCCATGCTGCATCGCACGTTTATTTGTGTTTGGTGTAGATTTGGCCGCTTTGTAGGGGCATTAAGGTAATTTCTGTCTTCCTCATACTCTGTGTATTTACGGTAAACTATTAACTGGCCCTGAGTGACAAGGATGGTCACGCCCACTTCAAAGCCAAAAGCGATGTATTCGTCAGGCAAATACTGAAGGACTAACAAAGTTTCATTAAATTCTGTCCAGTCAGTTTTGCGTAATGTTGTAACAAAATCGTCTGGACAGACATACAGATATAGAGACATACAGACAGAATTCTTTCTGAGCCTGGACGGAAAACCTTGTTGATAAGAAGGGGTTAAAGGGAAGTGAGTGGATTGTGAGTTCCCAGGAATGATATAGTAAAAGAACAACTCTTTGCCAAATTGCTGAGCAGAAAAGCATCAAGGTGTATGAGCTAAACGATTATTTAAAAACATTCCCAGTCTCCAGCTCTCCATTGTGGGTGAGCCTGCACCCATGATAACCTCAGAGTCTTGCTATTAATTACTGATTTGCTCTCCCGCTTTTGTAGCCCATCCAACTCAAGGTTTGCTGTGATGTGAGATCTGAGATACTTTCTAGCTCATCAAGTTTGTAAAGAGTGCTAGAGTATTTGACTTACTACACTTACTACGCTTGTTACTCTGATAACTTGTATCTCACTATACAGTATCTATTGTAGTACATACTATATAGCTTCCAATCAAACTTTTAAAAACTTCATCTTTTGTTACATCTTAATGAAATCACGACTTGGATGATAAATAATTCTCTGCAACTAAATGAAAATAAAACTCCATTAAAAGACAGTTAGGTTTTTATGTAATAACCTACACAAACATGCAAAAACTCTTGGAGTTCTCTTTGATGCTTTCCTACAATTTGGCAAGCGTGGAAACACAGTTGTAAAGAGTAGATTAAATCTCAGCTTAGTGGGAAGAGTGAAACATTTAACTTCTAGTAAAGAAATTGAAATTGTAATTCATGCAGTAATTTTCTCTCGATTGGATTACGGTAACTCTTTGTACATTGCCTAAATCTACACTGTCTCGGTTACAGATGGTTCAAAATGCAGGAGCCAGATTCTTAACAGGAACTAAGAAAAGGCATCATATCTCCCGTCCTTGCCTCGTTGCATTGGCTCCCTTTACGATTTAAATTCAATTTTAAGATCCCTCTCTTTGTATACCAGACATTGTATAATTCTGTCCCAGAGTATATCTGTGATCTCATTAGGCCATACAGGCCATTATGATCTATATAGGCCATTACGATCTAGTGGTCAGTTACTTTTATCTGTCTCCCATTCACAATGTAAAACAAAAGGTGATCGAGCTTTCTCAGTAGTTGTGGACCATTCTACCTTTGAACATCAGAGCTTCTCCATCATTGGATGCTTTTAAATCTAACTTACTGTAGACACTCATTTTTACTTTCTGCACTGATGCTGTGTCTGTACTTTGAATAGTTGAATAGGTATTTTATGTATGTACATTTGAATTCTTTTTGATACTTTTTCGTCTACTATTGAAAAGCACTTGGGGCAACTATAGTTGTGTTAAAATTGTGCTCTAAAAATAAAATTTGCCTTGCCCTGACTTGCCTTACTATAGACTTCCTATCAGCTCAGACCACTCTGATCCTTCTCATCAACAAGACATTTCCACCCACAGCACAGACACTCATTCAATGTTTTTTCCCCCTTTCACACCATTCTGTGGAAACACTAGAGACTGTTGGGTGTGAAAATCCCAGGAGATCTGCAGTTTCTGAAATACTCGAATCAGCCCATCTGGCACCAACATCCATGCCATGGTTAAAGTAACAGAGATCACACATTTTTCTAATTCTGATTGTTTGATGTGAACATTAGCTAAAGAGATTGTGCTGTATTTACAGGGTGGGTGAAAATTAACTAGGCATTAAAATGAATAATGGTAGTTATTAATAAAGTAATTAATAAAGTCCATATTTCTAATACAAATTTATTGAAACCAATTGTACATGTACTTTATTACATAGAAAAATGAAAGCAAATCTTTCCATTTCAACGGTGGAGTCAATCAGTTTCTTCAAATGGCCGAGGATGGAATGCACAGTCTAAAGGAAGTCATTTGGGATGACTGAGAATCTCCTGGATCCCTGCCTCCAAGTCCATCAGTGTGTAAATATTGCCTAGTTAATTTTCACCCACCCTGTACATGATTTCATGCATTGTCCTGCTGACAAGTTATTGGCTGAATGAGTAACTATTTAAATGATCAGATGTACGAATATAATCTTTAACATTAATATTATTAATGTGGCCAATGAGTGCAGCTCTACAGTAATAAACTGAATGTAACAAAAACATAAATTCTTTCCCACTTAAACATACAGTGGAACCTTGAATTGCGAGTAACTTGGTAGTCTGTGAGCGTTTTGCAAGATGAGCAACATTTTAAAATAAATTTTAACTTAATAAACAAGCGAGGGTTTAATATACGAGTAAAACGTATGCGCTTTGTCCGCCAAGTGTCACATGATCATCATATGATCTAGACACATACACACTACACACATACACACTTCTATACATTTTTTTTTTCATTTTGTGAAGATGCTTTGAGACAATGGCCATTGTTAAATAAAATTGAATTGA
Source organism: Clarias magur (assembly GCA_013621035.1). Taxonomy (NCBI): domain Eukaryota; kingdom Metazoa; phylum Chordata; class Actinopteri; order Siluriformes; family Clariidae; genus Clarias; species Clarias magur. The sequence goes on along the minus strand of QNUK01000129.1, from coordinate 1,238,114 downwards.
ATTGAATTGATCACAACTGAGCCAATGGTTCTTCCCTCTTGCGCGCTGCGGGATGGCCAGTAACTGTCACCATGCTCAGTCTTGATAGTAACTTGTATAGGCAGCACCCATGTGCGTATGTACTGTTTATTATACCACTTTTACTGTATACAGAGTCACAGTGACCTGGTATAAATTAAAATTACAGTTAAATTTAGTACCTAGGTGTATACTTATAATCCACCATCCATGTAGGAACCTCTGTAGACCAGAGGGGGCCAATAATGACCATTGTATTTATTCCCATTTTACGACCATGGTAGGACCTCCTCACATGCACATTCACACATTGAGGGCTTTTTGGAAACATCTAGTAGCCTAATCTGCATGGATTTGGACTGTGGGAGGAAAACCACCAAGGACAGAACATGCAAACTCCATGCACACAGAAACGGGAATCGAACCTGAACCTTGGAGGTGAAAGGTGACAGTGCTTACCTCTAAACTACTGTGCCCCCTACAAATAACATTAATAACAATAATAATAATAATAATAATATCATCATTCCTATTTGAATAGTGTTTATTAGACAAACCTACTAGCTTAAACACTAGTTACTTCAGAGCACTTAAGTTGAAGTGGGTTGGTACTCAAAAACCTGATCCAGTTCTGCACACAAACCAAAAACCTGATTCAAAAATATTTTACTCTTTAACAAACTTTTTCACATCTATACCAACTATTATGGAAATGTAATTGCATCAGATCAGATTCCTCGCTGGTGAATACTGTTGCTTCCAGTCTCATCTAACCTTGGAATGGGTTCACTTAAGATTTTATGAAACTGCTGGTTTGGCGAAGTTTTCACTGAGATGGAATGTAGAGATGAAATGATTCAACTACGAAGAAATGAAGAGAGAAAGTCAACAAGTGAGTGTCAAGAGTATTGGAATGCAACACAAGACAGGACTTAAAAAATACAGTGCATATTACATGTGACTGTGTGTGTAAACCTGAATAAGTTTGGAAAACTCTGATCCAAGCTCATCATTGTTAGCCCAATAGCAACGATACACAATTAATAAACACAATTAAGGGCGCTAATATTTAAAATGTAGCATCTATTAGTAATAAATAAAGACATGACTGGAGAAATTCACTCTGAGCTCCAAGCTAAGTACAGATCTCTTTGGCAATGCACCAAATTAGCATCGTCTTAAAAAGCGAAGACTTATGGACTGAACCTGCAGAGAAACTTGTGATTGGAGCAGAGGGGCTCATTACAAAGAATTCCCGCTGACAAGCAAATCAGTGTGTGAAATAGTGTGTACCAGGTACAGTATCTGCCTGTCTTTCGGCTAGGCTTTGGATTTGTACCAGCTACTGTTTCAAAGTCCGAGCCAGCTGATATGATGGTGTTGCTGTTTTTCAGACCTGACGCAGCTGAATGAAAGCTTTAGCATAGCTGCAGTTGAGCCTAATAGCTACAGACTGCTGTGTCAAGACTTAGGAGGCACTTCAATTCCTGAGAGATGAGAGAGCCGCATAAACATTTTTAGCAGATCTTCATGGTGTGAGATTCCCTCAGAATCCCGTTATGGCCTGTCAGGGATGTGCCAACAGTGCAAGAAAGAAAATCCAAACAGAATAAAATAAAACAAACAAACAAACAAACAAACAGAATTTTACCACAAAGCCCGTAGTGTACATGAGTGGATGGGACAGCACCATGCTAAGAACACAAATGATATAAAACATGCATTTGTTTACGATATATGACAAGAGAAAAAGGAGGCCTTCATGTGACGAGTTCTTTCCCTTTCAGAGACTGCAGTACTTGGCAGCAGGATCAAGAATCATGGAAGAATGAATACAATTTTCTAAGAATGTGAAGAAAAAATGTCGAAAGGTTGTTACCATGGGGATGGTTTCCAACGAGGACCCATGGCACTTTGAATGTTAGGTTAAGGTCACAGAACTGTATCTTATACCTCAATGTTTTATTATTAGATTACAACAGCAGCGTACGAGAAGAAAATAGCTTAATTTTAATAAAACATTACAGAATCTCTATGTAACATTGTGACAGGAGTCTGTTAAATAGCGGGTCCAATTGACATAATCTGAAGGATAAAAAGAAATGAACCCTGGATTCTATTGTCTGCAGAAGAGCAACCTTTAAAGCACAACCTTTAAAATCACTAGTCTGAAAGATTTTAAGTTGGTGGAACTTTAAGGTGACAGTTGCTGTTACTTAAGTACTTACAATTATTTCAAATATCAAATTTGTTCAGCTAACTTGAAAAGTGTCATTTCTACTCCACAAACTCATAAATACCAAAAAGTTCTAAATACTCATCAAGGGCTATTAATTCAAACTAATTGTAATTATTTAAGTTAACAGTACTCAATATGTTTAATTTCATTGAGCTTTAGGGTTTACAGTGTATACAGTTTAACCTACTGTATGTTACCTTGAATAAAATGTTAAAATATGGGAAATTTAAACGATCCATCACATTTGTATTCTGGTAAGCAGTTGAAGTAAAAAAAGTAAAAAGTAGTAAAAAAAAAAAAAAAAAGGGTGAAAAAAAAATCCAACAGAATTGGACCATTTTTATCAACATGAAGCAAACTAACCATTTTGATTCACTCGAATGTTAATACATTTGTGTTCAACTTATAATAAACAATAAGTTGTGATTAATGCCTTTTTTTTTTTATGTGCATAATTTTAGGGTTAAGGGTTGACGTTAGACCACACAAAATGCTCCAAAATGTAAAACATTTCACTGAACAGCCATTTCTAATCTGGTTATCTAACAGAAGCCAAAATGAAAATCTGAAGCAAGGCAAAATAGCATTCGATTGAAGTGTGAATTAACATCTTGTGGTGACAGGCAGATGCTTCAAACCTAATCTTTTTTTTTTCAAACCTAAAAAAAAGACTACAGGCTACATTTCTAAATTTGGATTTAAGCTTACTCATAATGCCTGTGATGTATTTATCTAATCTTATTTCAGGCGGTGGTTAAAGGTTAGTCATAACCAAAAGAAATGACTTGTTAATGCAACAGTAATAAAGCTGTAATAGGTACGTAAGTACTTTCTTGTTTATTCAGGCTGCTAAAGCCATTTTTATTTCCCATAGCAGCCTGAACAAAGATGTTCTGGGAACAATGCAATCTTTAATTTTAGTTCTGTACAAGCTGTAATTAATTTAGCAATTATATTAAGTCATAACCAAACCTCACTCGGAGCTCCAAGGTATCTTTTAATTAAACCCCCCCCCCCCTCCCGCCCACCCCACCCAAAAAAAACTGATAATTTCTGATCTTAATAAGTTTCTCTCTGAAAAGGTTGTACTTAACAAACGGTAAAAGACAATGACAAATTTGGTAGTTGGGATTTCTGAACGTTTCTGCACTTCCATTTAATCAACTGGAACTTTTAATAAAAACCAACTTACACATGAGTGAACAATGCAGAGTGTGCACATGAGGGGTAATGAAGCTTGTGCAGGAGCTCAATCCTCGCTCTCTGCTGGTTCTAGGATTTAGAACTTTTTTCATGTGCCAGGCTAAAATAAAGTCTCTGTGAATAAACTCTGGGGGAAATCATTCAAACCGTGGGTATATCTTTCTTTTAAATGCTGTTAGTTTACTTCACGTGAGGACAAAGAGACAGACAGATGAGGTTGATGAATTAAAGTGAGATCTCATTTCCTACTCAAAACTCCAAACTGAAACGGAACGTTACATTTCCATGTTCTTATTTCGTCTTTTATATATAAATACTTCACAGATCGTCAGTGAATCATTAACATCAGCCACATGCTCCTTTTGCTGACAGATTTGTCTGCATTTGTATGCAGTGTTCCTGACAGGCTGGGGGGGAAAAAAGAAGAAGAGGAGGAAAAAAACCTACTTGCAAATCTTCCAAGCACAAACAGTAGAGTGCTTATCTACTCTGACATTTAGAAAAGAATGAAGCAATTTTTGTTTGACTTCATGATTGGTGCTAATATTAGGAAACACACCCAGATGAATTCAAGTCAAACCTTCCCGTCTATATTGATAAATCATTAAAAAAAAAAAAAAAAAGACCAACTCATCAAAAAAAAAAAAAAAAAAAAGGGAGGGAATTGTTCGGAAACACAGTTCTATCAGACGCCACTGGAATTGCTGGTCCCATGGTTCAGCACAGATAGCACTGGATTATTACTTCCTCCGCCGCACTGCTATTGTTGGCGTGTTCGTGGATCCCCAGAGGGCGAGTGCTGTAAGCTGCTGAAGTCGATTATGTGCTCGTGTTGACCTCATCTTATCAATGTGGCAAGCCCCGCAGCACTGTTGGCCTGGCTTTGTCTCCTGAGAAAACACTGCACCTCAATTTCAGCTCGGAATGAAAGTAAAATCTGCGGGAATGCATCGGGAGACGCTTTGACATTTGCCAGCGTTTTCTCCCTCCATTTGCTCATAGACTTTGACAGCTCTCGGTTGTGCGCGTTCCCTCGGCTATTTTCAGGTTCATCAGAACATTGACAGTCTCTGAATGTGTGACCTGGTGACATCTGCACCTCCGATGAAACAGTTCGGTTGTCTAAAGAATGACATCTGCCGGTCCTTTGAATGTGACATCAGATCTTCAGCTTGTTATGGCGCTGAAAAGCTTTCAAGAGAACGCTGAGGAAAAAGGGAAAACTCTAACCTTACAGACTCGGCGATAAAAGAAATAAGAGCAACGTGCATACGTAGCCTTGCTGTCATGGTTTGTCCTTGATCACCGGCCGTAGGTTAACCGCCAGACAAATAAGTAAAAGTGCCATGTTTTCCTTGACTCTTTAATCTCCATGTTTTGTGGGCAGAAAAACAAGTTTCTGTAATCTTTATGACTCCTTTATGAAGTCGTCTATTTCATGGGAAATGGAAGGTTAAACAGATGTCACATGGTGCTACTCCAGTGCCCCATAATAATGAAAATAGGCTTGAAATGTTTGGACTAAATAGACCATAGGAGGCGTATTTATCTTCTCAGTGCCTTTGTTCCTGTAATAGGACTGGCCGAAATGTGAGCTTTTCTTCTTAGAATGTTTAGCAAATTTCTTAAGCCCCATATTCTCTCAGAGAGGCAATTGAGTACATGCCATAGGGAGATATAAGATATTTTTCTTTCTCGAACTAAAGGGATGCATTTTATCTTAACAATTCTTTATAGTGCCTGGGGATGTGATTGGAATTCTTTGTCAGATGGTCCCACATCCTTAATGAAATATATTGCTCAACTTTATAACATACTCACTGTTCACAATCATATTTATTTATCTACTCATCATGTACCCTTGTCTGCATTGACTTGCACTCCCTCCGTCTTGCATCATTCACTTTTACACTGCCGTCACTTTCAATAGCTCTAACTCACTGCACATCTCAATTTTCTGTAGTCTATCTGCTAACATTTATCCTCATTTATCGATATTTGCACATATTCATTTCCTTCTATTTATATACTACATTATACACGATTGACGACCTGTAATTGCTACTACATGTTTATTGCCTATTACGTTACTACCCTTGCTACCGGATATAGGAAATTTCCTTCGGGATCAATAAAGTATCTATCTGTCTGTCTGATTATCTAATATGTTATCTAACACTAACACCAAAGGGAAGGTGACTGGTATCATGGGTAAACAAAACTTCTTTTTAGAACCTTAGGGGGAAAAAAACCTTCAAAGACTTACATTTGATGTCTAAAATTAACAAGTGACCTAACATAATGTCCAAGATTTATTTTCTGGGATTTGTCTCGAGCAAGATTCTGATTCCTCAATGCATTTCCTCTTTCTCCTCTTTTATACAGTATACACATTAGGATTGAACAATAGAGTCGAAGAGAAAATGCCTCTACAAAACATACCGTCCGTTGTTTTTAATCATTTTTTCCCTTTCGAGTGCTTGCCAACAAAGGGGCTCAGGACCCCTTTGTAGCGCAACAAAGCCAGATTCCTCAAGTGTTGTTTCATTTTTACATCAAGCTCCAGGAGAACAGGGTTTAAGAGAACAAGGCTTAAGTGGACAACATCATCCAATCAAAATCCCTTTATAGGTTCCCATGGTAACAAGTAAGGAACACACACGAAATGTCTTTTTTTTTTTTTTTTTTTTAAATGAAGATTAAAAAAATAAAGTCTGAGAAATAAGGGTTCAATATGTGACCTTTTTCATCATAAAGAAGGTGTGAAGACTTTATGGCGTGTTTAAACCTCTGTCATGCAAACGCATGTCAATAGTCTTACAAAAACAATAACTACTACTACTACTAATAATAATAATCATATTAATAATAAAAAAAACTGTGATAATGTAATAGTAATAGTAGCAGTTATTATTAATAATAACAGTATATAAATTAATACCTATAATCTTATAATATTATGTATAAGAAAAAAAATAGAATCTATACAGGGTATATAGACATTATGTTATATGTTGCTTGGCACATATCAATTACAGTATATATATATATATATATATATATATATATATATATATATATATATATATACTGTATTTTGTGTTGAATCTTTTAGATATGTGCCAAGCAACATTCTGATGTGACCACTACCAAATAAGTAACAGCTTCTCTGTTTTTGCTGTTATTTACCAGCCGGGGACCACATTCCCACCCGCAGGGTTTCTTACAGGTTACTGGTCAAAGGTTGTTATTTATACATAAAGCATGACCAAAAGCTACCAAAAACAACCATGCAATTCCTTTTTCCTTTCCTTTGGCTTTTAAGCAAAATTAAGTTTATTTGACTTTGGTTTGGCTGCTGCTTTATCTATGAATGAATGAATGAATATTGTAAAAAAAAAAAATAATAATAAAAAAAATAAAAAATAAACTAGATAATGAACAAGCAAACAAACAAATACATATATTATAAATAAATAAATGCATGGAGAAATTCTGGTATTTCCTTTTTTATATATAAGCAGTCATAATGACAACTCATTATGACTGGCTGTTAATAGCTAATATTTTAAATTTTTATACGTTAGATTTTTTTTTTATTGTCTACTAGTAATTAAAAACTAATTATTATAAAAATAAGGAGCTCATAATTTGAGATGGCGTGATACTAGCTTATACTAGTTTTCTTTTAAAACTACTAACAATATGTTTTTTAACCATTAACAATGTATTTTTCTGGAGCACTTTACAGCCAAACGAAATATATTACATAGAAAAAATATAAATCAACAAAATAAGAACAATCAATAATAACAGTAGAGAAACAATGGTGTCTGTGCATCTGTAAACAGTTCCAGTTCCAAAAATAAATTCATTTCCCAAATCCAATTCCAATCTACCATTTTTTTTACCTGATCCATTTTTTTCCCCCTAATATGCGATTTTCCATTTTTCGGATTGGTGTGAATTTATACTAACATTCATAAAAATGAGTTGTACTAATAAAACTAACATTTGATTATCATTCATAACATTTCACACTTAAATAGAGCTAAAACAATGAAAAGGCAAATCGCAGAGCGTGCGTGAACATGAACAGAGAGGGAGAGGAGGAACAATGTGCATCGCATTTGTTTTCGTGAAACCGAACTGTGAGAGCAACGTCTCACTAATCTAATTACCACACACCTACAGAGGACGCAATATATTCATCATCTCTAAGCATGTTTTCAGCCAGGCCTGTCAAATTCCTCCGCAGAGACAGCCAAACAAGCCATTTATTAATTCACACATTGCACACAGTACAGCTTATCACCAGAAAGCCTGTGGGAAACAAGAGGCCATTCTCTTCTGCTGCTTGTTTTGTTAAAGGTAGAAATTCGACATGGAATAACAGAGACTTCGATGTCGTGATGCCTGCAATCGCACAATAAGATTGATATCTTTATTTCCTCCACCAAAAGCCCCTCAGACATCAGGGGTTGATCGTGAGCGTATTCGGAGATGCCACTCAGACAACCCTCGGCGCACGAGTCTAGCTTTTTAATCTGTCAATGTCACAGAGCCGCAAGCCTGATTTACTCCTAACTGGGTCTCCGAGCGTCTTCCTGACGCTTATCTCGGCTCAGGCTTCACGGCTGTCCTTAAAGCTGGAGAGGAGTGTGACTTAGGGCTGGTGTATGCTTCGGAGCTGAAATGTATTTGTGTTTATGAGTAATGAGCCAAATAGACGATACTAACATTCACTCTCTCACTCACTCATCGTCTATACCGCTTTATCCCGTATACAGGGTCGCAGGTGGCCTGGAGCCTTTCCCAGGAGACTTACAGCCTGTATGGAGTGCCAATCCATCGCACACATACTGTACAAACACACATTCAGACGCCCTTTCACACACTACGGGCAATTTGGGAACGTCAGTTAGTCTAATCTGCATGTCTTTGGACTGTTTACCTGGAGGAAACCCACCAAGCACGGAGAGAACATGCAATCTCCATGCACACAGACCACCAGGTGGGAGTCGAACCCGAAGCCTGGAGGTGCAAGGCGATAGTGCTATCCACTAAGCCACCGTGCCACCCAGTACTAACACTTTAAGACTTGTTCTGTTCTTTTTTTTTTTTTTATTATTAAAGTAAAATGGATTTCTCCAGCCTGTGTAAATGCAATGAGCGTCTGTTTATTTTTTAAAGCTTTGTAAGGTTATTCATTATTTCTGCATGAAATATTTAATAGCTGTTAGTTCTGGTCTGTGTATGGTCAGTGTAGCCATAAATAAATAATATGTAAATACAGAAAACAAATGTGTATCGTGTCTGCTTCTAATATGTGTAAGTTTCTAACATTTCTGAGAAATAATGCTCATTGCAAAACAGTTTCAACAAACGAATAAAGAAATAAATCAAGAAAGTGACTCAGTATGGTTACACATGCAGCCCTCAAAAACCTTAACTGTGTGTACAGTAGTATGTGAAATGCTGTTGATGTTAATTAACAGTCCAGGATTGATCACTGTCTTACATTTGGTATTCCTATAGTGACACAAAACCCTCTCTGAAGCAGTGGTCGACTCAGCCGGTTAAGGCTGTAGGGTATTGGGTTACTCATCAGAAGGTTGGGGGTTCAAGGCCCTGCACTGCCAAGTTGCATCTTTTAAGCCCTTGAGCAAGGCCTTCAACCCTGCCTGCTCTGGGGGCGCTGTATCTTGTCTGACCCTGTGCTCGGACCCCGGCTCCCTAACTGGGACATGCAAAACACTTTTTATTTATAAGTAATAAATTGAATCTTTCGCTCTTCTCCATAAACAGGAGAACTAAGAGGAACCCATATGAAAATGGGAACACCTGGAAAACGTCACACAGACCGTAAAACTAAGCTCAGGACCTCACATACAGTACTGTGTGCAGATGCATCAAGCAAGCCTTGGGCACGCAGCAGATCGACTATCAGCACTATTACACCAAGATTCTCCAAGGACTCTGCGGCATCCACAATCCACCCTATTAAGCAAAGGGTTTTCGTTTCCCCTCTGCTTTAATGTATCCAATTGCGACGTTGGCTTGGTTTTTAATGTGTGTGACAGAATCCACTTAACCATGAAGAACAAAAGAAAAGAAGGACACAAATATTGCTGTAAGGTTGGACATCGCCGGTGGCAGGTTGCCTAGAGAAGATAGAGACATGACAAACTATGATGTGCCTTCGGTATGCCTGAGGACATGTTTTAAGGTGGTTCATAAGCATGAGATAGTTACAATAAGTGTGCGCTCCCATTGGAAATGACCTAGACAAGACAGAGCGGAGATGTGCCGCCAGGCCGCGTGATGCCGTTTCTGTCTGCATTTGTCCATTTAAATTCCAATTAAAATTCATTACATGCCCCGTAGTGACTCTTTCTGTAAAGGGACATGGAGAGAAAATAGAGTCCAGACTGTGGAGACAAGGAGACAAATGACTTCCAGTCCATCACTGTGGAAGAAAAAAATGGCTGATGCTCAGAAATAGCACCATGTGCTTATTAAGGTCAGTGTTATTTTAAGAACACAGTAATGACCAAAGCACAAAGATAAAGACACATGCCTGTATATTTTAATCTCCAGCTTAAATACCTTGCTTCAAGCCAGATATTGTTTTAAACATATTTAATCCTCGTTCTGAATCCCTCTCTCCGAGTTTCTGTCCGTCTGCTGCTTTAATCGGTTTTGACATTGAAAGTGCTGCAGGTGAAGCTCAGCACAAGGAGCTAGGAAGTGAAGTAAATCAAACGTGCCACGGAGGGCGCGTGGAGCAAAGGTTAATGAAGCGAACCCCAACAGACTAATGAAGAGTTTACATAGCGCCTCAGGATAGCCACGTCCAATCTAAGCACCTACAGGCCTTTCAGACCGTACGCCCTTGCTAATTCTGTCCGGTCGACACCGTAATGCTAATCAGTAATGATGAGGATAATTATAGCAATGAACAAAAAAAAAAAAAAAAGAAGTAAGATATAATTGATAGTGTCTTTGTTAAAAAACCAAAGAGCTCTTTACAGAAAGTAGGTTGAAAGAGTGGCTTGGCTATAAAAATTTGATTAAATACTCTTTGATACAGAGGTTCTTTCAGGACTTTGAAGGTTTGTTCAAGACACACACACACAGTGAAACTGATCTCTGACCTCGCTCGATATGACACTTGTCCAGATCGGAGTCTTGTTTTCAGTTATTCACTTATTCTTGAATTCAATTCCTTCCATGCTGTATGGGTTTCTTACGGATACTTCAGTTTTCTATTAAAAAGTTAATTACCGTTCCCAAAATGCCTGTTATGTGTATGTGTGTGTGGACTGCAATGGACTGTCCGTGGATGGTGCTCCAAGTCTCAAGGCCCTCTTGACTCTGTACACAGGATAAAGCTGTATAGATGGATAGAGACTGATCCAATATGCTTGGATTTCCACTGCTGCAAAAAATGACGAATCATGGACCTAGCGACTATGTCTATTTTAAGGACAAGTGCTAAAAATGTCCTGAAAAACCTAGAAATCTATTTTTTTCCCCCCATCTTTTGCAGACTAAAGTCAATCACACCCTTTAACAATAAATGCTGTTTCCTCAATGGTCACTTAGGTAGACAGTTGGACAACATTGCATAAAGTTTGTGAAAACTGTCCATATATGCCAAATCTGCTCTTTGTGAACTTTACAATCTATTAGTAAGCTCAGGCACTGCTGTGGTGACAGTGAAGAGACCTGGCATATCGTCAGATCCCAAAGGTGTTCAGAGTGTTTGAATTCAGAGCTCTGTCCATGCCAGTCACGTTCTTCCACTCCAACCTTGGCAAACTTTGTCTTCATGGAGCTTGCGTTGCGCATGGGGGCATCATCATTTCGAAACAGGATTTGGCCAGTTTTGGAAACGTGCCGGCCAAATCTGGATCGATGAAAATAAATAAAAATGAAAAAATTAATCCTTCTGCTAAATTTTGCAGTCGAGGGTTTTTTTTTTTCTCCAAGGAAGCAATAGCAATGTGCTACGAGACACAATTTAAAGCAAAAGATTCAGCAATATAAAAGGCATGACCTTAAATTATTGAACAACATTATTGACTTCTTTTCTAACATCACAAACTGGAATTTCTGAAGTTTTTTTTTTTCTTCCACAAACTGAACCCATTTTTATTAAAACGGTCATTAGATTCCAGTTGATATTTTTATGGGCATAATAAAACTTTGATCATAGCGTGTTATGATTCCACAGCAGAAATAAAAACAAACAATAAAAACACCACTGGGCCCTGGTTATGCTTCCTGCCTCTCACTGTAAGAACCGTACCAATGATGAATTGAACTAAGAGAGAGAGAGAGAGAGAGAGAGAGAGAGAGAGAGAGAGAGAGAGAGAGAGAATGGATTTAAACAAAGTGGAGAATAATAAGTCTGGGATGACGGAGAAACACTGGGACGATGCAGAGAGAAAGGTGCTAATGAATGAGGAAACCTGGAGTGGCTCTTTTTTTTTTTTTTCCCTCAGCCATTTATCACAAATGAACGGAGCCACCTGGCAGCCATGTTCTCCCCCCACTGGGAGTTCACCCAGTCACACCCTGCACGTCATACACAGTCAATCCAGGTAACTAGTGCCACGCTTGACTGGGATCACCACGTTAGCCTGCAGAATCAAGGTGGCTGTTCCCTGATGCGGTGAAGGTGAAGGTGAAGCGAGAGTGCACTAGGGTTATTCATCCTTCCTTCTGACTAAGAGTGAAGTGCGGCTTCACTACCGCCTGCTCGGCACACTCTTTATTAGGTTCGGCAAGGCTACACAAACCTCATATCTCATTTCATATTGTACCGAGATATAAATATAGGTATCTTCCGCCACCTGGCCGAAAGAAAAAAAATCTCATTATTTTGTTTACCGGGTTGCAATGTTGATCGGCTTCAGAGCAGGCTTAGGAGCTGATGCGAGTTCTAGCTGCGGAGAAAGACTGAAAGGAACCCGCGAGAGGTGAGAGCCTATCACCGTGGAGACGTTTATCATCATCCGCTTATCGTTTTAAAACTAATTACTCCATGATTAGCATATCAGCACTTTAGATAACTGTTTAATATCCCACATGAAGCTCTAATCTGTAGACTGCTAAATTATTCACCATGTCTAGGCAATGCAGCATCACCCATCGCAACGCTTAATAAAATAACACAATAGAAATCTGTTTTGCTCATAAAAATGGTTACCTACTGTATACATCCCGAGCCTGAAGAATGTTATAAAAAATTGAATAGCTGCCAATTTAAATGACTATAACTCCAGCAGGCTTTGTAAATATGTTTATAAAAAGGGTCTCCAAGGCTTCATGCACCGACGTTATGCCTCGACATTGTACGGAATACAGGAAGGTACGTGGCTTAGTAAGTACCTGCATATCTTTTCAGCTTGGTATAAGTGCCGGTCCTCTCGATTTCCTCTCCATAAGCATGTTCAAGGCTGCTTCTACTCTATGTATTTTACATTTTATCTATTAGTTCTGTTGCGGCTCCAGGCCATCTGTTCCTGTTGTATCTTTAAAATGAATAGCAGATGCGCTTTCAGAGTTAGCAGTTTCTTTCATATTAATCCTACAGGAATCATTTGAAACCAAGCAGAAGTTTACAAGTGAAGAAACCTGACCCCTGGGTAGTCTGTCGTCTTACCGTAACTGGACATAAGCTTATTAGGTAAATAAAAGACTAACAAGCAGCTGTAAAGTAAAAAAAAAAGGGCCCCATATTTAGCCAGAATTTCTTTTATCTGTCCAAATTCGAAAAATAAAATAAATAAAATAAATCAGCAGGCTAGCGGGGTTTTTTTTAATTTCTTCTAAAAAATTCCATCTATATATTCCATTATAACCAGTGCTAGTAGGTATCATGAAACAGGAGCTAGGATGGATGCAAGCGCGGATGAAGTTGACCGCTGTGAACAAGACTGTACAAACTGTATGCCATAAACTGTGAACACAAAACCTGATCTAGGATTTCAAGACTAGATAACAAGCAAAAAAGAAACTCTCAAACAACAACTGATGATTAAAGGCAAAGATGATTAAATCGGAAAGACTGCATTCCATTGCACAGTGTACTTTAAGGTGTACTTGGTGCTCCCGGCTCCCTGTTAAGGGAACTTCCTAAGGGAAAATTCCACCATTTGATGTCAACAATGCAGACATGACTTCCTCACTGCATTACCCTGATGACGTAAGCACCTCAGATACCTGTTGCTGCTGCCCTGAAAATTTCACACTTCTGAAATGAAATATAGATTATTTATTTTAGCAAAATATATAAAGAAAAACAAAAACGAATACATTACAAAACATATACTACTGAAATGTTTATGACTTGTAATGTGATTTAATATATTTATAAAATGGACTCTGTTTTTCCATACTGTACGCATGCCATATATATATATATATATATATATATATATATATATATATATATATATATTTTTTTTTTTTTTTTTCACGAGCACAATTCCCAGGTGATGCTGTAACCTCTTGCAGCCAGTGATGGAAGGTGCATGAAATTAATGCCAGGTCTCATGTGAGCAAGGTGCAGGGACTGATGGGTAATTTTTTTTTGTCTACTAGAGCAAGTGATGAACCATTGTTCACTTCTTCCATAAACCATTTGCAGGTGCCTTTGAACTGAAGTGGCCCGCTCCCTAGGGTTTAGAAGGCTGAATACCCTCTATGCAGTCCACTTTGCAAGGAACTAATAGCCAATCTGAATGCAGCGGTAAGTTAGGCAAATGAATGCAACAACAAAGGTGCTGTATATGCATACTATAAGTGCTAATTCATCCAAGAAATTCAATTTCAATTCAATTTTATTTGTATAGTGCATTTAATAATGATCATTGCTGCAAAGCAGCTTTTTAGAATTAAACAATTCTGGAAATAAATTAGAACAGGTACAGGAAAAAAAAAAAAGTATAGACTATAACTGTCAGTTTGTCTCCGATGAGTAAGCCGAGGGTGACAGGGGAAAAAAAAAACCTCCCTAAGATAACAATAGGAAGTAACCTTAAGAAGAACCAGATTCAACAGGGAACCCATCCTCATTTGGGTGATGGACTCGGATGCAGAAAAACACATGACAAGAACTGGTGCAGTGCAGTGGCTGATATGATCCGCTGTCCAGGCATCCTGACATTTGGAAGGTGCCTTGTTCGGGGAAGAAATGAAAAAGAATTTCATCAAACTTAAACAGCAAGTATTAAAAAAAAAACTTGTAGATGAATCAAAAACACAACACTAACAATGTGCCCATAAAATGTACAGACTACATTTCATCAATACTGAAAGCAAAAACAGTGGCAGATTTAATGCTCATGAAATCCCAACTGCAGGTAAGACTTTTATTGCACTAGATAGGGAAGGATGAGGGATTTTGTGGCTTATCTCACCTTTTAAAATTCAGCCCTATAATGTTTATCACAACTGGGGGAAAAAAGTGTTGCCTTCAGCCTCAGAAATAAGACTCAGGTAAAAACCACAAACTTGAAAGATATTGGTCATTTGGGGCTCATTTCTACTTTCTTATAAGAACATGGTTTATTGCAGGTGTTAATTATTTGGCTCAGTCAGAGTATTAAAAAAAAGAATAAAAGCCTACAACGTGTTAGTGACTTGTTTTAGTCCGTGTTATTTCATTGGGAACTGATGTTCAAGTATAAGGCTTATATAGCACGTTGGTCTAATGGTTAGCACTGTCACCTGGCACCTTTAGGGTCCGGGTTCGATTCCCACCTCAGGGTCTGTGTGCATAGAGTTTACATGTTCTTTGCGTGCTTAGTGGGTTTCCTCCTGTTGCTCCAGGTTACTTCCGCAGTCCAAAGACATGCAAAATAGGCTAAATATTGCCCATAGTGTGTGCATGCACGCGTATGGATTGGCACCCTGTCCTCGTACCCCGGCTCAGTCTCCTGGGATAGCCTCCAGGCACCTGCGCCACTGTATACAGGATAAAGCTGTATAGACAATGCGTGAGAGTGATTACTGTAACTGCTCCTATGATACTACATACGGAACAGTGTTTTTATGCGACGATCATTTGTATGCATGCAACAAGCAGCAGCATACTGTATAATGAGAAGCACAAAGTGACTGAGATTGAATACAAGAGTCTGTGCGAGGAATGTGGGTTGTTCATTCCCGAATCCAAACAGAATAAATCTCGCAAGAAAACGACCAAACTTAGATCCAATAAGACCTCTGGATCCAGCCAGACAGAATAATATTAGAAAAGAAGTGGAAAAAAACAGAAACGGGGATATTAATGGGTCTTTGGAAGGCTACTGGGCATACAGTACTGTTCTTTACTATCTGAAATGGAGAGGCATGGTACAGTAGGTGTGATAGGGTTCTTTATAGAACCCTATAGGATTTTCTCAGAGTGGCAATCCCAAAGGATAGTAACACTCAAAGGAAGAAATACAAAGGGATTCTGAGATGAAAACTTGATCTCAGTCCTGAAGCATGCGATTCTCTCAGCCTCCTGCCATATCATACACCCAAGTAGGGAAGATACCATCTACCTGCAGAGTCAAACAAAACCTCAAATACATATTCGCCAGCTGCTAAATATAGACAGTTGCAAATAGGTCATCCTTGATAATTTTGAAAAAAAAAAAAAAGTCATTCTATCCTTCGCTCGAACATCCTTACATTTTACATCTTACCGTCTCTCATCAATCAAGCATGCCAAAACAGCCCTGGTAAAATGGGTAATATGCTGGAAATGTCCCATTTAAAGGCAATGAACTCACTGAAGCAGATGTCATGAAAAATTGAGTGTGTTACTCCTGGCTGTCAGGTGGGAGTTGGGAGGACCGTGTCACTAGCTCAGAGCTTTCCCACCAGACATTCCAGGGACTCGTTTACAGCAGTGCAGGTTATGAGGACTCGCCTCTTCTGTCAAAACTACACATTTCCGTCCTCAGAGGCGAGAGCTGAAAAAAAAATTCCAGAGCGTTAATAAGTTCCAAATGCACCAGCCTCTCGAGTTCATTTGCATTTCAGGGCCGAGTAAGAAACTAGTGATCTGACAGGACACCGAAGTGCTATCAGGGTCTTTAACTCCCACTGGCTTTCTATTGTCAAGGAACTATGCCGGCCGAAATAGTGGCCTACTTCCTGAGATTGTGCATGCTGCGGAGGTAGCTCCAGAACCTGCAAAAGAAACCCGTTGTCTACTTTTTAAACTTGTTCTTCCACTAATTCTAAATTCCTTATGAAATAACTAGAGATCTGATTTCATATGTTGATACAATGCCTTTTAAAACAGGAGAACAGAGTTCTTCAGATCAAACACATCACAAAATGTAAATAAACTAAACAAACATTGAAATAAACTAGATGAGCATGGAAAATAGCTAGGAGTTTAACAAGAACGTTTTTAAATGACAACCCTGGCCACGCTCGCTTAGAGCCCACACAGCAGTCGTTCCATGAACAATGAGCAAGTGGAATGCCCGATCCTTGAAACCTGATGGATAACTTGTCAACCAAGTTGCGGAAGAGTATGCGTCAGTGTGAACTGTACATATAATCATTAATGAACACCGCTTGCACATTGCAGGAACTCCTCTCGGAGTTATTAATGCATCCTCAGTACAGTCCTGACTTTGCTGGGGGCCAGTGTTTTAGATGTGAAGTGGACAGTCCGATGAAAACTTACTACCTTGATGGTATTTAAGCACTAGTGACATTCTGAGATACGTGTACTGTATTAGGGTATCTAGGGTCCCCCAGCAGTGTTTGACTGATGGCACTGATGGCTAGTAACCTGGTAACCAATGCAAGGATCTTTCCAACGACGGAAACTTCAAAGAACTTTTATAAGTCGCTCTGGGTAAAAGCCAGATGCCTAAAGGTAAATCAAATGTTGTGGTTTGACTTGAACACCCCTTTGTAGATTATGATGTGTTTTTCGTTTGATGTTTGCACCACAGCGGGCTAATGGTGATGAGGACATGCCAGGCAACTGACAGAACTGCATTCTCATATCAGTCAAATGTAGCAACATACTGACACTGAACAACTCCATTTTGGCAAAACACTCTGCTGAAGATTGCCAACTCGTCCAAATCCCCCCTTGAATGAATGAATAAACCACAATAAGGGATGGTTGGAAAAGGGAATCATGTGTGGGAGTCCTCACAGTAAGAAGCGGCGAGTGGTGAGATACAGTATACTGTATACACTATATTGCCAAAAGTATTCGCTCGGCTGCCTTCACATGCATATGAACTTGAGTAACATCCAGTTCTTAAACCATAGGGTTTAACATGATGTTGGCCCAACCTTTGCAGCCACTGTATAACAGCTTCAACTGTTCTGCGAAAGGCTTTACACAAGGTTAAGTGTGTGTTTATGGGAATTTTTGACTATTCTTCCAGAGGCGCATTCGTGTGGTCAGACACTGATTCTGGACGAGAAAGTCTGGCTCACAGTCTCTGCTTTAATTCTTCCCAAAGGTCTTCTATCAGGTCAAGTTCTTCCAACAAAACTGGCTCATCCATGTCTTTATGGACCTTGCTTTGTGCACTGGTGCGTAGTCATGTTGGAACTGGTGTGGGATTGTTTTTCAGGAGTTGGGAGCGGACCCAAGTTTCAGCATACCAACTTCAGCATACCAACACATTTCGGACAATTTCAAGCTCCTAACTTTGTGGGAACAGTTTGGGGATGACCCCTTTCTGTTCCAACATGACTGTGCACTAGTGCAAAATGGGAATATCTCCAAAACTATACTCTATAACTGTATAACTGGTATCCATAAGGACCGATGCAAAAACCTGTCAAGGAACAGTCAGATTTTAGCGTCACTTGGAAACCATCTCTCATCATATTAGTGTGTTTTTGTTTCATTGACTTGGGTGTTAAATCGATATGCGGTAGAAAACTGTTGCTGATGTGGCGTTTACTCTCCCTTCATTCCCCACGCATTCAATCCACTGCGCGATGTATAATTAACAGCATGAAAAAGCAAATATTAAATGTGATGAAACTGCTAGTGCATAAAATAAGGTGAAATGTAAAGACCATGTGCTTAAGACTTTAATATCTTAGAGCTGAATCACTCTCACAATAAATTTTGAATGCTTGTTATAAAACAGGGGATGAAATGGCAGGTTTTAAACAAGTACTTTTAAAGGACTTTCAAGATCAGTGCAAGACCCCTGGTGGTGTGTAGAGTTGTTACAATTTCTTAGTTCATGAATAATGAAAACCTTGACCTTCTTTAACATTTAAATTTTTTTTTGTTGATAAATGCACAAAATAATTCCAGTGCTCATCTTGGTGTGCATCACTGGGTTAAGGGTCAAGGCTTGAGTGGGCTTCTGGGGTTGGCAGGCTAAAACAACACGACTAATAAATTGGGGGCGACTGTGATGTGACAATCCTGAGGGAGTCCATCCTGAGGGAGAGAGCAAGCCAAGATGATTTATAGCAGAGGACATCCAGTGCTCTGTTCTGAGAAGGAATCTTTCAAAAACAAAAGGAAGACATCGTCGAAAAATAATCTGCATCCATGTATGTATCATTTTGTTTGAATGCAATATTGAAACCCACAAGCACAAGCAAAAAAGCCTTTCCTATTGCCTCAAATGTACAGTATGTAGCCCGTAAAGCTTAAAGCATTTTAGCCATTATTGGTTTTACTCTTTTTTTTAATACATACTGGACATTCATAGGGTAGGGTGCAGGAATGTGCAGTATAATAATATATCTTATATTCCACACAAAAGGCGCAACGTAATTAATTGAATTTTATTTCATTTTAACCAACTATACAAACATGCCTTTAAAGATGAATAAGTAAATGGGTCACATAAGCAAGAAATATCACAGATACACATGATCATATGTTTTATGGTTGTTTTCGATTATTTCTATCACCGATAATAATAATAATAATAATAATAATAATAATAATAAGCTGATTTTGAGAGTTGTCCATTCCATATTCTTCTCAGAGTTGTGGTCAAATTAACACATTATTATAGTATATATATAGTATATAGTATATATATATATATATATATATATATATATATATATATATATATATATATATACACATATACACACACACACACACACAGGACATGATGATTCTGTGTGTATGTACAGTATATATGAGAGAGAGAGGTGAACACACATACAGTACAATATACAATACTTCACGCTCAAGTCATGGAGGCCAAGCCATGGCTTTCACACTAAACATAATATATTCCCTTGAGAAACAATGCATTTCTGAGCCGTGGTTTTCCAACATACTCACTAATATCTCAGTCGTATTGTGGACTGGATTTGATGTGAATCTCTGTTTTCAATTCACCCTGAGAAATGCCATCATCCCTCTACCTTTTGTTCAGCAGAGCAAATATCTCGTGTAAACACCAGAGGTTATTTCCTGTCTGTCGTGTTTTTTTTTTTTTTTTTTCGGACCAACAATCCCCATTCTCTTCGGAGGAGTCCTGAGTTCTCGCAAGAATTTTTTTTTTAATACAAATGCCGTTCAAGTCAAACCAAGATTTGTGATGAAATTTCCCCTGAATGAAGGCATAAAACTAAACTTTTGCATTTACAGAAGACTTTGAGCACAGTGCCGCCGTGATAAGGCTCTTAGCCTTATTTTTTAAAGAAAGCCTTAAGTCCGTGAATGACGATGGAGGTGGCTCGGAGCTCACTGCAGTCGTTACTGTGAACATTCGATACAGTTCAAGCAGTCTTCACTTAGGGTCTTGAATATCTTTCCACACGTAGCCAACATCTGTTATTTTTTCCACCTCCATTCTGACCACTGCGGTTCTGCTCCCCACCCGCTGTCACACGCGGCATAGCTGGCACCACCTCTACTGAGTAGTGAAGGCCGTTTAGAGGCATCTGTCAGAGGTGTTAGAACCCACGAGGCTTCTGCTGAGCACCCTCAGGGTTATTGCTATGCAGGTTTGACTTGAAAAGCTTCTCACTTACTACTGTAGATGATGTAGTAACGAATAAAGGACGGATGATTACAGAGGGATTTGAGAGGGTAGTAGAAGTCAAGGGTAGGTCTTATTTGGTTTTTGTCAGATAATCCTTTAGGTTAAGTGAGAGAGAGAGAAGAAGAAATAAGATGAAGAGGAAAAAAAGAGGAAAAACAAGGATGCTATTTTCTTTAGTGCAATATTTCTTCATCAAACTTACAGCTATCCTAACAATAAGTTAGGCAAGACTTTGTTTTTCTAATTCTCTCCAGAAAAAGAATACACTTTTAGAGGAACCTTGCACCCGTTTTATACGGTGGTGGTTGGTGCACATGGCCTTCCATCTCTCCAGCAGAAAATCATGACAATAATTTTTTTTACTATGTTTTTTAGTATTATTATCTTTTTTTTTTTTTTTATGTGGAAAACTCGTGTCTGCATCTTTTCTGTACAGTCGTTCAGTTGTTCACGCCAACATAATGCAGACAATCTCTCATATCACATTATCTACAGCATCTGTTCCAGGAACAGAAGAGGAAGCTGGCTGATTACACTCGGAGGAGAGAACAGATTAAAGTATGTAACACTGAACCCTGGGCGTGAACGCTAAATTATTTCCGTGTCAATCAAAGCACAACCGGATTTTGAGGAATATCTAGTGATGGGAATTGCATTCAAATGTAAGCCATGATTTATTCATTACTATTACACACAGTTGATAAAAGTGAATGTTTGCACGAATCAGCGGCTTTTCAGAAGAAGAATATCTTGCACATGCTTGTTTGTAGATCATTGAGATAACTTATTTATAATAACCAGCGATTTTTTTTTACAGCTAGCTTAAGATATGAGTACAGTATGTCACATGCAGACAGAGAGAGGGAAGTATGATTCATAAACCTTGCTTTCAAAAGCGCCAGCCTCATCATAGTCTCAGTGATCAAGCCGCAGACATCTCCAGCTGGAATAAGTGCAGCTTCTTGTCACATTGCCTTTATTTCCCTCTGTCCTAACAGTATGAGCTTTGCTTTGGCTATTTCTGTCACACACTGCCTGATCAAGTGCATCACCGACTCCGCTGCCATACAATCCTTATCCCCAACTCAATTTGACAATTCGGAGAAGTGAATTGTCAAAAACTCACAAATACTGGTTCTTCCACATGAATTCGTAGAAGCGCGGGCAGTGTTCGGGAAGCCTCCAGGAAAAATGAGCCGGATCAGGTGAGCGAACACCAAGCTGAGATAAGTGCAATTCTCTCCAGACCAGTGAATGCACCTCAGGCCCCTGCTAATTAGTCACTGTCTGGACAGATTAGGAGCAACTTCGAGTGCAGAAGCAGAAGTAGAGTGCTTCTCCTACTGTGTCATTAAGTGTCAAAGACAGACTTAAACTTTAAAAATAATTGCTTGTACCAAGACCAAGCAGTTTTTCCTTCTACGATTTCCAGATTTGCCTTGGAAACTGATCTGGCTTCATAAAAGATGTGCTTCGTTTCAAATATCATCTCATCTCATCTCATCTCATCTCATCTCATCTCATATCAGCCATCCAAAAGAAAGAGAACAATGAGCCAGGTGTACCCATGCTCCATCTCTGCCCAACACTCTGATGAAGTGCTACAGCATATTGAGTACAGATTAAAGCACTTCAGTGGGAAGCTGACCAGCTGGGAGATCCAATGCTGGATGTCGATTCATCTCGGATGTGAAGGGGAAACATGCTCCAAATGGGGAACTGTAGCCCTCTACAGCTGTTTGGCTACGCTAGCCAGACAATATACACCAGCCATTACGCATCTCGTGTCACAATTCAAAACCAATATCTATCATAAAACCAAATCATAAACTCTACACAGCAGTAAAACATCTAGACAGTTCTAATTTAAACCTCACTCCTGCTGCCTTCCAGGAAAACAAGGACAAATCACAGAACCCGCTCTCACACTGTACAGTACCTAACTCGAAGGCATCTACGACTGCAATTACTTTGAGAAGCCATTAATCTATTGATTTTAAACTACCGTTTTTTTTCCCACACCAAAGTACAATGAGATAACTACATAAAAACTCAACAGTGCATGTATAGGCATTTTTCTCTGAACTATATATATATATTACCATATTTGATATGAAAATTTATATATATTAAAAACAAACAAACAAACTAATATATATATATATATATATATATATATATATATATATATATATATACTTTTTTTTTTCATATCCAAGATGGTTTCGAAACTATCAATAGAGGACTGACTAGGACTCATTCTCATTGCTGGATTCTTCACATCCTGCATTATTCAGTACTTACTTGCTTGTTTGGTACAATAGCGCAGAAGTCCTGCTTTAATTAATGCATTAATCATGTTAACAGTAATAAGAGTATTTTCCCTAAAGATAGTGCCGAACAGGTTGCAGTAGCGTGAATTTGCACAAGGACAATACAATATGTAAAATGAAACATGCCCAGATTAGTGTAGTGGGTTGAGTACTGGCACGGAAATCACGAGGTCAAAGTAAACAGCTGGCGAGTCAGACACATTACTAAAGCACACGTTATGGTCATCAGATTTTACACTAGGATTAAAAAAAAATTTTTAAAAAAGGATGTAAACAGTGTTGATTTGCTTAATGAAAAAGAAAAGCACATCTATGTATGAAAGGTCTCCAATGTTTGCATGTGGAAGGAAGGAACGAAGAAAAAGACAGAGACTGAAATTTTTCCAAAAGTTGTTTTGTTTTCCAATATACAGTTTCATGTCATAATCATAATTATGAATAGAGAAACAACTTGGATGGAAAAATCTTTCACTAGGATAGCTACCTAGATTTCAGCATGTTGATCGATCTCATGTTTGGTCGTTACTGGGCATAAAAAAATTTAAAAAAAAGATTTCTCACAAAGCAATGACTTTTTATGGAAGGTGCCTCATGACCAGTACTGTAGTACATTTAATTCCTAACGTCAAGTAATATTCAGCATGTTGTTGCAACACGTCAGCTAGGAGCTGTAAGTTTTCTGTTCTTGTGTCCCTGAGGAATTATGAACATGAAGGAGAAAGGAATCTGCATGCTCCAGTCTTTATAGATGCCTGAATGTTCAAATATGAGAAAGACCGCAGATGTCATTCTCCTGTAAGTATGTTACTCTGGCCTATGATGCAGCATGAGCAGCAGGCATTGACAACCATGTGCCTGGAAGGCTTCATGTATCTGTAACTAAGTATGTGTCCTCCCAGTTTGGTAACTTTCAGATGATAGAAGACAGCATGACGGTTGGTAAAATTTGGGCAAGACAACGTAAAGATCCCGGGAACATTTACAAATGTAGATGAAGATAAGAAAAGATTCCAGGTCTCAATACAGGTCTAGGATTGTAACGCTCACTCAACGGTCACTTTGCTTATCTACTTTAAATATAGATACGCAAGGGCAGGGGTAGCTCAGTGTTTAAGGCATTGGACTACGGTTCAGAAGATCCCAGGTTCAAACCTCACAACCACCAAGTTGCCACTGTTGGGCCCTTGAGCAAGGCCCTTAACCTTCAATTGCTCAGATGTAATGAGATAAAAATGTAAGTCGCTCTGGATAAGGGCGTCTGCCAAATGCCTAGATGTAGATATAAATAAGCCCCTAGGTCCAGGTTTCCTTAAAGCTGGCTGGGGTTTTTCCTGGAATGTCAAAAAATCCTGAAGGAGCTTGTACATTGGATCGAGCAAACACTGTGCCTATGTAAAGGCATTAATATTGTACCCTGCAGTGCAGTCTGTTTGGAACACTTATAAGCAAAGGAAAGTCATTTATCTCACTTTGGCGACATAAATGAACGAAAATTACCTCTACAAGCAAGTAGGCACAAAGGTTTGAGTGTTCATTGTGTCCACGTTACACCCTGCCATTACCAATAAGACCTGTTCCAGGTAGTAAAGAATAAGAGTAGATGAATACCAGAGAGTCTGTGTACTTAATAGTATGATTAATAAATGCAAATCCTTTTATAGGAGTGGATAAAAAAAAAAAAAAAAACTACTGTCACGATCCTGAGAATAACTGGTGAGAAAAGAACGAGCAGCTTTGTCAGTTTCAGGCGAGCCCTAAAGAGTATTAAACATCAAGGGCTCTTGCCGACAATAGCCGAGCTGCGCACTCCTAATATCCGACTCCCTTATTATTTGGCGTAAATCCCTTCTCTGTCAAGCTCCACGCTTGGATCCAGAAAGCTAATTTAATTCCGAGAGTGTGGCAGGATCCAAGCAAAACCGGGCCATTTCTGCTCGACTGTGTAACACGCTCTGCAGCCAAGTGCTGTGCCCTGAGGAGACCTCAAGTAAAGATGTCCTCGCTCAGAATGCCAAACTCGCGAACGTAACGCGAGAATTTCCACTTCTCATCATTTGGATCTCAAAAGGATACAGCTTTTAAATATCCTAATAAACAATCATTCTTTTGCTCAAGTCTTTTGTATAAGTCAGTCTAGACTAATGGTCTAATGAAATGTAAATGTCGTCTCGTATGCGTTATATTTTGCCAGTCACATTACACAATCATTACTGTTGACTTACTGTACAAAATACCAATTTGAACACATTTCAATTATACGTACACCCTCATTCTATATTGTCAAAATAATCAGTACTGACAATGGAAGTGCGTTCACAGAAGTTACATACAGAGGAACCTTGGATTCGGAGTAACTTGCAAGACGAGCAAAATGAATAAATACATTTTAATTTGTTAAACATGCAAGGTCTTGATATACGAGTACTGTAGTAGTCTTCCAGGCATCACATGATCACAACTGAGCCAATGGCACTCTCTCTCGCGCTGTGGGATCGTGGGTAATCGGCGCCCAAGCTCAGACTCTGTGCGCGTGCGTCACTCGTTTACTATAACATTGTGACCGCACGTATGTGCGCGTAAAGCATTTTTTAAAAATTTTGTGTCCGAGTGTACTGACTGTTCTTTAGTAACTGTACTGCAACAATTGATGCCATATAATTCAAATTCATTGAAGAAAAAAAAATGAAAAAGGCAGTAACAGTGCAGGAGATGCATCTGTTTAAGACAATGTAACGGCACATATCTGCAAAATCCTCAAAATAGGCAAGTGTGATTAGAGAGGTTCCTTGTAAAAGAAGCTTGCTGACAGACCAGCGATTGTGTTAGTGTGTTTGTGCATGTGTGAAAGTCGTCCTACACGGTAGCCCCTCTTCTCTCTTTTTCTTCACAGCCACGACTCTTTTCACAGGTAAAGTGCAGGTTAATTGGTTTTATTTTTATATGAATATTTGTGTGTGTATATACATTCATATACCCATAATATTCCTAGTCTAGGTTATCATATTTTTCTCTGACATACAGTATTGAAGTGCTTTGAGTTGATGTGATTCTTTCTCACAGTAAAAATCTATACGCTACTATACCAAAAGATGTAATATGCTGTACCACATGTAAGCTATATACTTGCAAGCAGAATGAATAACTCTATGCACTGCAAACTTCCTCATTAAGAGGGGTCAAGTATTTAGAGGACCAACTGGGAGCCTTCACTTAGGAGACCATTCAACCTCTAAATGGATAAAGAACCAGTGGGAATCTTTTAGCATTATATACGAGCACTAACCCAGCATGACCAAATGGGGGAGAAAAAAAAAAAAAAGTTCTGAGCTTTACATAGAACTATGTATACTAAAAGCATATGCATATTCAAAGCTAAGAGTATTCATTAAATTTTGTCCCTTAATGGTACTATTACTTCTTTGCCTGATAGGGGGGAGCCATTTGCATTCACAATGCAGGGCCGACACCGCAGAGCCTCTAATTGCCTCTAAATTTAGCAAGCCCAGCTTGTCCTAGGTACATGGGGAAAGAGGGGCGGACAAGACCATTACGAAGAGAGAGAGAGAGAGAAATAAAGGGCATATTTAAATACCCAAGGACACATTTACAGCTAGAATGCACAAAATGACAAGTTTCTCACCATAACAATAAAAATGCACCATACATACAAATAGCAATTAAGGAACAAATGTTGTTTTTCTAAGTGGTTTGATTCAGTTTTTTGACATTCAAAAAATGTCGTCATAGCAATCTTTCTTCTTTCCGGCATATTCCAGGAGATCCAAGGGAAGGTTTAACGGCTTAGATGTAAATGCTTTAGAGGATTAACCCAAAAGATGTGCTCGCAAAAAGGCAAACAAGGAGACCAAGTGAACATCCTTGAGCACCATATCTCTGCTCTCGGAGGTAAGCAGGACTCATCCAGTGAATACAGTCCCCTGTTATTTTGGGTAAAGCTTAAGAACTCACTTTCTCATTCCCATAATCTATTCCAAGGACATTCACACCAGCTTCTGAGAAATAGAATTTGTTAAAACTACTTCTTTTGTATGAAGTGTTTCAGCTAGGGATGCATCAAATATGAATCCAACCAAAATCCTGAGCTCAATACACAGAAGAGTGGTTTATGAATGGATGAGTATTGATGCCATATAATTCAAATTCATCTAATATATCCTGAGGTTCCATTTTTCTGCTCAGGGTATTTATTGAGCAGTCGCTCCAGCAGGGAAAGACCGGCAGCAAAGAAATCCTTCAGCATGTACTGTTAGAGTACAACACCTCGATCAATAGGCTATCCAAAACACAACACGACTTCCTCTAGGTGTGAATCCATTTCTGGCCTAGTACAATGCATCTACATGAGGATCTGGATCAGACAGTATTCCCTGTATTCATGTGAAGATATTAAGAAAGTATGAAACAGAACAAAAAGACAGTATCATGAACTAGAGGTGTGCATGAGGAGCAGGCATTTTTGACTCTCATGCAGATGGGATCATTTCTAATAACATCCAATTTAACGGCCATTCTATGAATTAAATAATTTTACACTGGAAGCACTTTTGTATAATTTAATATGCCTCATTAGATACATTAATCCCTCTCACCTAGCTGTGACCAAATATTCAAGAACTCTTACAGTAGGAGTATAATGATACAGTACAATACAAAAATGTGCATGAAATTTTTTTTTATTAATATGATGACTTCTGTTTGTACAACAGAAGTCACAGTTCTGAACGCATTTGTATGCATGTGAAGAGCATACAGTGCTGGTCATGTGACCACATTTATTTTTGTGCTGTGCTTTTTCGAAGTAACTGACATCTTAATAACCCTGGATTAAAATGAGCAAGATGAATTATACAATATATTATTACGCAAGATCATTAGAACGGTTAAATAGTGCTTTTCGGTAGTTTTTACCCACCATAAAAGTCCAGGGAACTCTGGGATTTTAGCTGATTTTGGTGCTCAATTTCTGCTTCAGAGGTCCAAAGTCTGAGATTTTGTTTATTCAATCAACATTTGGGCCGAGTGTAAGCTAAAGTGATCCTGTAATACATTTTGCTTGCAATATTAAATAAATCTCTGTTTAGGGCCATTTTTAATTTATTCCCTTTGAATTGCCAAAAAAAAAAAAATAAAAAATTCTTTTCTAACATTTTCTGACAATTAAACTGAACCACTTTTTTTTTTTTTTTAATGTATTGTATTGTTATATCACATGGATATTTGAACATTTAAATCTAACAAAGTCTCCAAATGACCCATCAAAGAAAGAATTTCATTGCATGGAGGGGAAACATGTTTCTTTACATATGCATATGACAAAAACCTGAAACTTATTTTGCAACTGAAAGCACAAAATGGCATAATTTATACAGTTTATTCAGTAATACAATTTGGCATCACACTCTGGTATGACCTTCATTTCAGAGCATCACTAATATCAACAGTATCAATACTATGGATTGTCAATCCTAATATACAGTACATACTTACATGTTAAAAACATCAAAACAGCCTTGCACTTGAATACAGCACCTTATTTCCCTAGAAACCCATTTGACACATAAAACTAAATTGGATCTTTAATACAAAACGGGACAATAAAAAAAAAAAAAAAAACATTCTAGAGAATATACGTACATATACCTAGGTTCACCTAGGCTTTATTATATTTCTTCACCCAGGTTTTCTTATTCTCATATTTTTTATATTTTTATTTTCTTATATTTTTATTGTACATATATTTTATTATTATTAGTGTAAATAGCCTTAAATAGTTTTTTATTCTAAGGTCGCCTAGAATAGTCGCCTAAGCATTTCACTGCATATCGTACGGTGCATGACTGTGTATGTGACAAATAAAATTTGAATTAGAAATGTTTTAGGAGTTGTGTCTAGGTAAAAAAAAAAAAAAAAAACACAACGAGCTTAGTCTTTATTGTTGAAATTTTATTTATCTTTAGTTAACTGAGCAGAACAGACATAATATTATCACTAGTAATTAACATATAAAAAAATACACTGACAACTGAAGAAAAATGAACATTTCACAGTAGTCAAAACTATGTAGAATAAAGGATAAAGAGTTTGTTTGACTACAGAATTTACTCATCGAGGAAGTACGAGTCTAAATCCCCCAGATCATCCACAGCCTGGGTGCTGGTGGGCCGAGTTGACGGAGGGACACTGGGACCGTTACTGGCTGTATTTTCTTGTCCCTTCTGAGCCATCTCCACTTCTTTCTTGATTTCTTTTCCTCCACCGAGCTGCCTCTGACTCTCCATGAAGTACTGGTTTGGGTGATTCAGAGAAAACCCAGCATCGTCAATCTGTTTGGAGGAATAAAGACATTTTGGATCGTTTTAAAACCTTGTGCTGCCACTTTACCCTGAGAGAGAATATTAAGATTAGGGCCGTGTTGTTTATAGAAATTAATTTCCTTTGCAAATTGAAAAAGACATTCCCTGTCCTCCTCTGATATTTCTATAAATGGTGCTGATGCACTTTGAAGCCCCAACGAACATTCCCACTCTGCTGCCTGGTATGGAGACTGGAGTCCGTTTCCATTGTTTAAAGTAAAGGGAAGCAGACAGCTTAACTGTACATAACTGTTGGAACATCACCTGGGACCTGTACAACTCATAGTACTTTAAAAAGAAATCATATCTGAAGTATTTCTGCCCTTTGAGCAGAAGAGCGCCATGGTCAACAATGTTGAGTAACAGCAAAGCAGAGCAATGCCTTACATAAAGTTTTTTTTTTTTTCAAGAGTTAATGCTTTACAGCAAAACTGGGTTCAGGGTGGCTCCTACTGTAAGTGAAGCAAAAGAAAATGGTTTAATCCATTAAACCAAAGCCATCGCCTCTTTAATTGGCATGTGTTGTATGAGACAAAATTTTAAAGTGGGCAGAAAGTGCCGAAACAAAATCTGGAAGAAAAAGAAGAAAAAGAAACAAAAACAAGCAAACAAAAAAAAAGATTCAAAAGTATTATTATTATTAAAGTTAAAGGGTTTCAGCTTACAAAAAACGTTGTGAGCCCTTGATTTAAAGTAAAAACACACAGTCTCGGACATAAATAAGAAATGCATAAGGATGAACTGATCCAGATGAATTTTGGAGTGTTCCCCCCTTACTTTGTAGCAAGGAAGAGCGCTGAAATGCCTCAAAACCTCTCTGCTGCCTTTTCATTACTCTCTCCAGTGCTTGATTTATTGCCCTTGTGTAAATATTTCATCGGTGAAGTATTACATTTTGACCTTTAATAAATGCTGCCGGGGCGGGAAGAACGAAGGCGAACTATCCGTTCTAACGCATGGCTGTGGGAGCAGGTGGGGCATATGGCAGTGATTAAGGTGGCACCACGTGGCCTAACAAGCGTGTCTTTATGCCTGTGATGACTCCAGCACATCAAAGCAGACAAGTGGGCGGGAGGAGGCAGGGAATCTATTGATGCGTCAATAAGTATGCTTTATTGCGCGCATTAAATGTCGGCGGTGCCTTTTCATACAACTGACTTAAAATATGACTCCTGACTTTCAGAAATACGCATGTTTCATTGTCTGTGAGGAAACAGACATCTTATCATTCAAGCCCCGTTAGGCTGTTCATCAGTGGGGCTCTTTTTAATTTAGGAGGAAGACAAGTTGTTCACACTGTTTGGCTATTAGTCATCAGCTGCCAAACAGGGCCTGTGGTTCACAGAGCCACTGCTGTTTTCATTGTTATCCGTTATAAGCAGCAGTTCAATCTAATCAATGACACTGAGCGCTTTAAATCTAGCCACAAACACGCACATAGGACATCTCCTCCATCAAGGGGGATCTAGGGCCACAGATCAGGGCTTTTAACACATTAAAATTAAAGTGCTAAAATGTGAAGCACAACACTCTAATGAGTCATGATTACATTTTCTTGGGCTAAGGCGCAGAGACCAAAAACATTTCCACATTAACATGATGCACCCCACGGTTGAGATCACCAAACGTCAAAAAACATTGGATTTGGACTGATAATTATGCAGCATTTTATACCACGGTGCTATTCAATTCTCAATTGGTCAGAATGTGGCCCTTTAACAGCACAGCTGCAGGGCAAATTACAGGTATATAATAATAATGCAGTTCTATCATTTGTTTGTTTCTATAGTAACAGGGGCCATCAGGTCAGATTTAAAAAAAAAACATTCCATGAGAAAAACATGCATAATTTACATCAATAATCAATCGTGTATACCCATTGAAGAACTGCTGCGAAATACAACAAAAAGAAATAAAACGTAAAAAAAAAAAAAAACTAATGTTTAACTTACTCTTCCCATATGAGCATGTGTATTCTTACAGAATAGTTACTGTACATCAATCAATAAACAGCCCCATCAGTCTTAGGAAGTGTTCTCTTGTCAACCGTTCATACCAACACGTCTACTCTGCACACTGATGAGTAGTTTAACCCTTTGGCACTATACCCAGGATATTTTCCCTCATTCCTCAGGCTCTAGCGTATCGTATGTGACAGCCATGATAGGCATTTGAAAGGATTAGCTCTGGCCTTCATATGAAATTTTATTTATTTATACCCAAATTAACTTGTCACCAATCCGTTTGCTCAGCTCAGGTATCTGCACAAATTTCGGTTCATGACTTGTCAGCTTGGGGCCTGCCTTCTGAGTTGAGGGACAAGACACCGCTAATCCTGGCTGATGCACTTTAGGAACTTTTCAGAGAGTGTGTCTGTGTGTTGGAGGGAGGGAGTGAGTCTCGTCAACACGGTCTTCACAGCTTTATGTCTGAATACCATGAGCACGGCAGAGGCTGGAACACCACAAGAAATCAGCACAGAGTGAAATGTTTACTCGTTCATTTGCTTTCCCACTGACTCTGACCCACAAATCTGCAGCTTTCATGCGTCGCTTTATAGTACGCATTACTGAACTCTGGGAAAAAAACAACCACAAAACCTGTCAACAGCTGCTTCTCATAAAATAGCGGGGGGAAAAAACTACAGTACCAAATTTAGTAACCAAGCCAATCATGTTCGCTTGTTAAACAATTTTATCCTTCCGAGCAACAAAAGAATATGAAACATGAATTTTTGATGTGACCCAAAAGTTTGGACTTTGTTTTTTGTTTCCTCCTGATCAAAAACAAACAGTTGTAATACAACTTTAAGTGGTCTAAAAAACTCAAAAATAGAGCGACGGTGACAGATAATGATGGATGCGATTAGAGTAGTCGGACTCTGTGGAACTGATCTGGATGAATTACAGGGTCGTCCCAGAGCTGTCGGAAAACAGAAAGCGGGTCAGAATCAAAAGGCATGCTTACACCGTGTGTCAGTTCAAAGTACTTCTGGCAGGCCAGCTGATAATGCATTCCCTTGACAAGGTCCAAAATCTGTAAGAATAACAGAAAGAGGGAGAGAGTGAGAGATGAACTGTTAAGCACTCCATTGACTTTAATTTGCTCTTTGACATAACGGCAGTGTTTTACAATGCACAATTTATTCCTAACAAACTGATGTCCACAAAGTTGAAAAACAAAAAAACAAAAACACTCTTTAATTTTAAATGAATATTAAATCTGTAATGAGAATACATGATTAATGCATAACTGTTACACAGAGCATCCTTAAAGCCCTTACATGTCTTCTCTGTGAATGTGCTCCCACCAGGAATTTGGAGCATTCCAGCTCGGCAACATATCGACATACGACCAAATGCATTACACATGGCATCAGTGCGAACCATGAGGTATGGCAGACAGACCCCAGGGATCACATAATGCCTGACATCATGCTCTATTCTCATACATCAGAGCAGAGTACTGTATGGCTCTGTGAGCTGTGCTCGTTTTTATGACTCAATTACATATAAAGCAAGTTAAAGCTGATGTTTGACATGAACATGCTTTCTCACCGTCCAGAAATAATCTTTCCTGTTCACATGGATTTATGGATTAAGACATGAAATTTAATTCACTAATTGTCACATGTACCTTACAGCACAGTGAAATTTTTGTTTTGCATATCCCAGTTAGGAAGCTGGGGTCAGAGAGTCAGCCAGGATACAGCGACCCTGAAGCAGATACTGTAGTTGCTCAAGGCCTCAACATTGGCAACTTGCCGTTGCTGGGGCTTGATGCGATAGCCTTAACCGACTGCCCTTTAACTGCAGAAAAGTTTTTAGTTAATAATCAATGTAGACTTTTCAAAACAGTTACAAAACGACCCTAAGAGAATCACAAGAGAATCTCCTCAACCCTGAATTCAACAAGTGACATCAGAGCAGCATTGATGATAATTATAATAAGATAATTCCATATTTGCAAAGGGTTATAACACACATTCAGGCATTTTCTTTAGCTTAATCAACAGAGAGACAGATTGGCTTGTTACTAGAGATGCAATGATTTAAATCGTCTTGACGATACGGGTTTTAGATTTTTTAAGAAGGTGTAACCTGCTGGTTCTGATTCTGGTCAATTCTGATTTTCTTTTTTTCTATTAACAATTTACAGCATTTTAAAAACAATTTTATTTAAATGGACAATTTTCTATTAGGACTTTTTAAATCCCAAATAATTCTAAAAATGGAAAAGTGCTACCGGACAGAGCCTTTTTTGGACAATAAAATCCAACCGAGGATGATGCGACTGCTACCCACAATGGAGGGCGAAAGCCATCACATGCTTCCTCCTAGACACGAGATGTCAGCCGAC
This sequence comes from Clarias magur, assembly GCA_013621035.1. Taxonomy (NCBI): domain Eukaryota; kingdom Metazoa; phylum Chordata; class Actinopteri; order Siluriformes; family Clariidae; genus Clarias; species Clarias magur. The sequence continues at coordinate 1,204,564 of QNUK01000129.1, read as the reverse complement.
TGTATATTTCCTCTGGTTAGGGGTAAGAGGAAAGCTCCACAAGGCGCCCTTTGGAAGAATGACACGCTTCCCTCCCAGGAGCATGAATAATCTGCTGCCTAGCCTAGAGTCCTGGCGACAGAGATGCTACAGATGGCTGTAGCAGGATTTGAGCCTCAATCCCTGGATGAAAGGACCAAGGCTTACCCCCCAAAAAATTTAATCTATTTCACTGGCTGATCAATCACTGGATCTGTATTCATTTCATCATTAATATTGACAATACAGTTCACTGACCTATAAGAATTATTGAGTTTATGCTTTGTGAGAATATCCCTATGATCGGGATTCAGTGGAAACATCTGTAACCAACTTAGAACATTTCTTCTTATTTGGCAGTAAGTGACTGTCTCGTAAATCACTGTCTGTAAAGAAAATATTTAACACAAATACATCATAGTCATTAATTACCTTCTTCTAAACATACTATTTTATTTTATTTTAGCCTTCTTCTCCTTCGTGTTATAAATAGCACATGGGATTCTCAAGTCCTTCAACACCTCCAGAGGTGAGAGTCACACCATGTTGGGTGCTCACTGACAGAGTGAGGGAGAGGTTAATTCTACGCCCCTGCGCTACTTCACACCGGCTGGCGTCTGCTCCTTCTGGCCTCTGGTGTCACTTTGGCACCAGACAGGGTGACTGAGACGGCTGCTGTTCGGCATTTTAATCACCACTCTCACATTTGGTGCAGTTTTTAATTATCCAGTGCACTGGGCTGAGTGCTGCAGTGAGAGCTCACGGCCTCAAATCCACAGGTCTCAGGCTCTCGGAACAGCCCCAGACTACAAGGGGCTGCTCGGGTCACTGAACTAATAGTGAATTTAATTTGACAGGGAGACTGCAGCCTATGGGCTAACTTGTCAAACTAAGTTAACGCTCTGTGCCCTGTTTTCCCACAACCTCATTGCAAGGTGGCAAGACAAGACATGCAGGAGAGATACATTTATTCATTAAATGTATGATGTATAATATGAGGAGCGGGAACATCTGCATGGGTATTAGTGCCACATTAATAGTTTTCTAATGAAAAATTAGGCATAATTATTAAAGAAAACAACCTTTGAAAAACAAACTTTTTAACATGGTACTGTATGCATGTGTATATTTAAACGCCGACACTATACTGTAGTGTGTACAACCTGTTCAGAATCCCACTGGCTGCTGCACCCCATGCATAATCTGGCTGACTGTAAAATGCTTTTTACACATAGTATCTTGGATAGCTTACAGATGAAACAAAATTTTTGAAATCCGAAATCAAAGATTTTAGCATTCTTAAACCTCATGAAAAAGCATGACTCGATCATCAGGAGATTATGATTTTGAATCCTGACACCACCACAGCCATCCATAGTGAGAAGAACCAAAAGAGACCAAAATTGGCCGTGCTCACTTGGAGAGGGGAATGTCATAATTAGAGCTGTGCAATGAACTGTTTACACAAATTAATCAATCGTTTCAATGCTGATTTGATTAATTTAGGCATTGCATCAGTTTTTATTTTCAAATTGATTCACAATACACATACTTTCAGTGGTCTAGCTAATAAAGTTATGATCTGTTAACTGCTAAAGATACTACAGGTGCATCTCAATAAATTAGAATATCATAAGTTTATTTCAGGAATTAAGTTAAAAAATTCATTACACACCGACTGATATATTTCAAGTGTTTAATTAATTTAATTATTTATATAAATATGGCATACAGCTAATGAAAACCCAAAATTTCATTATCTCAAAATTAGAATAATGTGAAAAAGTTTAATATCTGAAACTCATGGTGTCACACCGGCAAAGGTTTCCTGAGCCCCTAAAAATGGTCTCTGTCTGGTTGAGTAGGCTGGCTACTCTCAGAGTACTGTATCTACTGTAAGCACATCAATGGAAAGTTGAATGGCAGGAAAAATGTGTTATAAAAATGTGCAAAAGCAACAGGGATAACTGCAGCCTTGAGGGGATTGTGAAACGCCTGAGCACCTCCATGCCACTCTGCATTGCTGCAGTAATTAATGCAAAGGGAGCCCCAACCAAGTATTGAGTACATGCTTATACGTTTCAGTAGTCCAACATTTCTGTCTTAAAAAACTTTTTTGATTATTGGTCTTCAGTAATATTATTAAAATAATATATTATTTTGGGTTTATATGAGCTGTAAGCGATAATTAAAAGAAAGTTTTTACATTTTGAATTGAATTACTGGAATAAATCAACTTTTCAGTGATATTCTAAATTATTGAGATGAACCAGTCTGTGGTCCGTTTTTCTCCTATAATATCAAAGCAATAAAGTTTACCAGCACCAAACTGCATTTCATGGTCTAAACACTGAAACACCCTCATTTTTATAAGATACCAAACTTCCAAGCTTTCACACTTAGATGTGATAAAAAGGGACTTGAGCAAACTTTCTTCATCGCATCATTAATGTAAATATACATATATTTTTTTAAGACTGAATTTTAATAGACTCATTTTCATCAGTCCATTAAATGCACTGGTGTCTGAGGCTCATAACTACATCAGAACATTTCAGTAATAACCAGTGACCTCAGTTCATTGCTTATGCACTAGAACATAATTTAGGTCTTAAAAGCTGCCAAATGTGTGCTTTAAATCACTTGGTTGTAACACTGGGTCATACAGAATTAAAACCCACCAAGTGAAATTACCCTTCATTACAGAGACCTAGTGACCAGGAAGTGGAGTCTTGTTGACGGATTCTCCAAATCTGAAATAAGCAAACTACACACTAGAGCTGGATCAATTAAGTATTTAGACAATGACACCATTTTTGTATCGAAGCCTCTGTACACCACCACAATGAATTGGGAATGAAGTAATGAAGGTGAGTTTGAAGTACAGCTTTTATTTCAAGAGGTTTAGCAAACATACTTCATTAACTGTTAAGGCATTCTTGCCATTTTACAGTCTGTCTAATTTAACAGACTTTAAAGTAATTGGCCAATTGACTGATAAGTGGTGCGTGTTTCGTAGATATCTCATGACAAAATAAGGAGACAAAAGATCTGGAGTTGATTCAAAATGAATTTTGATTTGTTAACTCTTCATGGGAACTCTGAATATGCAGCCAAAAAGGCACCAGTGGAAGCAAAGGAGGCCATCATTAGGGTAAAAAAAAATACAATAAAATAGATGGCAGAAACTTTGGGAGTGTGTGTATATACAAACTCACACCCCCACCTAGGTCACTGGTGTAGTGATGTGACTGCTGAAATGGAAAGAAATGAAAATCGCTGTGTCAATCACCTGACCTCAACCCAACCGAGCGGGCTTTTCACTTAACCAAGACAAATCTGATAAAAGAAAGTCCCAAAAAAGCCTGGTAATGCAGCTCAATGCAGGAAGCTTGACATTTGGTGATGTCTATGGGTTCCTGATTCAATCAGTCTTTGACTTTGTCATGCCATCCTTATATTTGTAATTTTTCACTTCTTATGAACATTTGAAAATGGAAGGATTTTAATAAATAGCTGTAATTCCTAAACGAGTAATGCAATAAAAATAACATACGAGCAGGGGAGCTCAGTGGTTAAGGTATTGGAAGGTCCAAGGTTCAAACCCCACCATCACCAAGTTACCCCTGAGCATGGCCCTTAACCCTCAACTGCTCAGAATGTATAATGAGATAAATATAAGTCGCTTGCCAAAAGCTGTAAAGGTATATTTGTACATTCTGTACAGTACATAATGTGATAAACCGGCTGATTTTATTTAATTTTCTCTCGCATAGCAGTGCGCTGTTCTATGCTAGGTGTACCAGCCATTTAGCAAAGCATGAGAGACCTCTGGTGACTCTACCTCTTATGCTACACTGAGCAGTGCAACATCTGAGTGTAAGAGAACTGCTCAAAACTACACACTGCATTTTTAAAAGTGGCTTCAGTACATCATTCAACTCTTATTTTAATGAACAAGTTAAATTTATTTTATTTTACATTCAATCTGCATGCTCTTTAATTTTTACTGTTAATACAGATAATTTACACTTTATTAGGAACACCTTGCTAGGACTGGGTTGGAATCCCTTTTGCCTTCAGAACTGCCTTAATACCTTGTTGTAATGATTCGAGCATGTTGGAAACATTCCTTCGAAATTTTGGCCTATATTGACTTGTCAGCATCACACAGTACAGTCCTGACCTCGCACCAAGCAGTTTCCACAAGTTTGGGCCAATGTAAGAATTATTAGGAGGCGAGCATTTCAGGTGTAAAGCAGGAAGTCTGATCACGGCTCTGACGAACTGAGAAACCTTTCTACCTTAAGGGTATTCAAGCACTAGTGAAACACTGGGATAAGTGCATTAGTGTAGCAGGGGATTATATAAAGAAATAAAAGTAGTTTTTACTCTCTGATGTTATTTTGCAAAGTCAAAATTCCTTGTTTGATCTGAATCCCCCAAAAAGAAATATTAGAAAAAAAAAAACAAAGTGGAAAAAAAGGCTTGTCAAAATGATCTACAAAGTATCAAATCTAACAGCTAGATTTTTTTTTTAAAGAATAATAAAAATAAGAAGGTTATTAATCATGCAGTTTGTTTTCTTTGTTCTCGAGCACCAGTCAGTGCAGACATGTTACAACCATTTCATGTTTCTCTGAGGGACATTAAACATTTAGTAATCACTGTTCATGCCAAATATCAAGAGGGGGTACAACGCCCACAGTCTTCTCCACTAAAGTGTTTGATACACAACTTGACAACATGGCATCCTGCTCAATATGCAGAATACAACAAAATGAAATAAAAATATGAAAATTACTGCTAGCACACTGATGCCATCTGTAGCCACAGTGTTTGGGGGGAGAAAAAAAAAAGTCACAAACTGAAATTACTACAAATCAAAGGAATTCATTACTTGGAATAACCAACCTCTCTGTTACTGGTGATAAAGGGTTTTGAGTCTTGCTATTGCTTGCAATTATTATATATTTTTACCAAAAGTATGAGAAATGCTGTTGTTGTAGAAAAGAAAATAATAATCTTTGATTAATGACGTGTTCAGCATTATTTAATGAAAGAACAGACAATGTTACTTTACTGTGTTTAATACAGGAAAATATAATGAATTTAAATTACCCTCTCTCTCATTTATACACACACACACACATGTATGTATGTACAGTGTGCATGTGTATATACACACACGCATATTTCTGTAGTCACCTTTAAAAAATTTGTAACATTTTATTATTATTACTTTATATATATAAAAACTATGTTTAAAAAAAAATAATAGAATCCTGTATATTTTCAGGAAGAAAATGATGACATTCATTTGGCAGCTTTATTTATTTATTTTTTTTCGTTCTGGAGAGTTTATTTTAAAATGTTATGCAAATTAAATCACTGATAAGCTTGTCCATGCTCTGAAACTTTTTGCTTACCAAAATCTCTCCAAATTTCACATTCATAATGCTGGAATTATCTAGTAGAATTGTGAAGTATTTAAGATTTATGCCGCTTAAAGCTGTGATTCTGTCCGTTTCACTGAACTGATGCATTTATTAAGCTTTCTGTGTCCAAGTGTCAATAATTACTAACATTAAATAGTCTCCGTGACTTCCTTTAAAACATTTATTGCACTTTTGGCCAAAGTTAAAGTTGTTTCATGTTGTTTCCTGGGTGCTGTCACACAGCAACCAACTTTTCAGATTTATTTCAGTGTACCCACACAAAGCGTTGTATTTAACTAGACAACACAGGCTTTGGCTAATGACAACTAAAAAAATGTTTATGACCCAATTTTTAAAGTGCATTCAGCTCATAAATTACATTTATTTTACTTAGGTGAAAGTAATAAGGCTGCCAGGATGTACGTGAGCAGTGGCTCAACATCCTGTTTCTATCAAGAAAATGAATTGTGACAGATTGGTGCTTTCTTGTTTATAGTTATATCCGAGCTCATTTTGTTGCGCTTGTAAAATGAGCTCCTTGTGAAGACTGTTTTCGACTGCACGAGGTTAGTGCATTATTTTCAGTTGAACAAACTCATAAAGTTGTTACAGTAGCAAATGACATTGAGCTCAGCCTTTGGGGTATTCATAAAAAGGACAGCTTCATTTATGGAGTGTCCAATGTCCCTATAAGAAACAGGCTGTGTGTGCATGCATATGTGTGTGTGTGTGTGTGTGTGTGTGTGTGTGTGTGTGTGTGTGTGTGTGTGTGTGTGTGTGTGTGTGTGTGTGTGTGTGTGTGCGTGTGTGTGTGTGTACACGCACCTGCACGATCCCACCGGGAGAGAGTTTATACGACTGCAGTTTCTGCTTCAGCAGCTCTGGGTCACTGTGGCGGAATGGACATCCTGAGAGGAGAGTGTGAGAATGACAGCAGAAATGGACACGTCAGACTAGTGAGACTGCAACAGTTTACACCAGAGAGCTGTCAGATTTCCTAGATTTCTGATAGGTAAGATAATGTTGATTAGTTGTTTAGAACAGAAAGTATCTCAGGCTGAAGCACAAATCACAGATTTATACGAGTGCGCTTGCTCTAATACGTTACTGATTCTGTAGTAACAGCTCAATCACTGGCACTTGTATGATAGGAGCTGCAAATAATCTAAAACCATTAACAACCTGATCAAAGAATGTTAGTACGTAAAGAGGAGAAAAAAAAGATAGATATAGATATATGGATATGTATCACAGTTATAGTAAACAGTACATGCGCAGGGATACGAGTGATGCACGCGCACTAAGATTGAGCATGGGAGACGATTACCCACAATACCAAGCACGAGAGAGAGAGAGAGAGGGAGAGAGAGAGAAGTACGTACTGCTACTACGGCAAAATAACTTCTAAACAATGCTGTTTAGAAGTTATTTTGACAACTATCAATAACGAATAAATAAGCAATATGTGTACTACTTGTTGTTCATGACTTCGCTTGTTAAATCAAGTTAAAATTGGTTTAAAAATTGTGTTTGTCATGTGAAACACTCTCAGACCAAGCTACACGTAATCCAAGTTTCACTGTAATTAACTCAGAAATTGTTATTCCAGTTATTCTGGTTTGATCCATAAATAATATCTAATGTGTTTTAAAGATTGCATCAATTTAATATCCTGCACTGTCACAAATTCCCCCCAACAGAACATCAATATTCACGTTTAAAAGTTCTCACCATGGTAGTCTCCTTGGCTGGGCGGATTGGATAAGATCACCTTCATGCAGCTGTAGGGTGTGTAGTCTGTTCGCTTGCCTTCCTTCCCAAACATGTGCCGGATGCTGTAGGCATATGCTTTGTCAAACTGAGGAAGGAGAGAGAGAGGGAGAGAGAGAGAATTGTGTCAGATGGAAGAAGACAACATACAAGAACATCGAGAGGGTCATGGGGGAAGAGTTGTGGGCCGCAAGTGGGGAAGTTGGGGGTGAAAGAGACACAGTCGTTTATCAACTAGATTATGGCAGGGTGCTTTCCACGATGAAATATAGAGCTATTAGGCAAGACCTGCTGCAGTGGCATCGCCAAACTACAGATAGCTGCGACTAGATTATGGATCATGTGTCCACTCACACACATGTCTATATTCCAGCACCTTCAAGCATGTACAAGTGTATTCTGTAACCAGTCTTTATTTTCTGACCAATATAATCATAACGCTTGTCTTTTCCATCACGTTCAACATATCTTAATATTACCCTGAACGAACCCTCCAATTGGAACAAGGCTGAAAAGATTCACAGTCCATGATTTAAACATTCAGTCAGGTTGGCCAGAATATAGCATGAGCGAGTTAAAATAAACTATTAGCGACAATTTTATGAAACCATGACAGACGAAACTGTTACTTGTACACATAACGGACTCACTGAAAGACACATACAGTCAACGACTGAGAAAGTAATCCATCTCGTTCATGTTTATTACACCGTTACGGTTTTTAACAATTGCTTCTAATTCACTGCTGATGACATGGATTTGTCGAAGCTTGGATAAATTACCAAAAATACTAAGGAGTGTTTAATCAGACACAAGTGTCACTGACAGGTTTCTTGAGTCCATAGTAACCCTTGAATGCTTCTTCTTTCATTCTATTTATTAGTAATGCTGCTGTTGGTTCCATAAAATAAAAAAGTAATCCATTTAGTAATGCCTATTAAAAAGAAATGAGACGTGCCCGAAAATTAAGCCTCATCTTAATGTATTTGGTTCTCCCATTTTTTTCATATCTGGGTGCAAATGCAAAACGTAACCGTGGGCATTGTGGTAATGTGTTATTCATATTCTGAGAATGAGCTTTTTAAAATTATGTAGCTAATTGCACAGTTTAAGCTTCAGACTCACAATATAATTAATGTGTCCCGATTAGGAATTTTGGGGCCAATCACTGATCCCCGCTCACAGAAATCAGACTCCGCCAATACCGATCACCGATTGCTGATCACAGGTGTGTGGAAGTTATTGGGTTTGCTTTAAAGTGTAGTATTTATTGTGAAGTATTGTTTATTAATTCACTATTGATAGTAGTCAAAATAACTTCTAAACAGCAGTGGCGAAATATAATTAAGATTGTTATGGTGCATAAGGTTGCCTGGAAGGCAACATATGCACCATATACATCCTCTTCTCTTACTACTTCAAGCAGATTAAAAACAAACAGAACAACCTACTGTATGCTCGAGTAAAAAAATTCCAATCCTTAACTAGCATCAAGGGGCTCTCTCATGCCAAAATGCTGATCTAAATTGCGACTGTCCTACTGTACTCACTCGGTGTAAATGTGCAGCACATGTAATAAAGCTGCATCAATGAATGATAAATCGAAACTCTGCACGAATGTTTTTAAGTAGACACAGACGTCAGTCACTGTGTATTTGGCGAGCCAATCATGGCTACTCATTAGTAAGCAGCGAGGGCAGGCATTTCCTTAGAAATATCAGAATTTCAGCACTTTTAAGAGACAGTCTTATCATGCAGAACGTGTGCAGCCGTGCTGAATAGTAAGCCTGCATGCATGGAGTGGTACGGTAAACCCAGGTGGCCTCGACCAGAACTGAGAACCGCCCTTTATTTCTCTCTTCATTATTGTTTGTGATGATGGTTTTGTCTTTTACTCTTTGCAGAATAAGGGTCAAGCTTGTTTTTATGGCTTCTGCTATAGTTGGTTGTGTGAGGGTCAAATTTAGCTGCTGCCTTTGCGGATGACTTCCTTGCTGAAAAAAAAAAACAGCATAGACCAGCATGATTTATATGCTGGACTATGCTGGTTAATACTGGTTAGTGCTGGTCTGGTGCTGGTTTAGCTGGTGAACCAGCATAACTGATGGAAGACCAGCATGCCTGCTGAAAAATCCAGCATAAGCCAGCATGATTTATATGCTGGGCCACCAGCAAGGTTTTGGTAATTAAAATTGGTTACCATTTTAGCTCATTATCTTGTTTGTTAATAGCTAGTACTGAAAATAACATGTGATGTAACTACACTGACTATGTAGTGTTATCTTTAAATGGATTTACATACAAGCAACAAAAATAATCCATTTACCAAAAACATAAAATACATTATTTTACATTTATTAAATATCTGTTAGCCATTTATATAAATGCACTTTTTTTTTAAAGTAATCAATGGAAATCACTTAAAACTGAAAAAAACAACAACAAAAAAAACGGCATAGACCATCATAGCTGGTTACCAGCTTGACCAGCAATTATACCAGCAGGGTTACTAGTATACCAGCACCATGGGGTCAGCTGTTTTGGCGGTGAGGCCACTTGTATTTTTTTTTGGTAACCGTCAAAATAACTTAAAATGTTCCATCATTTTTAACTGTACACATACGTGTAAGGTATCGATTTATGTCTTTATTTGTTAATGTACACTCACAGATCAATAAAACATGTGCTTTTGTAAAATAAAATAAACAGGGTGTGCTTTCTGCCGTCTCAGTCTCCCCGAAAATATTTTTGAAACGCATCACTAAAATGAACTAAAATGAACACACATATCCATATATCTATACATATATATCTATAGAAATCTTAAAGTGTCTACTTTTAAATGTAGCAAGCTTAATCAAAAATAAATGTTCTCAGGAGAGATACAGTCTTTCTGCCAGACTTCATTCACTGATAATGACCTGAGACAGGACACGCCCACACGCTGTTCACAGGGAAACAGTCAGGGTGATCTACGTATCAACTGCCCTTGTGACGTGATTTCTAGTGCTAGATCAGAATGACCGACATGTTTAAGGTTATATAGTAGAGATGGGAGTCACCAGTGGCCACCCGATATATCAGCAATATTGTCACGATACCTACAGTAGGTGCAAATACAATTTGTACTGCGATTCTGTTAATATCACTATTTTAGAAATAGCCTGATTCTTCAAGACGTTGGCAAATATACTTGGGCAGCCGTCAATATACCTGGGTGGCCCGCCCAAGTATACTCTGTGTGTGGGAAACATTTACAAAACCTCTGTTCATATCTAATCTTTTGGTCTGAAGTATATATGACAAAAACGCAAATTCTTATTGATTCAAAATCATTTCAGTGCTAATGTTTATTAAAATTTAGTTTTAAAAATCGAAGTGATTAAAGAAATTAAAAAATGAAGTCAGCGTTGTGAATCATGTGTTATTATGACTAGAGAGGCATTGTTACACTCCTAATGTTACGTCATGCATCTTTTTTTTTATATTAAACCGTAAGTGGTAAAACTAAACTTGATGAAAAAGTCACCTTCCATTTTCTAAACCTTTTCCAGATTTAGCAAATAAAATGTAGTTTTCTAAGACTTTTCCAAGATTTTCAGGACTTATGCAAATTCTGTTCAAAAAAAGAATAATAACATACTAGGGCAACTAGGTGCAGTCACCATAAAGCTAATCATTATTGCACTGTGGATAAGAAATTTGATGGCAGTAATTGTAAGACCTTACCCTTACAAGGTTATTATCATGCCAATCATCACCCTAATGTTAAAAAAAATCTCTATACTCATTAAAGTTTTATTTCATGGCTAAGAGAAAACTCTAATGTGTGCACTCCCTGGCTTGAAAAATATTGCATATGCTTAAGAAACCATTACAGTGTTAGGCTTTGACGAGGGTCACTGCACTCAATCTTGGTGCAGAACTCAATACACCAATCACATGCATTCGGGGAACCATCCAAACGGAAAAACTCAACCTCCCTTTTCTGGTTGTCAGGCCTGCAAGCGAGTGTTCATCATTTTCCTGCACTCAAAAGCCATTAGAACTACAATAAAACCCACAAACTAGGCAAGGTGACTTCAAGCGCAGTGGTGTTAAAGAGGCAATAAAATCAACCTATCCATCTTAATAGGGCTTGAAGAGTTTATGGATTTAGAAAGTTTCTTGTTGAAAAGGTATGTTAAGAGGTGAAAAGTATTTTGAAAAAATGCATTTGTAAGGACAGCTTGTGATTTGCGAACTTTTTTCCCCTCCAAGTGTAGTAATTCAGTTTTAGCAGCATAAAGAGAGATTAGAACATGGACCAGTACAAAACAAAAAGGTTACCAATTATACCAAGCGTAACATTTCTAATCCTCTCGCCACCATATGAGCACAGGCATGTGATCTTTCTCTCTCTCTCTCTCCCTGTATGCTGGGCTCATTAAAATGGAAACTAATTGCCATAATAACATCAACAGCCACACTGTAATGTATGCAAATGTGCATCAATGGCATAACGTACAGATTCCAAGCTTGGAATAATCGGGACTGAAATAAATTGGCTAGGTAATTGGTCACGAATTTGCAAAAGCATGTAAAAAGACTCCTGGCACTAGCTTCTCTGAAACAGCGGCAGGCCGGAAAAAGCTTTTGTGACAGCAGGATTGTTCACATCTGAACGCTAGCATCTGCTTTGACAATTTGCTGAATTCAGAAGGGCAAGATATATCGGACCAGTCAAAAGTTTGGACACAAGTTTTGATAATTTTTTTTTAAATACATTCTAGAGCAGTACTTGAGATTTCGCAACTATGAAATAACATTCGCATTAGGTAATTAAATTACAACAACAGTTTTAATTTTAAGACATGTCAGCTCTTCTGGAATACAGTAAAACCTTGAATTGCGAGCAACTTGGTCTGTGAGCATTTTGCAAGATGAGCAAAATATATATAAATTTTTAACTTGGTAAACGATCGAGGTCTTGAAATACGAGCAGTACGCATACGTTTTGTCTGCCGAGCGTCACATGATCAATACTGAGCCAATGGTTCTTTTCTCTCCCTCTCTCTTGCGCTGTGGGATTGTGGATACTGGTCCCCAATGCTCGGTCTCAGTGCGTGAGAGTCACTTGTATAGCCAACATTATCAACATGTGTGTTTGTACATAAATAATTATTAAAATTTTGTCTCCAAGTGTAGTAAACTGTACTGCAACAATGGCCTCGTGAAGTAAAAAGTAAAAAAGTTTGTAGGTGTACGAGTGATAATTCTGTTTAACGACAATGCAACATTTTAAAAAACTTTTATATGAATATTTGGGGGTTCTGAGATTGCATTATTTCTTTGATATACAAGTGCTTTGAATTATAAGGAAGCTTCCGGAACAAATTATGTTCGCAATGCAAGATGTAACTGTAGTTTTAAACTGAAAAATTGGCTCTCAGGAAGTCCTTTAGAGGAAAGCAAGACCAAAACTTACTTCTGCCGCAGAGGAGAAGTTCATTTAGAGTTACCAGTCTCAGAAATCAACAATTTTACAATGTAGAAAGAAATAATCAGGAAAGACAATGCATTGAAGAGGCTTCCAAACTTTTGACTGGTAGTGTAACTGTTTTATGCAATTCAGCCTATAAAACAAAATAAATAATAATAATAATAATAATAATTAAAAAACACTAAGTACTTTATATACAGTATATACCCATTATAGCAAAAAGCACAGTTATTTGTGTAATGATAGGGAATGTCAAATCAGCTACATTTATATGTCAACTGCTGATCCTCAAAATCAAGCTCTTTTTAAAGGGGAAAAAACTAAAATTCAATCTGTAAAAAGTCCACTGCCTCTACTAAAGGGATTAGGAGCTGAAGCATTGTGTAAGTAATTGGGTCAGAAAAACAGTAACTGAGCCTGCTGAATTTATACTGTGCCCTATGGGACTGCAGCTAGGATTCAAGCCACTGAAGGAAATCGTACACACAATCTGAGTCTCTCTCTCTCTCTCTCTCTCACACAGGCTCACACAAACCCCTATAAATAAATCAGATCGTCACCATTGTGCATTTGTGCTCCTCAAATGAAGGCAAGAGGTCACATGACTGCCAACACTCAATAACGTGCTACCTGCCGCAGAGCGTCTACACATTAATGCTGGTAAAAACCACCCAAGGAGAAACTTTCATTGACATGGAAACTACAGTACAGAGTTGTACAATCTAAAGGTGGAGGGAAGACGAGAGGAAAAGCAAAGCAAACAAAAGAATTAGACAAGAGACGATGAACAGTAGAGATGAGCAAAAGGCAACAGGAAAATAAGACTAACGAGGGAAAATAAGAAGAGTTAGGGAAGAAAGTACTAAGAGAATACTGAGAAAAGACCTAACAATCAAGTGAGGACAAAAAGCAGATTAAGAGAAGTGAAGAAGATAGACTGTATCAGAAGAGATTAAAAGCTTAATAGAAGAAAACACCTAGACATGATGAACAAACGACAAAGAAAACAGAATATACAGCAATAAGCACCACGCAGAAGGCAATGACATGAGAAGGGAAAAATTAGCCAAGAGATGAGCAAGAGACAATGAGAAAAAAAGATTAAACAAAAAGTAAGAAAAGACAAATGAGACAAAAACAATAATGAACAAAAAATAAATAAAAAATGAGAATAAAATGAGCAAGGCAAAGTGAGGAAGAAGAAAAAGTGAAGAGTAGAAGTAAAGGAAAACAGATGAGAAGGCAAAGAGAAAGAGGAACACAAGAGGAGAAAAGTAGAAAAGAATGAGAATGGGTTAAGTTAGGCCACGATAAAGATAAACCACAAGACGGAGAAAAGAAAGGAAAATGCAAAGGAGAAAAGGACAATAGGAGGAAAAGAAAAGGAAGGGAGAAGAGAAGGAAAAAAAGAAGACAAAGATAAGAGAAGAGGGAATGAAGGTGAAAAGCAAGAAAGGAAGAGAGAAGGTGAAGAGAAGGGAAGGAGTTAATTTCATTTATTCAGAAACTGATGGAAATGTTCCAGACCTCCTGGTATTTGCACTGAAGGTGCACTAAAAGGCATTCAAAGTTCTCACGAAAGCTTTCTGGGGAAAAAAAGCACATTAAACCCACTGACCAACAATTTAAGCAAAAAGCATGCAGAGACACACACATTGATCTTCCTTCTTCTGCCTGTCATGTTGCCAGATCTGCCTTAGTGGTGCAGTTTACTATAAATGGTAAGAGTAGTAACAGGAGGATGAGTGTAATCATTCATCATCATGCCCTTTCTGTACTACACAACTGTCACTAGTGGCACTCTGATCTATTGTTTACACAGCCCTGATCTTGTTTGCAAAAGCTTTTAGATCTCTGGAGAGCACCAAACTCTGAGATGTTCCTCAGCTAAAACAGAATCTTTTACTTTTTGATCTAAAAATCATGAAAGATTTATGGAAGTAGGAATTACATGATTGGACTTCGCTTCAGGATGACACTGTGTGATTGATTAGTCCTGCCTCTACGTTTCCCCCCCCTTCAATATTATAAAGGCAAGTCATAAACTATCCGCACTCCATTTATATTAAAACTTATGTTGACTGAACGGTCTTATCAGCTCCGTCCATTCAAAGCTGCTCCTTCCTCAATTGCTGCTGTGAGGATAAAGTATTGCATCACTTTATTTGTAACTGTAATGTGAGCAAAAATTGATTCCCCACTTGTGATTTGCACAAAAGAAGAGCAGCATGCAGTGATTAGTTTTTTGTTCTTGTGGCCGGAGGGTGACCTGGTAGCGAAATAACAACAAAAGAACATAATTAGAAGACTTTTCTATATCTGCAAGCAAAATGTGGACCGATACACTAAGGAAGGTGAACGTTTCTTGAAGACAATCATTACTGGTGAAAGGACATGGATTCATCACTACGAGTCTGATATTAAACAGCAGAGTACAGAACGAAAATATCCTGAATCAACAACCAATAAAAGGTTCAAAAGTCAACCGTCAGCAAGAAAATTCATTTTAGTTTTCTGGAATTCTCAAGATCCAGTGTTGGAACATTATCAAGAAAAAGGTTCAACAATCCATAGTGCTCGTTACAGTGAGATGCTTATTGAAGAGCTGAAGCCTAACTTTGTGTTAAAAGCAGTTTCTTGGGACCTAAGGATGTGAAAACTTTCGTTTTGAGGTGTTAAACCATGCTCCCTATAGTCCTGATCTCATTCCATCTGACTTTCTCCTGCAGCATGGTGCCCTGAGGACAAAGATTCACTTCTGACGAATAAGTGAAAACAGCAGTGCATTTGTGGCTCGCAGCTCACCTGAAACCATTTTTTAATGAGGGAATATGAAAGCTTGTTGACAGTTGGACATATGTTGTGCTCATGTTAAATAAAAATATGTATGTGTTTTAAAAAAGTCATTTTTGACACACCCTCATATTATTCCCAGTTATTAGTGTGGCTTCTTTTCAGATTATCCCCATTTAACAGTAAAAAAAAATAAAAAATAAAAAAAATACATACTGTATATATATATACATATATACACACACACACACACACATATATATATACATATATATATATATATATATATATATATATATATATATATATATATATATATATATATATAATACT
Source organism: Clarias magur (assembly GCA_013621035.1). NCBI lineage: Eukaryota > Metazoa > Chordata > Actinopteri > Siluriformes > Clariidae > Clarias > Clarias magur. Next base: position 1,188,730 of record QNUK01000129.1, on the reverse strand, counting down.
AAATTATAATAAAAACGTCACCATATTGTGGCTGAAATCACTTTCTCCCCATTCATTTTTTTTTACAGAACTGTTTGCAAAATGCTGTACTTCTTATACAGTAGATGGCTTAAATCGAGTATACAGTACAAAGGAATTTAGGATTTCGCCTAAATGTATAGATTATTCCAGTGTAAGGTCCATTTAAAGACAACCGAGTTTTAGATAGGTTAAGCACATTCCTCAAATATTAATATAAAATTTATATGGATATTTTTAGCCCAATTTGAACGGTTTCATTTTTACATCAAAACTTTATGTTGGAGTTGTATTATTTGACATGGAACAAATAAGAGCCAAAAAAAAGCATCCAAGTTCACCAAACACAATACAGTGGAACCTCGGTTTGCAAGTGTTCCACTAGACGAGCAAAGATTTTTAATCAATTTTGTCTTGAAAAACGAGCAAGTCTTGGATTATGAGTGCTGAGTATCATGTATCACGCATGCGCTTCTTGATTTGACGCCGAGCATCACATGATCACAGCTGAGCCAAACGTTTCTCTCCCTTTTGCACTGCGGAATTGTGGGTAATCGTCAGATACCCACATACGTCAGATAACACGTACAGATACCGTACAGAAACACTTATCTGTCGGAATTTATTGTAACTTTTTTTTTTTTTTTTAAAGGTAAAGTGTAGGTTAATTTGCTTTATTTTTACGTCATATATTGTATTAATTATGTTTATGTATTTGTTTTGAGCTGTGGAACAAATGATTTGAGTTTTTATTATTTCTTATAGGAAAATTTGATTTGGTTTGTTTTGGAATAAGAGCCCACTTCCAGAACAAATTTTGCTCGTAATCCAAGGTTCCACTGTATATAATATTTTCCGTTTCACTAAATGTTATATAAAAAATGTCATAAAATATAGGAAAATAAAATAAAGAAATAAAAAAAAAACGCAGAAGCTATCAATATTCTAACAGTATTCTAACAATATTCTAGCAGCTAACATATTCTACCTGCGCCTCCAATAATGAACTGGACTCCACATTAACTTAAAGACATCATATGTTATATTGACTTTCCAGCCGCTCAACATATGGTATGACTGCACAACAACTCCTGCTATCCGTTATCACCCAAATGAGGATGTGTTCACTGTTGAGTCCGTTGCCTCTCAAGGTTTCTTCTTAGTTCCATCTCAGGGAGTTTTTCCTTGCCACCGTCCCTCTCGACTTGCTCATCAGGGACAAACTGATCGTTTTAATTATTGCACATGTTCTCACATTTCTTACACATTTAAGAAAGTTTCTTTTGATTGTGTATAGCTGATTTGCGACAATGACCATAGTTAAAAGCGCTATACAAATAAAATTTAATTGAATCAAATCAATCTGTATGGTGAAACCTGAAATCTGACTAGCTGATGGTGGCCTTTTTTCTTTCTTTCTTTTTTTTTTTTTAAAGCTAACCAAGTCATTATCACTTAATTAGAACAACTAAAACTAAAAAAACTAAATTGCCAACAACATCCTATCTAGCTTGTTAGCTAGTGGTCGCTCTCATATCCTGCCTTGCACGTCCTCCACTCCTCCATGTGTCAATTAGCATGGTTGAGCCATTGAGGTCTGTTTGGACTTGACTGTGTAAACACGGACAGGCCGAATGATGGAGGAGGCCAGATTTGCTCTGAGCAGGAGGAGCACTCTCGAGGGGTTCGGTGCTCTAATTAACCAGGCAGCTGGTGAGGGGACTGCGTGTACAACTCCAGCAGCCATTAGCAACAGCGCAGCCACTTTTGTCCCAGCCGTAGCTCTTTGTACCCCACTTACCTTCCTGACACTGGGGAGGGGAAGCTAAGTTTCTGTCATAAATTACAGTCTGTGCCGTCTCAGGGGATACAAAACAAGAGACACCATCGGAAAATGCAAGATGTAATTAAAAAAAATTGTACAGATGCGGAAACATGGGAGCAAAGGATTGGGGACATGGTGACAGATTTCCAATTAAGCATGTTAGAGCCATGCAATTTATTTGATTATGTAATTTGATTGATCTTTTGTTGGTTCAGAATCTATTTCTGATTCAGAATGAACACTTTTTAAATAATTTAGGATATAATAATACATGTTAAATGCTCTAAAACTGACATTTTTTCACAGCTTCGTGGAAACCGATTGCATCTTCCGAAAAATTATTTTGCGTGTTTTGCGAGACTAGCGCATCATCCTCTTTAGCGTTTATGGTTGGACTGGAGTGTGGAGCAGAAGACTCACAAGAAGAGATCATCAGTTTGTACGAAAAAAAAAATCTTCATTAAATACTTTTAGCAGTTTCTAATACTCCAAAACCTATACGAAACATAGCTACCAAACAAACATTAGTGCCACTGAATCAAATCAAAAACCGTAAATGCCCAAATATCAAACTTAATCGAATTGACACCTAGCTCTAAAGCATGACATAAAAAGCATTCATATCATTTAAATCAGCACAGTCTGAGCTCTGCTTACTTGGTGACAGACAATATTAAAAGCATTTCATTCTGTATAAAAATGAGAGAACAAAGCTGAAATTCTGTACACTCATGATCTCCAGCACCATCCTTTAAACCTTAGTCTTGGGAGAAAATGCCATCATAACGCCGCATACGAAAGGTTATTTCAAATTGCTAAATGATTACGCAATTACTTATTCAAGTAACATTTCGAGAATAAATTTTCTTTTCAAGTGCATCATATAAGATTTGGTAAGATTAGGTCTCTCAAGCTGAAGATTTGAATATTTTTTGGACTACACTGCCCAACCCTTCTTCCTGCCCATGGCCACATTTATAGCATTTGTACAGCATTTGGCAGACAGCCGATACACAACGCTTCACCCCTGGAACACTACAGTAATTCCCCCAGGCATAGCGCCACTTTCATCATAGCACTACTTTCAACACGATTGGCCATTTAAAACTTGGTTTCAGGAAGTTAATATTGTACTCACACACAGTTTAACTTGTACTACATTATAAGGAGGTTCACAAGCATGGCCTTGTTTTCCTTTTGAGTTTTTAAGCTATTAAGCACTGTTTGTTTTTTAAGCTACAAAGCCAAGTTATAACACTTAAATACAAAGTAAAAAAAAAAATTAAAATAGCCTATTATAAATATAAACTATTTATGCTTAAAAAATGCCTTTGTTTATTTCATGTTGGTTGATTTAACATCATATAGTTAGATACTATGTATGTGCATTTTGCAACGTGTATTTACCCGTTTTATATTATTTTTTAAATTCATGTTACTCCTACCTGAACTGTTCTACCTCTGCGAGCTGATGTAGCAGGTGTACTGTATTTCCACACGGTCTATTTTATCTTACCATTTAGGGAAGGAGTCTCCAGTGTCGGTGCTCTGGAATGGCCAGCACTTTTCAATCGCTCAACAAAAAACTGTTTTTATTCCCTTATTAAATCCAAGAGAGAAAAAAAATGACTGTTAATAACTGTTGTAATTAAAGTGATAACAGGAAGTGACACGTATCTTGAACATTAGATGACAGTTAAGTAATGGAGCAATTTAAAGGGAGGATGTCATTCTATAATCAATTAAAAACTAATTGAAAAATGTTCATAGAGGTATAAAAGGAATTTAAAAAATGGATGTGCTGCTGAACAAAATACTTATCTTTCAGCGCATTCTGTCAACTCTCATTAAATAAAACCAAAATAAACCTTGTTAGTGGTGTATGTAATACAGAAAAAAAAATGCTTCTGCTTTAATATTTTTCTGATTCAGTTCAGCAAGTCATTTTATATTAAGGCAGTCTAACCGGTAAATGGGGAGCAAGTGAAGGAGGGAGGGAGGAAGCAATTTCACACACAGCGCCGGTTCAAAACTTTACCCAATCTTAGTTCATTTACTTAAATTTTTTTTTTCACTGAACGAAAAATGCAATTACGTCTCACATATTCTCAGATAAAAATAAGAACAAGCCTTTAAAGCAAACTGCATCAGAGGGCATTAAATTAAGATCAGGAATGAGCTGAAACGCCGCCACCATCTGAGTTATTATTTTTACTCAGACTCAAATAATAAAACAATAAAGGAGAATTTCTGATGCCGATATGTTGCAATTTAAAGACAATCACATATAGGGCGTGTTATTTACTCTGTAACAAATCTGAGCATTAAACGTTCAGCAATGAGGAACAATACAGAGAATATATAGTAAATACAGGCAATAAGAGATCAAAAATGAAAATGAAAATAAATGCCACCTTTAAAAAAACAGCTCTACTGAAGTGTATGCAGAGTGATTTGGTTATTTACAGAAGTCTGGTTTTAGGAAGTTTCATATTGCATGGGTCTCTAAATCATCTGATCCAAAATCATTAATCTCGCACAGATGAGAAACTCTTCCAGCTGGATCGCACAGAAGTCTCACTTCATAGTTGGTAGATTCATACCCACCACTTATGCCATATATAATTACATCACAGCGTGTTTCATTTGTATTAAACCTAACTCTTAATTAGACAGGGCCCACTATTTTCTTTTGGTGTTTTACTTTAAAGAGTAAACCCCTAGGCTTTCATCAAAAAATGTCAGAATCTCCCACCTCCCATCCTGATAGCTCTCCCACAAGAAGTGACAGCTTCTAACCATGGAGGGCGAAGGCTGTCATGTCATTTTTACTGATTTGGAGCGCAAGCACACCTACTCTCCCCTCTAGAGAATGGGCAATTTTGCTTCCTGTGATGCCACAATGGCTTAGACTCGGGTTAGACCCTGCCCTCCAGGCTGTGTGTGGAGTTTTTCAGGTTTGCCCTACAGTCCAATGACACGTGTTGTAGGATAACAAGAGTTTTTACTCTTAAAAATTACCTATGATGTATGATTGGGTGTGGAAGGTTGTGCACTTTGTGGGCTACAAGAAGGTTAGGGTTCTCAGTAACGTAACGACGCCTGAGAGCAGGTCATAAGTCGTGACTTGCTCGTGATGACCGCTTGAGTGGATGGATATTGAACAACCCACCACTATAATACTTTTCTGTTGTGCCCAAAATTTTTAGAATATTAAATTGTTCATAGGGCAGTGGTGGCTCAAATGGTTAAGGCTGTGAGTTACTGGGTTAGGTCAGAAGGTTGGGAGTTCAAGCCCCAGCACTGCCAAGTTGCCACTGTTTAGCTCTTGAGTAAGGCCCTTAATCCCATCTGCTCCAGGGGTGCTGTTTTCTGTCTGACCCTGCACTCTAACCCCAGATTCTTAACTGAGATATGCAAAACCTGATGAACCTGAAAGATCTTTATGTTCATGGTGAAAGCATGTGAAACTTTACATAGACAGTAACCCAGGCTCAGGACTCAACCAGGGACTGCGGAGCTGTGAGGTGGCATGCTCCCCTCCTCAGTGTTCATGCTTACTTGTGACCCAGAGACAAGCTTTATTTTCTTCTCTCTGGGTGTTACTTACATGCAAGTCTGTCAGCGCTGCAGCAAGACGATACATTTTGACAGCATGACAATCAAGCAATCTGTGCTTCTGGTACACGGTGAGGTCAAGTTACTTAAAGCGAACACCACTGTACAATAGGGTTGTTGTTTTTTTTTTTTTCCCAGGGTGACGTCATACACAGTCTAAACATGTTACTTTCCAGACTTGCTAAGAATAAACGAGAAATCATGATTGTTGACACACTTCAAGATGCTCTCGACAACAAACATGAGCAAGGCTAATGAGCTTCGCCTCTGCGCACACCTCAGGTTTTTAGCACTTATTGAAACGAGCGTTAATCCCAGCTAGAGAGAAGCAAAGATCCCAGGCTCACAGCACAAATCAAAAAAGAACAAGACGCAGGCCAGTGATATGGAACAGGAGCTTTCAGAGACCTGGGCTTCATGCAATATTTATGAGATGTCATAACCTGATAGCAGAATAGGAGCCAGAGAGTTCGTCATTATTTATTAACACAAAATCAAACTTCTTGCTCAATTCAGAAACACGCACGCACACACACACAGGCTTTATTTCATATGCCCAAAACAAAAGGTTAATAGGGTATGAACAAAAATTCTTGAAATGACACACCCATTCCTTTCAGTCTTGTACAGGGTGACTAAATCCCAACAAGCATATAAAAAACCTCTGCTGTTAGCCAGGAAAACCATAATCCTTAATGGCCCTCCTGCTAAGTGTTTCAGTGGCACCCTGACTGAGTGGATGAGGGCAAAAGGGGAAAAATAAACCAAAACAGCAATAGAATTCTTGCACTTTATCTTAAATAGCTTGAGCTTATGATTTAAAAAAGAGAGAGAGAGAGAGAGAGAGAGAGAGAGAGAGAGAGAGAGAGAGAGAGAGAGAGAGAGACCAGTTGCGACGATGTGAGAAAGGAAAAAGTTCTAGTGAACTAGAAGATATGCCTCCGAGAAACACCTAAAGACCTGTCTCACCTTCTATGAAGGAGTTTATCCCATAAGTCTGTCCATCTCTAGCTCTTGATACCTCCATACGCATGTGTCTATTCATCCCTCTCTATCTATATCTAATCTCTCTATCTGGCCATCTATACATTCACCTAAATATTTATCTTTATTAACATTTATGCATTAATCCATCCAGCTCCATCTATATCCATTCATCTATTCATGAATTCGTCCATATTCATGTGTATCAAACTATATCTATCTATTTATCTACCTATATGTATTTTATCCACATATCCATCACCATCAATACAACCATCTTCATCATTTTTCATCTATCCATCTAAAATTTTAATCTACCCAAAGTATAATATACCCATGCAACTCATTCTATCCATTGATCCACCCATCTCCATCTATACCCATTAACCCATTAAGCACCATCTAAACCTATTCATCTCCAGTTACAGTACATTCATCCAGCTCTAACTATTAATCCACTCATCTGTTTCTCCATCCAACTGCATCTATAACATCCATCTAACTCCAACCTTTTGTTCATCCATATCCTCACATACACCAGTACATCCATCCTTATATACATCTATCTATACTATAATCCATTTATCCACATCATTGCAATTTATAAACATTATCCGATCCATCTCCATCTCCATCTATGTATCCATCCAGCTCAGGCTATATCCCATCATATACATCCATTTTCATCCCTTCTCACTCACATTTTAGAGCTATAATAGTTTGAATTTGATTGAATTTTTTTTGTTAAAAAATAAAAAATGTATTGTTTTTTGTTAGCTTCTTACATTTCCCCATAGATGAAGAGGTGTTTAATTTCACAGGCTTCTCTTTCGTTGTTCCCTCTCTTCCTCTTCATTCCTTATGTGAAAATACTTCCCATGTTTTGTCTGTCTGTGGATATCTAGACAACTTCCTCTCTTCGTTTCCCTGAATTTCACCAGAACATGTTAAACAGCTTATGGTCTTTGATGTAATGGTAGTACGTGATACAGGACAAGGTGAGAACATTCAACACCCATGGATCGTGCGTGTTTTTCTCCTGGGTGGCAAGTGTGTCTGAGCTGACTGGTAATCATATTGAGGCATGGCAGACACATCAAGCATTTCTTTCCTCAATTTGTATACATTTGCATTATTTTTATTCATTTATCAAATGTTAGCTAAAAGAAAATGACAACTAAAATTGTAGACTTGTATTTATATATAGATCAGACTATCTAAATCCCTTTTGTTCTCTTCTTTAATCTGCACATTCAGTTCCCTAACACACAGGTAACAAGTTACGGAACTGAAATATTACTATAGCTTTTGGCATGAGACTTCTCACATACATCAGTCATGGAGCTGCACGGCACTGCATCCTGTGCCTCCGGAGGCAGAGTGTGTTTGGAGAGTGTGATCTCACCAAGTTACACCTGAGAAGCCACACTGAGGAGATGCAGCCATCCCAAAAATAGTCCACTTTGGTCAGCAGTGGTGCATGACCACCTCAGAACAGGAACGTCTGAATAATTTCTTCCCTTTCTCCGACTTGTGGAACGGATGGAACTTGGAGTGCCAGAGTGGGTAAACACATACCCTAAGATTGCTTTTAAGTGTGTAAAAAAGGCTTAGTGGTAGTCAAAGCTGAAATGCTTCTTTGAACTGAGGCTTGTTCCTTGCCAGCTGGAAATGGCATGGAAAATGCTTGACGCTTCATAGCACTGTTCAAATCTCAGAGGAGAGGATTTTAGATGGCTCAATAATGACCATTCGGGGAAAAAAAGAAAAAGAAGGGGAAAAAGATTTCACATGCAAGGCTTACACTAGAGCTGTTGTAGATTAAAAAGTAAAAGCTGGATGTCTAATTTAGATTTTCAGCTTAATTTCTTTTCAAACAAATGAGATCTATATTTTACTTTGATGAATACTATTTTTTAGAACAGAACTGTCTATAATAATCGATCCAAACGGATATACAACATTTTTAAAAGCTATTAAAATGAGATGGCTTTGTGCTGCAGAAATTCTACCATGAGTGATGTGCATGATCTCTTTTAGCCTTCCTGTTCATAGCTCCAGTGCAGGCCTCGGCAACAGTTAGCTTGGTGCTTAAACAGCGATTCAGCTCAAGGACACAGTTTTACCAGGAAATGTAATTGCTTTTCCACTTCACAGGGATGTGGTGTTGCCATGCTACATGACGTTTCTGTTCTCTCCTTAGCTCACTCCAAAATTTTAGCGTTAAACTGCATTTCATCTAGAGGGATCTGACAGCACATTAATCTGCAGGACTTTAAGAGTATTAGAAAGTTTTTAATCGTCATTCTAGCCATACACAGATACAGTACGGTGAAAGAGTTCTCCAAGGTCATAGACAGCAGTGTACTGTACACAATTTACAAGATTGAGTATAAAAGTTGATGGGGGGGAAAAAACAAACCTGTCACAAAATGCAATAATTGTGTGGAGGTCTGAAAAGAAAAAAAAAACCCTCAACATGTCAATGGAGACTTTACTTTTGCCTCTACAGACTTTATTTTTGGTAACAGGCCATGCTACTCTCAGTCCAACGTAAATGTCTTCATTTATCAACATTTACCTAAGAGAATCTGACTGCATAAACAGATTACACATACCAGCCTTGCAATGTAGATAAACTCCCTCTTCCCTATACAGTGACGAGTAACATCTGAAACATTTCATAAATGTTAAGTAACGAAAACACATGTTCCCAACTGTTCTCCTTTCAGTTGTTCTAACTGTTAGAAGCCCCAACTTCAGAAATTCCTTTCCGCATATTTGATTTAGCACAGGTTTTACACCAGGTGCCCTTCCTGAGACAACCCTCCCATTTCATCAGGGATCTGCATCAGTGCAGATCACCAGAATTACAGCTATTACCATTATCTTCCTAATTCCTTCCATCCATCCTTATTCCTATGACATTTTGTCAGTACAGTAAAACCTTGGATCACGAGTAACTTGGTCTGCAAATAAAAATTCAAACTCAATAAAAGAGCTAGGTCATGAAATACGAGCAATCCATACGAGTTTTGTCTGCCGAGCGTCACGTGATCACAACTGATCCAATGGTTCTTCTCACGCGCATGTGCTACAGGATTGTGGGTAAACGCCTGCTATGCTCAGTCTCAGTGTCCCGTTTATAATATTGAGACCACGTGTGTTCGTGTAAAGCATTTTTTTGTAAATTATTTTGTGCCCTAGTGACTGCTCTTTAGGGCAACAATGGCCCTCATTAAGAAAAGAGAAGTTAAAAAGATGATTCTGTTTAACAACAATGGAACGTCACGTAAATGTGAAATCCTCAAAATAGATTCCTTGTTAAAGATTGCAAAAGTTGTCCTACACAATAGCCCCCCTGCTTCTCTCACACCAACCCAAAAAAAAGTGTTAAGTTCTGGTTAATATGTTTTATTTTTTACTTTTTTTGTATTAATTATTTTTATATGAATACTTTTGGGTTGTGGAACGAATCATCTGAGTCATTTCCATTATTTCTTATGGAGACATTCGCTTTGATATACGAGAATTTTGGATCATAAGCATGCTTCGGGAAAGAATTATGCTTGCAATCCAAAGTTTAAACTGTATACTAAAGTCTTATGCTGGATGTATTCCTACTCCTCTCCAGTATTCCTGGGATAGGCACTGGACTCACCATGGCACTGACTAGTACACGTTATCCTACTACAGATAGACAGAAGAATGGTTTTGTAAGTAGTTGGTCCTCTACTGGAATAGCAGACTAGGTCTTTTCCCCAAAGCTTTCACAGTTTACCTCATGGATTACACATTCATCCGACATGCCCAAAGAAATCCTTTAGCAGGCCACGGGTCACATGCCCGACAATTCGGGCCTACAACATTTTGACCCATCAACTTTAATTAAACCGAACGATGAGGAAATGTTTCTATTTACCTTCTGACCTTGCTCTGGCTTTCTGCCTAAAAAGCTTGATGGTTAAGAAGCTCATTTAACAAACACAGCAGTGAAAACATTAGTCATCAGGACTAAAGATGTCTAAAAACCTAACCCGCTGAGAGCGATTTCCTCGCAAAGTGAATAAACAAATTGAATAGCTCCATATTGTAGCGTCAAAGAAATATTTGATCTACTTACTACTGTGTAATCGGATGCTTTCAAAATGTTTGCCATGCTCATGTGATGTAGTCAGAATGCTTAATTTTCAAATGTCCTGCCACTTCCTTTTTTTTAATGTTGTGAGTGGGGTGGCTTTAAAATGCTACACCTTCAGTTCAGGAACGTCGGATTTTAAAACCGGGAGTTAAAACCTGAATTTTACTTGCCTGAACATACATTAACATGCCTTTCCAGACAAAGAAAAGTGTTTTTGGTACCAAGATGCAGTGGCAGTTCATCTTTATAAGTGGAGAGAAAAAAAGAAAAACAAACAAAAAAAAAATCCTGCATTGTTCAGTTTTCGGGGAAGAGAAATGTCAGCGCCATCTATTTTATCGAAATGGTTGCTTGTACTCAGCGAAACATAATAAAACATTCACATGTCCTAAAGATGTCACTCTAAATTAGTCAGATCTTGTTGATGCCGTGCTGCTTCTTTCTGTGTGTTTTTGTTTTTTTTAAGTGCAGCCTAAAAACACATTTACAAACTTGCTGTTCACTTGATCTTCATTTATTGCTTTTGTCACGCAAAGTGACATCTTATTTCTGGCAAAATGGGAAATGTACCATTCTGCGGAAAACAAGCTTAATTTGTCTCCCCTTTGCCTTTACAATGTTGTCACAGAAAATTGCACACCATTTCATAGATGGAGAAGGGAAGTGCAGTGTGAGCAGATCTATTGTGCGGTTTATTGGTTTTAGATTACTTCAGGTGCAGATATTCACCTCCATTCAGAGTGGAAAGCAACAACCCATCACAGCATTACTGGCGCTGTATGGCTCAATAGACATGCTACAATGAGTGTGGCCTCAGGCATGAATAATGTATTTAGCAGAATATTATGCTTATTTATAAGATAAAATAGAATGTTGGGGGTGGGGGAAGGCTTAAATAAATAAATGCACTGTGACTGTGTTATTGGTTTCTTTTTCACAGTATTAGAGCATTTCATTAATTCATAAATTATAGCATTGAAAAAAAAAAAGAGAGAGAGAGAGAGAGGCATGTGAGAAAGACAATCAATCAATGTTTCTTTGAGGAGGTAGTTCTGTACTGTACATTTGCCCAGAAGGATTTTTCCATTCATCCATAATGGCTGAAAATGTTCAGAATATGGAAAAACTAGTTTAAAAATATCGTGGTTTCACAAGATGACGGTATTCACCGTCATATTTAAAATCACGCTGTTTTAAGTTACAAATAAATAAACAAATAATGTGAAAATTATAACGCAGAGAGGCAATGTAAGCTTTAATTTGGTATAAACATCGACAATGAAATAGCATCAGATCTTACACCATGTGACACTTGCAACCCTACTCCGGATTCAAAAGCACGGCTCTCATGAAGCCCGGGACGGAAAACAGGAAAATTATCATACAGTACATTATATTACAGGAGACACTTCATGCCTTCGGGATGCACTCATCTGACTAGTGGGAAACTGAATGTACTCAAATGAATCCCCATTAGGACAGTCATTCTCAGGTAAGGACGTGAATATCATTAGCTTCTTTTTGATTGAGAATCGACTGGGAATAAACATTCCCTCGCTGAGTGAGAGGAACTGACAAACACAGGAAGGATTCCGCTTGGGAGTCTCCGCTTCCTCAGATTTCTTAATTAAGGACACACAGGAAGGGTGCCAGATTATTCGCAGAATCCTCTTGACAGTATGAGAGCTCTCATTTGTCTGAGTGACCCAAACTTCAGAATTACTGAAGGACAAACTTCAGCACAACAAGAGCGTGAAATATACAGATACAGGAGAGGGTGTTAAATGAGCACAAGAGCAAATTAAAGACGTGGTTATATTTACCTTATCCACGTCCACTTTGCCCTTGATAAACTCAGACCTCCAGAACTGCAGGGCCTGGTCCAGAGTGAGCCCGATGCCCTTGAGGAACAGGCCGTACTGCATGCGGCCGCCGTGGCGCAGGTGGTGGTTTTCTCTCAGGGCTTTGTGCAGCTGCCTCATGCACGGAGGGAATGACTTGGTGGAGAGCTAATAGAGGGAGAAAGGAAGAAAAAAAAAAGAAGGAATGAAAGGTGATCTTGGCAGACATTCTTGCTGGTAAAGCAAGTTATCTGTTACCACACGGAATAAAGTGATGTGATTAGAGTTAGAGTGTGATAACTTCACAACCTAATATTCCAGACTATGATGTAGGATGATATTTATTAGAACATACACTGAAAATCTCCACACCCTGACTGACGGGTATATTACATTTTTCTTTCTTTTTTTTTTTTAAACTTCAGAACGTGTTGTGATAGGAAATTAATCAACATCAGGGCGGTGTGATTTGGCCCAACAGAACTTCTCTTTCATTTCTCTTATATTAAAACAATTTACTAATGATCACAAATTAGCATTAATTAAGGAAAAAAACATAAAATTGTCAAATGAATTTCTAGTTGGTGTCCAGTTTTGGGGAGTTCATTTTATCATACATGTTACAGCAGCTATGAACGTCTGCTCCCTCTAAGGCTTCCCTCTTTCCTCTCTGGAAATTAATAAGACAAAAACACAGCATGTGACAAAACCCGGAACGTGACAAGTCCTGTTTCCTGAAGACTTTCCCATCCTGCCATCATAAAGATTATGTACTGTTACAAAGCACTTGTAATTTGCCTTGCAGCATGCACTAAAGTCAGAGCTGCTGAAAATCAAGACTAATTTGTATAGAGAATATAACTGCACTGTGGTACAAATAACTGAACGCATCAACACAAGTTAAATAAAATAATAATAATGAATTAAATTTTAAATGACAGTGCCTTCAAGAACCATCTGAATAGGACATTAGTTTTAGAGTACTGTAAAATAGCACTGCTTAAATACACCGACACCACGGCATGACAATAAACTGAAGCCGTCAGACCTGATTGTTCCTTAATTAGAATCAACAGGATATGTAAACAGATAATTAATTAGTCTAATTAACCAATGCCAATGTTGTTCCTTACCACACACCGTCACCCATCACCGTAATATCACGACATCTCTACAAGCACTCATTTGTTCGGTTAAGGAAATTAAATTTTAAAAAGGAGTGCTCTCCCGGTGTTTTCATTTACTTAGAGCTGTATATTACCTTGTTTTAAACCCTCATTGTATCATTATGATGCATATGATGAGAAAAAAGGTGTATCACAGTAGATCATAAAAAAATAACATTTAAATAAAACATTTGAACAGTGCAAAAATTTTAAAGGAGGCCGTACGTCTGTGAACAGCAATCCTGGCCGAGGTGAACATTCAGTAAGTGGAACACCTGATCCTGTGTTCTGTTGTTCAGCACAATCACAAGTCCTGGTTTGACTTGAACACAGATCGTACAAAACGAAACGTGTTAACGTGTGCTTCACAGGGAGTCATTTTAAAACACAGCTCTACATAGCCGACTCTGTGCACAGAACTGTTCAAACAAGCCTAATACTCGCTACACTGAATATAAAAGCAAAAGTAACCCTGAATGTTGGTTAAATGTTTTTCACTTCTATCTCGAATTTCAAACTTGACCACACAGAAGCATAAATCTTTATGAAAGCAGACAAATTGAAAGTTGTATAACAGAGATCTGCCTGCACTTTTTGCTTCATGGTTAGAGAACATCAAGCTTAAGGCATGTTTAGTAGACAGTAATTAAAATGGGAGAAAAAAATAGTTTGTTTTATTTCCTCTCATCAAAAGGCATGAACAGTTTGAGCACATCACAAATTAGATGATGTGTTTTTTTTTTCCTGTTCCATTTTAAATTAATGAGTACTCACTGGATCAATCTGTTCCAAGGAGACTTTCCCAATGTTCTTCTGGATGCTGTAATCCTGGCCCACGTAGGCATGGCTGTAACACAGAACAAGTCAAGAACAGTAATGAAAAACATTCGAAAAATGTGCAAAACTGACTTTTTTTTTTTTTTTGGTAAAACATTCCATGATTTTTGAAGATATATTTGCTTTACAGAATATTATTTGCCTGAGACTTTGGTAAGTATAAGGATTTAGTCTAGTCGGCAATGGGAAAACTTATCTAAATGGTACGGTCAAAAGTTAGGGGAAAAAAGCTGGCAAACCATGACAATATTGCATTATCATCACCATAATAATAATAATGATAATTAAATTCAATTTAATAACATTTTATTTCTATAGCGCTTTACAATGGTCATTGTCTCAAAGCAGCTTCACAAAATGAAAAGAACATTTTTGGAAGTGTGTACGAGTGAGAACAATGTGTCTAGATAATAATGAGATTGTCCCTGATGAGCAAGCCAAGGGTGATGGTGACAAAGAAAAACCCCCTGAGATGGCAATAGGAAGAAACCTTGAGAGGAACAGGACTCAACAGGGAACCCATCCTCATTTGGGGGAGAACGGACAACAATTACGATGGCGATTACAGAGGTGATGGGGTTTACTGTATAACATGAGTGATAATGACTGAGGACAGGAAGAAAGGATCATTATGATGACTGATAACAGATGCCTGTAACAGTCTGTAATAACAGAGGTCGTAATCGTGATGACCGAGATGATGGTAATTACGGTGCATCGATTGTAGTGATGGTAGCTGTGGTGGCAATGATGATAATGACGATGACAACAATAGCGATGGTGGCGCTGGTGCTTATGAACTAGTTTTTAAAATGTCAAATCAGTATTTGGGCCTTACTGGTTCGTTTTGCTTCTCATTTACCCAACTGTTTAACAGAAATCACTGCACTCAAGGTAGCATCCTGTAAATAATGATAAATTGAAAAATGCTCTCCATTCTGCAGGAATTGCAAAAACATCCACGCTGACTGCAAACTCTTTCTTTTGTGACAAGTCTTTTTTTTTTTTTTTTTAAACATTCTCTGTGTAGATGATTAAGAAGTCCTTGAGCCTACATGAATGTATGAATGGGATTACAGCCAGTCCCAACGTGCTGGACAAGCCTGAGCACGGTGTTTGAAATACAAGCTGCACTGACGGTTCTGTCTCTTGTACAATACGATGCTACAGTAAACTGAAAAGCATAGAAGATGAAAAAGAAAAAAAAAAGTTATTTCCAAACAAAGAGATTTACCTTAAATAACAGCCATTTCTCAGCAAAAGACGTTTTCAGATTTGACTCGACTGTCACAAACATGCTAAATGTAAAAAGCTTTCCGAGGCACTCTATTTTTCAAGACTGCACGAGAGACCATTTTTAAGCTCACCAGATGACGTAACTCGACACGCCTGGCGAATCAAAACAACATAAAATAAGCACTCTGCAACGATTCACAAGATTTTTCTCTCAACAAATACAAACAAAGCATTCTGTGGGCAATTTTCCCCTTAAAATAAAGAAAGAAATGGAGCATTCAAACAAAGCACTAGCTCTCAGTCAGACTGTACATCATCATAAGAAAAACTGAGTTATCTCAAGAGAGGCTTCAGGTTTTTACCTTTGAATCACACTGAGTATTAACCAACAACTACCTATAGTAGCATGCAAAAACACCAGATACTAGCAAAACTATAAATAATGTGATTACAAGCTGTCTATTTTAATTTCCCACAACACATGCAACCATTCAGGTTCACATTCTCCTCTGTGAGATCACTGCTGTCCAACTGTTTTTATTCTTTAAACGCTATTATGGAATTTAGCCAAGTTAATCTCCCATATCAACTGCGCACCAATTGAGATTCTCAAGGTAAGCACATTGCTAGAAGACCTCCCCCTCCATAAAACTGAAAGCTCAGCATTGGAAAGAAATTCATGTGCATTATTAAAGCTGCTCCTGTTTCAGCACGCTGGTTCAGCTTTGCTGAGCTAAACCGCACATTCAGAGACTGCTGCCAAGAAGAAATGCTCGTATCATAATCCTAAAGATAAAACATGAGCTTTATAGGAAAACAATCAAAGTTGGAATAGTGTGTTGACGGATGAGGAACAAATTACTGTTACCAACTGGAAATGTATTACTTTACAATAATCTCATGTCTGGAAGTTTAATATTTCTCTCTCTTACACAGTGATATCAGGGTGTCGAGCAAATATCCAGAATCTTTGACTATACAGAATAACAGAAAAAACAGGGGGGGAAAAAAACTCCCTTTATTTTTCTATATAATACACTTATCCCAGAGTTTCACTCGTTCTTGGATAACACCATGATCGTCCTGCCTGCTTCACTCCTTTAATGGCTTGGAGCGAGGTCAGTATGGCGTTATATTCCTGCCACAATTCTGAGCACGCGATTCGACATTTTGAGAGCAGGCAAAGCACTTTCTGCACGTGCAGGGTCTTCCCTGCTTGCTCAACGTGTTCTCCGCGCGCGCTCGACTCTGCCTGTACGCTCGCTCAACTTTGTCCGGTGTTACAAAACTGCCACAAAACCAACCAATCACAGACTTCCACACACGGCTTCTGATCGGCTGTTCCTTCTCTATCAGCTGGCACTATCGACCGCATAACGGAAGCGTTCTAAATAAAGGTTTATAAGTAAAGAGACCGAGTTGTGCAATTTGAATTTTAGTCGATGTAGTCTAACGATGAGCTATATGGATAATTAAATAAGTAAATAAAAACACCCAATGGACAAACGAAACTGGTTTATAGTAATATGTCACTGAATAAAAAATAAATACTATATTTGTTTATAATATTTATGAATAAATACAACTTTATTTACAATGCTCCCCTTACATAATTTCCTTTCAGTTGTAAATAATTATAGATAAGAATATAATTTTAATTTCTTATAATTTTCTTTTGATTTTGTAAAGCTGCTTTGAGACAAGGGCCATTTCAAAAGCACCGTACAGATAGAGAAGGAACAGCCAATCAGAAGCCGTGTGTGGAAGTCTGTGATTGGTTGGTTTTGTGGCAGTTTTGTAACACTGGACAAAGTTGAGCGAGCGTACAGGCAGAGTCGAGCGCATGCGGAGAGCATGTTGAGCGAGCAGAGGAGACACTGCACGTGCAGAATTGAGCTGTTGAGCGTGCAGTGGAGACACTGCACGCGCATAGAGTGCTTTGCCTGCTCTCAAAATGTCGAACCGCGTGCTCAGAATTGTGTCAGGAATATAACGCCATAGGTCAGGACTATACAGGATGTACAGTAGCAATACTAGTCGAATTCCTGTAATATGCAAGTGGTGTTCATGCACGATTGTGTGTACGGTTGTATATCGGTTTCACGGCAAGTCATCACAAGTCCCGGTTTGACTTGAATGCATCTCGTACTTCGGCATTTAAACATTAAAAATGTATTTATTAATCAAGCAATTAAACTAGTTCTTGTTGTCCTTTAGTCATTGCTCAACTAGCCTTATTTCATTCTAACGCGGTATTTGTTTCTATAGTAACGGCTCTTATACAGGGACTTGTACAGCAAACATTCCACATTAATGTTCGTGTAAAACAGATCATGTAGAGTGTAGGACAGCGTTCACATCATTGGAGAGGGCAAGAGGTCATGTAAAAAAAATAAATAAATAAAAAAAAAAGAGACAGACAAAGCAAGAGTGAGAGAAATGATATTGAGTTCAAGAAAGAGAAAAACCATCATGACAGAGTGGGAGATCATATAGCGCGAGTGTAAAAGATGGTTCATAATGAGCATGAGGAAGCGAGATAGATAGGGAGAGAAATCATCATGCGAGAGAGAGAGAGATAAGGGAGTGTAGAAAAGTTCATATCAAGCTCAAGCAAAAGGAGGGGAGAAAGAGAGCGAAACAGAGACCAGAGAGAGAAAGACCTAGAGATCATACGAAGAGACAGATGGAGAGAGCATGCAAGCGAGAGAGGTTAAAATGGAGAAATCATCATGCGAGGATAGGACGGAGTTCATATCGAGCGAGAGGAGGGGAGAAACCAACACGGAGAGCCAGAGAGAGAATGAGAGATCAAACCTAGAGACAGATGGGGAGGGAGAGAGAGAGAGAAATCATCATGCAATAGGTAATATAGAGAGCGTAAGAGAGATCCTATCAACCGAAAAAAGGAGAGAGAGAGAGGGGGGGGGGGTTGGGGTAGGACAGTATAGGTGAAAAACGGTTGAAATTTTTTTTCTACTACAACATTACAGTGTTAGGTTTAAGAACACTGCCCAAAATGTTAAGTTTTAAAGCGATTTATTATGAGAATTATTGCTTGATATATCCGCCGCACCTCGATACACTTACCTGTCGGTGTTCTGAACCAAGAGAGAGGGACATACTGTTTATCAGCAAAGAGAGCATTTTTAAGACTCTGTGAAGATGCCCTATATACTGTAACATGTTCAGGACATTAAACGAACCCAACATTAAAATGTAAGTCATATATGAGAGACCCGTAGATGGACAGACGATAGGAAATACACCAGCAGTTTCTGGTTCAAAAAAAAAGGTAACGACGGACACGAGCTGTTTGAATGAATATTCGTCTGAACACGGTCTGTAGGAAGTGTTCCAAGTGATGTAAGGAATGAGGAAGCGCAATGAGAGGATTGGGTTTTATCTTGAGCATAGAATCATGGGAAAGTTCACATCATATTACAAAACCTTACATTAATATCTAACTTGATAAAAAATTTATAAGATGTAAAATGTCAGTAATAAATTAAACACTGAAATCTCTGTGGTGCAAGTGGAATAAAACATGATTTTAAAGCTTTAGTCTTTGTTATTCTATAAAAAATATAAAAAGTATGGAATCCCAAGCAGCACACAAACGAGAAACATACACAGACAAAAAAAAAAAAAAGATCACACAGACACACACACACACACACAGCAGCAGCAGCAGCCACTACTTAACTGCACAATAATCTCACTTGTTTTCAATTTGTTACGACTTCACAGTTTCACAGTGATGCACTATTTGTCAGGTCTATCTAACTGGAACTGACAATTTTCACCAGCTATTTTTCCATTTCATTTCTTCAGCTTGGAAAAAAAACAAGATGAATTTTTGGTTGAGGCATGTCGGGAAAAGAGATATTTGACAGCGCGACATAAAACCAAATGACAAACGAGACGCATTTGTCTAAAGCAGAGCTTTCACGTGCAGTAAACAGGAGGACACAATTCAAATACTAATCATCTAGAACCAAAGCAAATTTTTTTTTTTTTAAAAGGGAAACATTAACATTATCGATTGGTAAATAAAAAAATAAAGTTTTTATACGCTTTAAGGACAAAATGACAACAATAAAAGAGGAGAGTTTGAGCATCACGCTGCAGATTATTACAATCAAGGGATACAATTTAAAATCGGGTCTCATCCCAGATCACTTTGATTTGATGCACACACAGTCACTAGACTCTCTGGTGCCCCAAATTGGTGCAAGAAAATGGTTGGGTTGCTGGTTTAGTCAATTCTATGGATATAATTTCACATACTATTTTACAGAGCTGGGAATCAGAAGTAGATTGTCGATTCGATTGGAGGTGTGTGGTATTGTGATTTTTAGTCTCACTTGCCCGTGTTAGAAGCAGCATGTGCCCACATGCTCACAGAAACTCACTATGAAGTTGAACTTTGAAGACATTACAGGAAGTAAAACATCGCTGTTTCTTTATAGTTTAACCATTTATCCAATTTCCAAGTTTGTTTAGAAATAATAATAAGAGCCGGTGACAGGTAAATATGCTGCTTAGTTAAAATGCTAAAACACTTGTATTTGAGGTTATTTTATATTGTTTAAATGCTGCCTTTTGTTTTTTTTAAGTGAGAAAACCAAGATGAACATTATAATGAATTGGAAATCACTATAAACTAATTCAATAGCATTAACCTATTACTGTCTGGATTGGCTCAAGAACTGGCTGTACATTTCTCACAGGATTTGAAAACTATTTAAAGCATCTAATAATTAGAATGCTTTTATTGTCATTGTATTATGCGAAATACCATGAAACTTGGAGAACAGTATAAAAACTAATCAATAAATGAATTGCCTGTGTCTGTTCCAAGCTTCTGCTCCACTTTTTTTTTTTTAAGTAAGAAAACTAATGTTATAAGAAATGGGGTAGATTTAATTAATAATTAATCTTTTTTTAAGGGAAAAATGTCATTTTGAATCTGGATCTTTCTAAAATCGGGATATTAAGGAATCAAAACGGCACCCAAGCATCGCAATATCGGATCAGGAGCTGAGTGCTGATTCCCATCACTAATAAACATGTATTACCAGTTTTCTTTTAAAGTTCATAATTCCAATACATTTTCATAGTTCAAAGTGAATAAACTTTAATAATGATTAATAACACAATATTACTACTACTAACAATAATGTTATTATTAATAACCCATGACTACAGGGTTCAGAACATCTAAAGATTTGAAGATGAAATTTCACTGCAAATGTTTTGTTTTTTTTTTCCTTTTAAACCTTCCTTCAATAAGAATTGTGTTATGAACACACTCCGTTATCTGCACCTCAAAGGAGCTTTGTATTCTCTTAGACCTATGTGTAATATTCACTTTATTATTAAAGGAGTCAATCACATTTCTTTATATATGTAGGCAAACTGTAATTCAAGTGATGCCTATTTTATGTTGCTCAATCAAAAACCATGGGGGATGCAAACTTTTGCACTTATCCACATAATGCAGTGCCTTATTTACCAGCATTACTCGGCCTCACAAAATCAACAGAAGCCAAATGAAAGCATGATGTTCAATAGATTTGTATCTAAACACTTGAATCCGCACACAGAGCTGAGAGAGAGAGAGAGAGAGAGAGAGAGAGAGAGAAACGCAGTCCCCTACTGAGCCTATTGGACATGTCCTCAAACTGCTCAGGGTCAAACGAGTGTCTTATCAGGCCAGACCAGTGATGACAGACAGCAAAAAGTATCTCGCAGCCTCAAACTGCTGCCTGTGTGTCCCCACAGACAAATTCAATTAAAGCAGCAGAATTCAGGGGACTGCAGCTGCTTTAATTGGATAACAAATGAAATGGCTGCTGGCTGTGATGCCAATCGGGCACGCTGCCCATTGTTCCTTTACTCCACAAGTAAAAAGAAGAAAAAAAAGGCACCCTTTCGTGTGGATTCTGTGGAGCGGCTGGCTTTTAATATCCATCTATGCCAGTCACATCATCCGTGTTTTACTAGCTCTGGACCAAACAATCACACTGTGCTGAAGATGTGCACAATAATGGTGAGAGAACACTACAAAAAATGTGAAGTGAAGTTGCATCAGATTATATTATTGCTATATTGCTTCTGCTTTGACAGCTGACTGAGGGATAATGCTGTGACTATTACAGCGACCTGAACAGACTGCATTGCAAAAAATACTATTAAAAAACTGGAGGGCAAAAAACAAAAAAACTTAAAAAATTTAATAAAAACACCACCACTTCCCTAAAATAAGAATCAATGAAATACAGCTAAAATAAAATATCAGCTTTTTTCAAATGTGTGTAAAGAAATATAAACTCAAAGTGAGAGCAATGCCCCTGGATTATAGCTATAAAATGTGTTGTGTTACTTAAAGGCGACCTTTCATGCAAACATCATTGTTCGTCACTCAGATGGGTCTCCACCGTGCATGTACAGTACAAAAAGAAGACAGAGACAAATCCTGCTTTCGGTCAATTTACATATTAGCAAGAGCTTAAACTGGCCAATTAAAATTCCTACCTCTTATAACCTCATACAAGATAAATTTTCCAAGTTTGTTGCTGTGACTCAGGCATATCTAAGGCATATTTTTAGCTGGAGCACTTTGGGAGCTCTGAGACCTACAGTACTAAATCTTGAGCCGTCCCTCATTTCTTAACATAATTAAATGATGTCGATTAAATTTAAGAAATGGGAACAACTGTTTTCCTGCAACAGGTTGCAAAGTGCCTAAATAATTTTTTTATTGGTTAATATAAAAACAGCAGCAGCAGCAACCTCATTTCCCCTCTCATCTGTTCCAGCCACTCAGCATTCAGTATTAGCAGTGTACTGTACTAATCACTGGACTGTTCATCTGTCAGCATCTGCACTAGTTTCTGCACTGGTTCATGTGTTAAGTTTTTTTTCTTTTTGTTTAATGCTTGAAAGATTCATAGGTCAATGTGTAACCTAAATAATAATAATAATAAAAAAAACATTCCTCTGAAACTCATCAGGTACCAGGCCTTAAGAGTCAAAAAACGTGCCAAAAATGTCCTCAAGGAAGCCTGGAGAACTGTTCAAGACTACATTAAAAATACTGTACAAGAAAGTCTGACTCTTTAAAAGCAAAATTTGAAGAAATGAGGCGAAGCATGCGTCTTCCCTAAATAGCTACTGTCACTATGATATTGTCATAAATGAAGATATGACATATGAAATGTAGCTATGAGAATGAGTAGACTAATTAACCAAAAGAAATATCTTTTTCTCACGTAAAAAAAAACAAGAACTATGAAAATGGGCCACCACTGAAAAAATTAAAACATAAAACACATTCCTAAAAAAAAACAAGGTTGACATTTTGGAATGTAGTTGATGTCATTTACTTTAAAAGCCTCCCTTCACATACTTCAGCTCAGAATGAAGGAGGGGAAAAAAAAAAAAAAAAAAAAAGCTGTCTGAGAAGGGATCAAGCTCGTTGAATTGCAACAGCAGTGACGGCACAATGATGATAAATAGCAGAGGTGTAAATCAGAGGAGCTGAAAAATGTCTGATGATCCCAATTACCTGAGGTGGTTGAGTAGAGGCTGGAGTCGCTCGTCAGATTGCACGGCTGGTAAAGAGCGCGCTGTCAGCTGCAAACACACACAACAGTTTGAAAGGGTCAAACGTAAAGGCCATCTTTATGATCGAATGTTTTTCTGCTGCCAAAAGAAAACAGACTTCAGTTCTGTAAATACTTATGCACCTTTAGTATTCATTTCATCTTTATTAAATCAGATAAAACACAAATTATTTTCAACAACGTTTTGATGACAATTTCCTCAAGTTGACTTAACTAGACATTGGAACTGATTACTGCTTAGAAACTGCGATAAACTAGCGCATGATGTTAAAAATAAAAAGTGCTATTTTAGTTTACTGTTGATGCTGTGAGCAGACATGCTGCAGTAATTTAACATTACTTGATGAACTTGGGGGCTGAAGAGACCGTCTCAGGTTGGGATTCTAAGTTAAGAGAGTTTTTCTTTGTTTCTTCAAAGTTGAAGGTCAAAAGCTGAGAGTTACAACATTTATCAATATGTTGTTGTTGGTCTTTCGGCTGCTCCCGGAAAGGGGTCGCCACAGCGGACCATCCGATCCGCACACAAGCTTGGCACAACCCTCTCGTTTTATCCAGGCTTGGGACTGGCACTGCATCCGGTGGCTGGGGTTTGGGCCTTGGCTGGAAATTTAACCCTGGCCTTCCGCATGGCAGGCGAGAAACCTACCACTGAGCCACCAATGCCCCCTATGATATCATCCCTGATGATTAAAAAAAAAAAAACCCTCATTGAGCTCCATTTCCCCCCCCCCCCCCCCCATTAATTTTTTCGTTGAAGTGAAAACCTGCTGTTCAGTTGTTCCCTACACTGTTACAGTTCCCTCTGGCACTATGATCATATTTCTATTACTAACTATTCAATTCAATTACATTTTATTTGTATAGCATTTATAACAATTGTCATCGTCGCAAAGCAGCTTTACACAATTAAAAGAAATTAAAGAAGGTCTTGTTTAATCAAAGATAGCCTGTAGATTTAAATCAATTCGATTTTTGTGGTCGATTCGATTGGGTTAAATAGCGCTAAAGATGATTATCTAATTTGCCTTACAGCAATTTTTCTTACACTGAAATGCTGTGTAACTTGTGTTTGTTTAAATGTCAGGTCTCAAACAAAGAAATAACTTTTTATGAAAAAACTTTTAACTATGAAAAAACAGGGTTAAGAGAGTGAAGATCTCTGAAGAAACAACTTATATATTTATGGAAGGAGCTTTCTGTCATGGGGATACTTCTCAGGGTAGGAGGAGTTTTCAGTCTTCAATTTCTACTTAAAAACAAGCCGTAGGATAATTATTATTATTATTATTTACCTTGCTAACTTAAAAAGAGGGGAAAACAGAGGCCAGTAAGAGAACAAGCTATAAAAAGCTATAATGGCTATAATAACTAACTTTCCCTGATGGTTCACAACATTAAATAAGACATAAATGGACAAAAGTACATCATATGATTTTTAAATTGTGTGCAAGCAGTGTAATAGGGGGAAAAAAAAAACACCCTTTGCTATAAACAGCTACAGGTTCAATCATCTTCCCTGCTGCTGTTTATTATTTTCCCCTATAACAGCAGGTCGCATCTTGTTTCATTCCCTACACGTCGCATTAAAGAAGCTGACTACATAAACTGTCACATATGTGAAACTAGTAGCTCACTACATCCTCAGCTCATAAATATGATAACATTCATAAAGTCTGCAGTGCGTCTGTTAACCAGAGCAAGACGAAGTCAGTGATGAAGCGACGTGTTGGACGAACATGATCAAACTACTAAGGAAGCAGCAGATTGTAGTGTAGGCGGCAACATTTCCACTCCAACAAATATGGGCTCCCAAGATCATGAAAAAACAGTTTATCCAAATAAATTGGCTTCTATTTTCATACACAGGTTAAACTAGACAAGAAGTGTAGAAACAAATTCTGCATATGCATAAGAGCTAAAGCTGCACATATAATCACAGGAAAAAAAAAAAAAAACTGAAAATGTAATACAGACCTGTGCAATTATTTGAGTTTGTCAATAATTTAAGTTTTTTTTTTTTTTTTTTTAATAGCTAAAAAAATATATTGGTAAACATATGATGTTAGCCTAGATAAACACAATTAAAAAGTAAATGCTAAATATTGCATTTTAAATCACAATTCGCGTCAACATCACAATATTATTTTTCCTCAAATCGTGCAGCCTTCAGAGCGGAAAGCTGGTGAGAGGTTGTCGTTTTTCCCCAACACACAATATGGTGGCAAGCTAAATAAATATGAAATATACTGTATGTAAAAATTACAGCATCAACCTAATTTTTTATGAGTTTGTAAGAAGTCATGGGTATTATTTAAGATTAGTGCACCGTAAGAGTTCAGACTGTTTGTGGTTTATTGGGTACAAACACATAATACAGGACTACGTTATTGTACAGTGCTAAAGTTTTTTTTTTTCTAATTTCTGTTCATTCTCCTCGTCTAGGAATGGCATTAATATTTACATACTACAAGTACAAATACTGTATTGCTAACAAATACAGCTGCACAATCTAATTGACTATGCGGTTCATAATATATCTATCTATCTGATGAGGTTTTAGAATCGGTCCGCACTTTTTAAATTGTTTAGGTAGCCTTATAACAATATACACAAATACTTGCGTTTTGCGAGAGTATCACTTCTTTTGAGGTAATTGGCAGTTGCTTCAATACTGCCACCTAGTGTTTAACAGATTATTGGCACGAAGAAAAAAAAAAAAAGATCAGTTTGTACAGGACATGACATTTTCAATACTATACAATACAATCAACACAAGTTACACTGCAGTTCAGTGTTTATTAAATAATTTTAGCATTTTTCTTCAAAACTTCAAAATCTACAATAAATATACCTATTTGAAATAAATCGGACACTGAACATTAGGGTTACTGAATTGAATAAAAAATCACAACTTCTGGGAATTTTTTTTTTTTTTTTTTACTTTACAAAAGGATTTTTTTTTTGCCACAAAAATACAATTAAAACAATAATAGTTTTATATTATGCTGCAATAAGAATATAAATGCTATAACAATATATATAATATATACAAATATTTATAATTAATATACTGTTTTTTGTATACAGACTACTAAAATAATTAAACTGTTTAAAGTACGGTTTCTTGAAGCTATGAATATTAAAATAATGTTTCTAGTGCACAAGGTCCCAATAAACAAACATGATCAATGTCTTTAATACTGTACATCTTCTACAGAACATTATAGCTTAGCCTTAGCCTCTTTCAAATCCTCAAAACGCTTCCATTAGCTTAAATCATCTAACACATCTATTTGATAATGAGGTGTTGAATCTCTCATGTACATTTACACTGCACACACAGTATACAGTGGAGCATCGGTGATTTGCCCTCTTGATCGCGTTACTGACTGGCTGAGGGCCGCTGCCTCCATGCAGTGTCATCTCTTTTCAGAGCATATCCCTAGCGCAGAAACGGAGTCAAATTATAAAATCCAAAAAAATCGTAAGTCGAACCACCATAAATCATAGACCGTTTTTTTGGTATAGTGTTATTTCTAAAGGAAAAAACTCCTCTTTATGTCATTAAACTGAAGATCAAGTCTGTTTATAGCTTTTATAATGCAAGTGATAAAAGAAACTAACTTGGGTCATGGAGGTTCCACAACATTAATCATGGCTATAACTACAGTATATGAAAAAAGTGCATCACTTTTAGAAAATCAGTGCCAGATTGCGGTGGTATAAGAGTTGAAAAATTATTATTACAGCTTGGCCTGTAGTGTTTTATTCAGTTCAGATTTTATACACTGATCAGCCATAAAACAAATGACCACTGACAGGTGAAGTGCATAACATTGATTATTTCATTACAATGGGACCTGGAAGTCTGTATTTTTATGTATTATTATGCAGCAACTGAGCATGGGATGTTCCCAGTCTGCAATGATCAGGATCATTCCAAGGATGGAAAACTGGTAAAACAGCAAGAGGGTCATGGCTAGCCAAGGTTCATTGATGCATGTGAGAAAACGAAGGATGACCCATGATTTCCAATCAAATAGGAGAGCTCAAATCTCTGATAGAAAGGAGTCAGAACACACAGGCCATTGCATGGGGCTGCGAAGCTGCAGATCGGTCAGGGTGCTCATGCTGACCCGTGTCCACCATCCAAAGTGTGTATAATAGGGACGTGAGCATCAGGACTGGACCATGGAGCAATGAAAGTTGGTGGCCTGGTCTGATGAATCATGCTTTCTTGTACATGATGTGGACGGTCAGGTGTACAACATGACACCAAGACCTACTCAATATTAAGCAGGTGGTCATGATGTCATAGCTGATCGTTGTAACAAACACCGCACAAAAGGCTGTGACAACCGAAAATACATTTGCTCAATTTACTGAAACATTCAGTTCAATATAGTTTGTAAGCCAGGTCTTGTTTTGTCATGTTCTGAAAACTAAAAAAAAAATATCAGGAGTACAAAAAGCTCAAGAAAACACTGAGTCACAGCCATTCAGCTAAATGGGAGGAGCATACATTTTCATGCAAGGTCGGGCCAACAGAGATGCCATTAGGGGCAACACAGACACACACAGACACACACAGACACACACAGACACACACAGACACACACACAGACACACACACAGACACACACACAGACACAGACACAGACACAGACACAGACACAGACACAGACACAGACACACACACACACACACAGACACACACAGACACACACAGACACACACACACAACGACTCACTAACAGTCCAGAGGGACCCAGAATCATTACTTCACTGCTGCCATGTTGGTGATCCAGATAATTGGTAAGAAATAGGAGTCAGATAAAGAAAAAAGTGCTGCTGAGAGCACGGGACTCCAGAGAGGTAGAAAGAATATTCTCCAAATTTAAAATGGCCTTCTGTATTTTCTACTGTATCAAATCAATAGCAATACTAAACGGCCTGATTCGTTGTAAACATCACTTCCCTTTCTGACGTCCAATTATAATAGCTGATTTATGAGGAAAAATATAAAAAGCAGAATCGATGGCAGAAAGCATGTTTCAGGGATTTAAAAAAAATTTTTTTAATCAAACAAATGCATTTTAATACCTAATAAATAAATACACACAAAGTATTGTTCAGAACTCCTTGCCTGTATGTTCACGGTTTTAACCAGCACATGAACAGAATAATGATACACACGCCCGGGTGCATCATCAGACATACCGTAGCTCTTATCCAGTTTGACTAGCAGCTCTTTCTTTCCTTCTCAGACCATCCTGTCAGTGAACTTGATTTAGTTATTAGTTGTGTCATCATACTCCTGCTGTGTTCTCGGCTTCCTCCACAAAGAGCTCTGCTTCTCTTTCAAGCTCTTCACATAGTTTTGATGTTATTCTTTTATTCCAGTCCTCTTAACATGCATTTTCATCCAGTCAGTCATTTGTGTGTGTGTGTGTGTGTGTGTGTGTGTGTGTGTGTGTGTGTGTGTGTGTGTGTGTGTGTGTGTACTTTTCGTTGTACGTGTAAAGGTTTATGAGTTGATCTTTATTTGCTTTCAGCTGAAAGTGAAATTTTGGCACAGCAGACTATCTAGCCACTGCAGCATGCTCATACACACTACAATCAAAAGCGCAAAATCTTAACCGTAGCCAGATGTGTAAAAGCATTAAGGATTTATTTACATACATATTTTTTTATCCAATCCACCCTAACATACAATCATAGGAAACAATAAGACTTCTTTCAACCACACACACACACACACACACACACACACACACACACACACACACACACACACACACAATTCCTTTATCAACCTTTTCTAGGGGTTAAAACAAAAGCTTGAAAGAAAAAAGACTTTTATTTTTCCTCTTCGTTTTTTAGAAAAAGAAGCCTAAGCCACGTCATGGGCGTATTAACAGATTGTAATCAGGCCGCTTTTCAGCATCATGAACTCTTTTGTCTCGCAGGATCTCGTGCAAAGTAAAGAACACAAAAGCTTCCATTCTCAAGCAGAAACCGATCGATGCAGCGAGAAGAAACGACCACGTTCCGTCCTAGGCTCTTTCTTATTCTCATAATTAAACAATCTCTATTGTCTTCAGATGGGCAATTACCGGCAAATGGGAAAAGCATCTTAATATGTTAACACGGACTGAATTTTAAGTACCTAAAATAAGAGCCTCATTTGTGCATTTGCTATTTTGGAACTTGTAAATATGTCATTCAGAAACAGCACGTCAAAGTATAAGAACAAATCAGCCACTTAAGTCAAGAATACGGCGAGATGTTTTCTTTTCTAATTGTTAATCAGCTTATTTTTCTGAAATCATTTAAAAGAACAGATGTGGCCGAAGACTTGCTCTAGATTGTAAAGAGACAGCACCTCCATTAGGATACAGAAAGAACTACACACAGGACAATTCCATGAAAATAAACGCAATGAAAATGGATCAGGATGAGTGCTCTTCCTGGATTAGAAACTTTTAGGTTGTTTTACACTGAAGACTGTCAGTTACTGGAAACCCAACCTCGCCTCAGCTGAAAGAGGAGCTGAAGATAAAATCCAAAAAAAAAAAAAAAAAGCTAATGAGTGCATCGAGTCAGATGGTGATTCAAGTGCCGTGCAATATAAGCCAATCTAGGGAGTGGGACACGTCAGGATCCTGAGCTCTCGAGGCGTTCGCCAACATCTTTCCAGGGGACCGTGCACAACACGGAGAAGCTAGACCAGCTAATTGGCATTAGTGTGGTTCACTGGAAGAGATTGCATTTCTCTAAGGAGCTCCGTCATGAAGATGTAGCTTGTTAATACTTATGCCAAGTGGGACGTAATGCAGGTCTCCAGGGAGCTCGAAAAAGAGACGAGTGAATGACATTAACAGACAGCGCGGATGATGAAATTTTCCATTAACCAGATGTCTGAATAGTTCGTGACCATTTACTGTCGGCATTAATGGTGCATGATGTAGAAGAAAAGTCAGCATTCTGCAGGAGATTTTTTTTTTTTGGCAAAAAAGTTTGACCGTATTGGAGAGCAGCAGCTCACAAGTGAAAGTACTAAACTAAATGGTCATAAGACTGAAAGTTTATATGCCAGGACCATGGACATCTTTTCTCATTCAGGACCTTATTATTTATATCCATATACAGCACACAACCTATAAATACGAAAGATTTGAAAGAATTATCCATCTTCATTGCCGTGTTAGTTGGCAATTTTAACAATAAAAGAAAATACTACAATAAAAGTGTACAATAATAAATCGATAAGTCACATTACACTACTCAAGGACACAAGTGTTCTTAAAACGGAGGGACATGGACGAGCTCATAATTCCGCTTAAATTGTTGCTCCTGTAGCTGAGAGCATGTAGTGGTGCACAAACTAATTATAGCTTCAGAATGATTAAATTATATCTTAATAATGGATTGAATATGCAATGACTACAGCATGAGTTTTAGGAGTTTTTTTCTGCCACACACATGCCATAAACACCAGGCAAGGTGAGAATTCCTAAAGTTCCTCAACTAGAGGTGGTGACCCACCATGTGTATGCCTGATTTACAAATGGGATGAGAATCAGAAATGAGCAATTTAAAAATTGGATAAGCGTAAGAAATCAGCAATAAAATCTACATCCAGTTAAACATTAGCATCATATCTCAAAATGCATACCAGTTAATTTGTTTCAACATTTCTACACTACCTGTAGGAAGCCAAAAACCTCTTATGCCACATTCATGCTCAATAAAAAGTCCGTTTTTGTATTTTCTAGAAGAGTTTTCTATTTGGGATGCAGAGCATGAAATAGTCGAAAGCAAAATCAAACCAAAAGTGAGGCAGTCATTGTGCATGAAACTGGTAAACAGTTTATTACAATTTGACTTGGAAATCAAAAGGCACAGTGCTGTTCTGACTCCAGTGAAGAGCGTACTTGCATAATATGATGTTCAAAAATTACATGAATTATAAAATTGTAAATCTGTGAATCAGTGTAGTCAACGCATTGGGACAAAAAAAAAAAAAAAATCCCAAACTCTTAAAGGCCTTAAGCCTACACCTGTATTGTTTGGTTGCAGAATTCTCATATTACTAGTAAGTCTTGGCGGCACGGTGGTGTAGTGGTTAGCACGATCACCTTGCACCTACATGGTCCGGGTTCGATTCCCGTCTGTGTGTGCATGGAGTTTGCATGTTCTCCCTGTGCTGGGTGGGTTTCCTCCGTGATTATCCGGTTTCCTCATTTAAAAGTTGCAGTCTCCAACACTGAACTTCAGATGCACTTTAGAAAAACACGTCTGAAAAAGTGACCAAAGTTTCCAAAGTTTTAGATGCATCAAGATTTATCGATGGCTTATTGAACGGACCTTTCAATGTGTCCGGAGACAGATAAGCAGCCGCCGTTGAGAACAACGTCTGCCGCTGCTTTGCTAAATGCGTCGCAGCGATGGGCTGTATTGAGCATCGGATTATCACGGTGTGAAAACAAGCAGCAAACAAGTCATCTTCCCTTTGTTGACAGAGACCGCACTGTCGTGATAAGCCATCAGCAATACAGAAATTGATCTGACAAGATCAACAGTCTCAGATCATGAAAGGGTATCTGTTCTACACAGATATGGAAACAAATCCAGGAGGATGAACACAAATCACACGGAGATGTCAGAGACACAATACATCAGCAAGGGCGTGTTAGATGTTCTTATAAATGGCACAGTGTGCACTTAAGCTCGTCTGTGCACATTTATGCTTTAAGTAAAACATCCAACATCACCTCAAGACTTGGAAACATGTCTACTAATCCTGATAAAATGAGTAACAAGTTGAATGTATGGACCGGATTCGTTTTTGGATTAATGCAATGCATCTATGGGAATGCTTTTTATGCTCAATCATTTGTACAGGATAAAAAAAAAAAAAAGAAGTCATATTTAATCGTCTAAATATAAACATAATGGAATCATCGCACTAGATCATGCACATTAAAAGATGATTATGGACTTATGCAGCATTCACATACTAATATAACAATAAATTGAGTTCATAAGTGTGCACACTTCTATTAAATGAGTTCAACATAAGCCTGACATTACCTACGTAATTACTCTTTGTTGAACTTGCATACTTTACTTAAATTTCATTTGTGCCCTTAATTTGAACAAGTTGGTTGTTTTTCTTCTCTGGTGTAAAAGAGCACATTAAAAAGACAAAATATAAGGGCCGTTCAAATGTCAAATCTGAACTTCCCATCTCATGAGCAGAAAAGGAGATCTGAATGCACACTTGTTAGTCGTCGTGGTAATGGACGCGTGTCTCCTACTACTGCATGGTAGCGCTAACGTGTCAGGTCGCACAAATCAAAAAGCAAAATGGACTGCAGTCTTGTTAGTGCAAGAATGGAACAGCGTGTTGAGCGGAAAAATTATCACGAATGACAGGACGGACATTATGGTGATGTGGCCACAGTAAAACATCTGGATGGTGCAAATGTTTTAAAGAAGGCTGTTCATCCTTCAATAAAAATGTCAGCAGTGACATTGACATGATGCAGCCAGTCTGATCATAACATACTCCAGCACAGACAGACAACTTTCTACCATGATGGCATTCAAACACTAATGAAATGCTGGGATAACTAAAAAAGGTACCTTTTACTTTCATATCCATGTTTTGTTATTCTACACAATCGAAAGCTTGATTTGGAGTTTTAGGTAAGTTACACGGCTTGGCCTTGATCCACTTCCAGCAGAATGTTCTCGGCACTGTCGCTACTGCATTTATTCAATCACATCACTAGCTTAGGGTCTATAAAAAGACAGATGTCAGAAGTGTTGCATGTACTGAGGTTCCCTGCAGAGGGACAAGGGGGAAAAAGGGAGAAAAAAAAAAAACAAATTTATTTGTAGAGAATTGCTGGGGAGTCTGATACAGACTGCAGATCCAGATGGAAGTCATTATATTGGTCTGTTCAATATATCTAACCTGAGGTTCTGGGTTGAACACTGCTATATCTGCTTTTATTGAACATTCAGACAGAACTGTTCTTATATTGTAAATAAACATAAATTCTTTATATTTGGGAAGGTTGTAAAATGATTACTTCAACTCTAGTGTCTAGTAGGTGGATTTATTTATAATCTGCCAGCCTGCTGTTTGTCTGGTCCGCATACACACTCGTTTAGATTTAGCTGAAGTTAAATTTACTAAAATTAAATAAAATCACATTGTTTTTTTTTTTTTTTAGATCAATACTGAAAATGCAACATGGCTGGCGATCATCACTTAAACACTGCAGTAATTTCAAAGCCCCCTGATGTGGCAGAATGGCAACATCCAGTCACGTGACTGCACACACTCTACATCTTATGTGACAGTAATGTGACCGATTGAACATACTGTACGTGACTTGCAAACCCTACAACATGCACTTAATAATAAAAAAGAGCAAAACATGAAAACTATGCATGTGAGCCACATTTATTCATGTATTTATTTTTATCTTCATTAAAATCAGGAATTCTATAGTAATCTCTTCAGGAGACATCATATTATCAAATTACATAACAGTGTTCACCTTCACCATTTTATTCTTCATTCCTCTCAGCACCTGCGATTTGGGCCGAGTATGCGAAATAAAACCAGAGGTGTGTGAAAGCAATTAAACAGGGCTGGTCCCCGAGTGGCTGAGCCATTCATTATTTCTGCTTAAATTGAGCCACTTGTAAGATGACTAACTAAAAACACTGACTGTACTGCAGCATGCTGAGAGCTCTAAACTTAACTACACTTAAAAAAAACAATCACTTAGCACTTTTATGTCATTTTCAAAACAGTTAATTATTACATATTCAAACATAACCAGATTTAAATATATGTTTGCGAGTCACAATTATTTTGGTATGAACAAAATCGCTTATAATTTACATTTGCTTCAAACAAAAATACATCCTTTCAGATACAGAAGGAAACGATCTTTTCCTTTCTCTGTCCCTGGACAACCCTTAATTTAAAATAATAAATAATAATAAAACATCTCCATGTCTCCATTGACCGTTTCTATTACCAACGAAGCAAAGGAAAAAAAAACTGAAGCCGTTTTTACAAATACAAGCAAATTCTAAATAGTCTAAATGACAGTGTGCCCATTTAGTCATACATGGTATTATTTCTTATCCAAGAATTAAATAAATTCATAACTTATCCAATAAATTAGAAGCGACCTTTTTTTTTATTGCCAGATTTACGTGACAGCAGAAATGCTGGCTCTTCCTTTAGTTCCTGTTTAGACAGAAAAATTCTAAATAATTAAAAAAGGTTCCTATCAGAGGTTCTCTATAATTACAAAGTTTTTAAAAACTGAAAGATGTTTCCTGGGGGGCATTCAGGACCGACCATTCACCAGCAAACACAAGAGCACAATCTGAACAAGAACTACTCACCGAACACTGAATAGCTGTTCACGCATGCCAAAATCAAAATCAGCCAAATCATGTATCAGCAGTGCAGGGCAGAGGACAATGTGGGTACAGGTCAAGAGCTTGAGTTAATGGTCACAAATATAAGAATTGGGGGTGAGGGGGGGGATCTATCTAGGAGGTTTGAGTGTTTCAAAATCTGCTCTGTCTAGGGTAAACAAAGCAGCAATAGTTCTGAGGATAGAAATCCCTTGTTGATGAAGCTGTTAACCTGTAACACAAAGCCTACAGCACACAGCCTCAAATAACCAGTCTTTACAGCCACGGTGAGCAGGAAAGCATCTCGGTATGCTCAAACTGCAAGGAGGACACATCTGGACACACATCAGTTTCCACTCCTCTAAGTCAAGCCCAAGAGTCTGAGGCTGCACTCAACAGAAGGTCTCCACAACTAGAAACCTATAGATCTGAAAGTCTTCAACGGTCCAGCTGACCAGGAATACAGATGTTTCGATTAACATAGTAATGTATTTTGATAAGTCTTCTAAATCTAAGGATTTATTGTGCCAGCACAGAAATGATTAATAACTAACAATGGTACATTCATCAAACAAATAACTAACCTTTAACTTCACCATAAATATGTTATTGTGCTCAATAGATCTGCAACACTGCTTAAAGCAAAATGTTATGATAACTGTGTAGCAGTAAAAAACAATTACAAAGCAAACAAAAAAAAATGTGTAAACTGAAATTCATGGCTTGCGCACCAGAACACGATAATCTTATTAGGTTATTTATATTAAGAATAAAAGGCAACTGGTTTAACTGAATGGGAATACGAACGTTGAGAGGAAAGTATATGCAGTTACCATTTAATTCAAAATGTGAATACTACCAAAACAAAAAGATTACTTTGTCTTTACACCACGGCTCATTAACTAAATTAATCTAGCTCACAAGCAACATGTAGATGGTGAACTGAAGCAAGATGTCTGTGTGCAAACTCGAGCTGTGCAATTTAATCGATTATGCAATTTACTTTAACGTTTGTTGGTCAATCTGATGTATTAAATGATGAGGCAGTTTTTGATTGAGAATCGTTCACACTTTTTAAATTAAAGAAAAAATGCTAATTTAAAACAGTCTAAAACTCATGAATTCCTTGAAAAATATTCAACAGAGGGCCTCTGAGCGTTGTGCCGAAAGTGCTCGGCCCATCACCCAGAGATCGCCAGTTCGATTCCCAAGTGATGCTGTAACCAGCGGGAGGCCTAAAGAGAGCTGATTGGCCGAGCTCTTTCAGAGGGGAGGGATGAGAGGTATTTGGTGCTCCCACATTAATCACGGCTCTACAGCCAATCAGGGGCAACTGTGAGCTCGCGCAAGCCGAAGGAGCGGATAGCGCTCTGCTCCAAGTGTGTTACGCTGCCCCCAACGGTGCGTGAGCGAGCAGTTCGAAAACAGCTTTAACAGAAGAAACACTTCTATCTTCCTCAAATCCTTGTATTTTTTGAGTATCACTTCATTTTTAGAGTTTGACCATTTGGTACACTATCACCATCTACTGGTATGGAGTGCAGAGAAGGGGATGGGCAGGAAAAAAAAATTCACTTTGTACCAGACATGTAAAAAATCGTTAAGAAATTACACAGCATTTCAACGTTTCTTTTTAATGAATCAAAACCGATAAGAAAAAGATCTTCTAAGATCTTCCAAGTGAAGACTTGGATTGCGAGTAACTTGGTCTGCAAGTGTTTTGTAAGATGAAATATGAGCAGTATGAATGCGCTTTGTCTGCTGAGCGTCACGTGATCGCTCAACTGAGCCAATGGTTCCTTCTTGTGCTCTAGGATTGTGGGTAATCATCTTCCATGCTCAGTCTTGGTGCACGCGCGTCACTCGTATAGTCAACATCTGTGCGTGTGCACGTGTACCGTTTACCGTAACAGTAACATTGTGACCTCATGTGTGCACGCATAAAGCATCATTTCATTTTGTGTCTAAGTATAGTGACTGCCTCCAGAATGAAAAGTGTTAAAAAGATTGTAGCAGTACAAGCGATGATTGTTTAACGTCAATTCAACATCACATTTCTGCAAAATCCTCAAAAGGAGGCAAAAGCAAGCGTCATTAAAAGAGGTCCCTGGTTAAAGGTGTGCGCGCGCTGCCTGCAAGTCGTCATCGTCCTCCTCCTCAGCTACACCAGCCAAGATTCTTTTATTCTTTGAAAAGGTAAAGTGCAGGTTAATTTGTTTGATATGTACATCATATTTTGTATTAATTATTTTTATCAGAATATTTTTGGGTTGTGGAATAAATCATCCGAGTTTCCATAATTTCTTATGAGGAAAATTGCTTTGACTATATTGCTTTGATATATGGAGGTTTATAAATGTTTTGGATTACAAGCAAGGTTTAACCGTAGCTGTATTTGACTTTTTTTTTTTTTTTTTTAAAGAACTTCAACTTATTTCCCCACCGACCCATAATTTAGATTAAAACCCAAAAAAAAAAAGGTCCTTTGTATAGGCGAGGCATGATCTCTATACAGCAATACCACAACAATTTCATCTAAACTAATCAACACTAATGTGCTATTAACATAGACCACTCACATCACCCAACATGTTTAAAGGTTCAATTATGATAAGACTTTTGTTCATTTAGAGGTTTTCTATAAATCCCAAGAGTAGACTAGATTTTACCCTCAATGGTGCTCGGTTAACTATGTCTGGGCTCGGAGGAGTTCTGACTGAATGGCATTCGATAATTGTTACTAGTAGAGAACAGTTCTAAAACACGAGAATGAGACGATAATGAAACGTGGAATGGTCTCCCAGGAGCTTGTGCAACGATAATGTTTAAACATTAAAGGCTTTATCTTTAGTGTTGTGACAAATTTTCAGAAGAACACTCAAGCTTTTAACACATCCACCTTCAATAATTATATCTCAGAAATATTCAAGAGCTTTATAAGCTCAGGGGTTTTATTATACAGTATGAGAGAGAAGTAGAGAATTAAAGTAATAACTATGGTCTGAATTGATAGACTGATTGCTTTTCAGTCAGAATAGACCAAATTCCTGTTTAATCAATTTCACTACAATGCTTCCTTTTAAGTCAAATAAACTCAATTTCAAACCAATTAAAATTATTACGGCACGGTGGAGCAGTGGTTAGCACCTTCAGGGTCGAGGGTTCGATTCCCACCTCATGTGTGTGTGCGCGTGTGTGTGTGTGTGTGTGTGTGTGTGTGTGCGCGCGTGCATGTTCTCCCTGTGCTAGATGGATTTTCTTCAGGTGCTCAAGTTTCCTCCCAAACATGCAGATTAGACTACTTGGCATTGCCAAAGTGTGTGTACGTGTGTTTGTGCGTATACCTCGCCTCATGCATGAATTCTTTAGGATACGTGGTATAGCAAAGTAATGAATGAAGGAATATTCTTACAGGATGAGGAAAATAGACAGAGTTCCATGTGGATCTAAATGTGATGGGGCTCCAATTAGAGCCTTTTTTTCCCCCTTTCTTTACAAAAAAACAAGAGGCAGAGTCCACGAGACACCTGTCCTTTAATTAATGCCATTGTGCCAAAAAACTTTTTTTTTTTTTTTAAAAAAAAGCTTTGTTATAGGATATTCAGTCTCACCTGATAAACCTGAAGAGGAACAATAAGTCACATACTAATAAGCATTACCATTAATGTTATTTCTAAAGTATTAGTTTAGACAATTCTTTGTAATCATTTTTATTCAGTGCATCCTTAAGAAATATTGTTTTCTGATATTCCCGATATCAGTCTCAAGCATTCTCGATTGAATTTCACTACGCCACATCATTGCATTATTGAAGCGGGAAATTAGAAACAAGGTGACAAGATTTGAATAAACCCAACTACACTGCACTGTGTTCATTATAAAACTCATTATTCACAAGGTACTAACCTCAACACACTGGTTAATGGAACAACATCGATATATGGAGGTTTTTCGTAAAAACGAGCTTAAGCATTAC